>LR999963.1:164977959-165577959 GCA_905220375.1 Tachina fera
TTTTGTATTAAGGGTTGCTGCTATAAGCAAAAAGTACAGAATAATAATAAAAAAAGTAAAAGAAATTTTGAAACGGAATTACCCAAATAAGGTAACTTTTGTATTTAATCGCAAGCGGCGTATAGTAAAAAGTTTATTTCTTCATTAAATTCAGAATTTTATGGACCTACCACCTATAGCTTGAAATTATCGAAATGCCGAAAATTGTTGATAACTTTTAAAGTATATGCAGTAAAATTTTATCGTAAGCGACAATTTACGTATGTAAAGCATATTTTAATATTATATAAAAAACCTTCTCTTGAAAACTTTAACTTTTAACTAATTAAATTGAGAATAGGGCTCTTGATACGTTATATTGCTATGAAAATATTTTTTTTTATTTACTAAATGTTGCAAATACAACTACAAATTATATCATAACTTAATTTAAATGAAAATAGAACATAGACCTTTACTAGTTGTTGTGAAACAGACCAGGGTCTATGGAAATCGAACCCACAACCTCCACTCTGATAGGCTAGCACACTACTCACTAGCCTATCGAGGCATCCTGCTGTGAAAATATATATTAACTGACCTTATGTAAATGTTTTCCATAAAAACATTTGTAGACAAGAAGAATAATCCAGACATTATTTAGCTAAATAACGCAATACACAAGAACAAGAACACGGTTACAAGACGATGTTGAAGTAAACATACAAAGCATAACAACAAATAGAATGCTATACTATGTGCTTATTAAGAAATATACAAACACACTAACACATTAGACCAATGCAGATCAGAAAACTGTATGAGTTGATTCACTTTCGCTGACCACTCACTCTTACAATGCTTTTGTTTTGTTTTTTTAACATCAATATGTAAATGATATTGCTTGCAGAGCTGCCTCTCTAACAACTGACTCTCTTTTCTTAAGTGCGGTTAAAAAAATCAATAAAAAATTCTTACTGTTGTTTGATTTTTTTGTATAGTAATCATAAAAACATGTTGACTAGAAGAAGTCTTTTCAAAAAGTAATCATCTAGATTCTACTTAAATGCCTGCGTGTAGTGGGCGGCCTCGTTAACCAAGAAGAAGTTTTAAGTTAATAAAACATGGCGTATTAATTAATATTTTTTCTCGTATGAAAATAATTTATAAAGTAAAATTTGCCTAGCTATTTTTTTTTATAATATTACATAAAAGTATATTTGCAGAAGGGGTTTAAGCAGTATTCAAAACAATCATACTGATTCATTGTTTTAGTGAATCATATGAATGAATAGATATTGCAAGCATCATTCATTATTTTAATGTTAAGTGCTAACTCAATATTCATTTTAGAATATATTAAATTATGTTGTTTGATTCGTAATCATGCAGATCACTTATGCAGATGGCAGACACGAACAACAACAACAACTAGAACGCTTTTAAAATTATCCCTGTTGCTAATTTTTGGAGTAGTTATGTTTTGGAACAGTCCTATACTAGTTATAAAGAGCCAGAACTAAGAAGCTTGATGAAATATCGGCTGCACTTCTCTACAAGCGACGAGCTGTCTCTCTCTCTCTCATTTTTGTTTGTCATGTAAACAACATGGAAAAAAAGAATTTTTATAAAATAGTATAACAGTAACTAGTCCTTTAACTAGTATTAAACTCTACACAAAACAACTAATTTACCCAATGTAAAAGTAAATAGTTCGTTGTATGAAAAAAACAGATGTGTAACCAGTCTGAATTCAAAAGCAACTAACATGTTTCTGACCACATACTACTAATTTTATCTGCAGGGATGTTATATGGCTTTGCTTTCCATATAAAAAACCATGGTGTGAATGGCGTTACGCAAAATTTTGAAAAAGACACCACAAGAAATGCTAGATGTGTACTCAGCATATCTATGTGCAGTCACCAGTTGCAGATTTAGATTTGCTGCCGCCCTATATTATAAAAAAAGAACATGCTTGTACCGGGCCTGTCCAACGATGTTCACAGAAAACGTTCAATCAAAATTTTGTTTTTGTTTTCAATATGATTGAACGTGGGAACGTATTCCATCGAAATCTTAATTTTATCAGTATGTAAAGCGTATTTTTTAAGTATCACAACTTTTAGTTGGCATTACTGCTTTATTTGAGCACCCATTTGACAGCTGGAAGTTCTTTTTGATTAGTTTGCTTTGAAATTTCATTATGTAGCGGGCGCTACAATTGATTCACTCAAAGAAACTTTTGATAAAAAAAATAATTTCACGTAAGGGCCCAAATAATTGACCTCAAAGATCGTGTGATTTAACTACATTGAATTATTTTCTTTGGGGTTATGTCTAAAATATGAAGTGGTAGTAATAAAATATTAAAAAAATATCTTTGAATGCCGGTATACAGAATTTTATTATTGGACTAAAAATGGCAACACAGTTAACAAAATACTAAAAAGTACAATATTTTTAGGCGTGGCAGAAAAATAAAAAGTATTATCTTATTATTATCTTTACTCCTAGGGGAAGAGTGACACATTTTTTATGGAACGTGAACCATTTTAGTGTGTTAGAGCTATGCTATGCGGTTAGAGCTATGCTACTCAGCTATGTGTATAAAACAAATTTCATATGTTAAATAACAATGAAATAAAATTATATTCAACAAGTATGATGATGTCAAATTCGCCGCATATATTTCAAAACGTTTGCATTTAGTTCCGATTGTTTTCTTTTCCAGCTGCATACGACTAAATTAATGTATTATTTGTGCTCATGTGCAAAAACAATACAAAAACAAATTAAACAATCGTTCTCTTTGTTTTTATTTCACTCTTTTCAAAGATCGACATAAAACAAAATCAAACTTTTTTTTCCTTAATTTTCTTACTCTCTTTCTCTCTTTATTTTCTTACCGTCGATTAAATTTGTTACGAATATCACGTCCTAGCCTCGGTGTGTGGCATTAAGAGCATAACTCTAAAAGCCTGTTCCACGAAGCCGACAACGTTCGACTTGTCGCATAGTTACATTGGAAACAACAATCAAATTTTAAAATTTGCTTTTATTTTGTAAAATTTTTTCCTACAAAAGAAAATGACATTAATTTAACATTTACGTGTTAAAGTATATTAAAGCTTAAAATATGACGTTAATTATTTTTTAACGATCATAGTATTGAAGGGGGCAAAAGTTATCGATTGTTCACTAAAAAAAGCTATCGATAGCTTTGCAGCTCTAGAGTACAATCGAGTCTTGAGTAAAAACAGGCAGAGTCAGTCGAGTATTATGTACAAAACAATTCTGTCAACAGCGTGAATTTCTATCATATATATAATTTAACATTATGCTTAAAAGCTCTTATTTAACAATGTCCTAGTCCAGACAGCAGCGATTCTTGAATTTGTGGCAGAGTGTTGAAATAGAATTAGATACATTTTTCATTCCCCTCCCACTCTGTTTTACTAAAAATTAACAAATTTCTGCAACAGGACTGAACAGTGTGGTATAAAAAAGGGTTCTGGTTAAAACAAAATTTTATAATTGTTACTTAATATCAATTTCGAATCTACAAAAACAACGTTTTAAAAGGTAAAACGTAATAATATAGTGTAACATATTCTTACGCCTTTCTTACCGAAGCACCGGCCAATAAATTCATTTGGGCTTTAATGCCCTTATATTGCCAACTAAACTTTTTATAAATTAAAATACGCTTACAAACTTATTGACTGTAATGTCAAGAATTTATCCAAAATAACTGACTTTGCCAGAGAAACTAATTGCTGCATTCGTGAGTCTGAGGAATTACAATTTAACATTTTGCTAACTTAATTCCTTGCAGTGTACTCCTACAACTCCTTAGTTTTGCTTGCAAAACAAAACCTGCAAATAAAATAAGTTCTTTTGTAGCAAAATTTTTAAAATTTTTTTCATCTTTGATTGTCCAAAGTGTAGGAGGGAGGGGCGTTGTAGCATTAACCAAACATAAAATAAAGGGTTATTTTCCACTCTGCTACCAAGATAAAGTTTGGTGAAATTTTTGTTTTTGTACAAAAAGTTTTTGTTTTTTTTTTGCTCTACAAACTGTAACAGAAATTAAATTTACATTTTCATGAGTCAAATATAAAGAAGGGAGAACATTAGTTATGCTTAAGGAAAATAAACTGTGACGAAGGACAACATTGCTACAGCAGCATTCATCTGTGGAAGACAACAGTGGTTCAAAAAGCAGAGAGTTATAAGATTTTTATTTTGTAAAAAAATACTTATTTGAAAATAGAAATCCAGAGAAAACATTCCATAAATACAAAAAAATTTTTTAATAATTTTTGGGTTTTGAAAATGTCACTGCACTCGCGAAAACCTGGATTAATTTTTCCCTAACGTTTCTTAACGTCGTACAGTGGGGTGAATGGTAGGGAAAGTGGCGATTAATTCATAGAAGTCACAATTTTAAAGTGTTGTTATTTTTTATTGATGAATATTAATAAATACATAAAATAACAGCATTTAAAAAAAATTGTTAACGTTTTATAGGCTTTTTGTATTTTGGAGAAAATGATTTTATTTGACTATTTTTGCTGTAATTTGGGAATGAAAAAAGATAAATTCGTAAATAAAATTTTTAATTAGAGCATAATTTATGTGCCTTTAAAAGCTATGAATTTTTTGTTTAAATAAAAAAAATAAATATTTAATATATATTTTTCACATTAGCAACTGGAATTGTATCACAAAAACCTTCATAACTCAAAAATCGGACAAATTTGCAAATATGTATTCTTATTTAAAAGCACAAGAGTATTTTTTCCTGCACTCATCCGCAAAGTTGTTGAAACTCAATGTATATATCAAAAATACCACATTTTTAGAGCAATTTAATTTTTTTTAATATTTCTATAACATTTATCTAAACAAAAAATACATTTTTTAAATGCTCATATACCTGAATTTGACGGTTCCATTATAAAACTTTAACTTATAGAAGTCTTAACAAAAACTATAATCACTTGAAATATCAATATTTTCTCTTTTAATCAATGCACCCAAAATAAACTAAAATTATTGAACATTGAACACACACTACAAATAAAGTAAACTAATAAGAACTTTTATTTTTATAGTCAGTGATGTAGAATTTTATATACTTTCATATGGTACCAAAAAATGTTGTGAAAGTTAAAGTTCATCTCTTGAATTAAACGTCACTTGTGAATGCTTTCACCTCGCCGTGCATCGTCATCGAAAAACAAACAAACAAGTCGAATTTGGAACAAGGAGAGCTCTAAGAGAGTACAACACAGCCCCTAAATAGTCACTGTTTTGTGTAAATTTTAAGCTGGTGGTGTCGTCGCTTTCTGTATCTTTAAGAACGAAGATAGCCAGAATATCACCAACAATGGCCAGCACTATAGATCTTTTATTACCAACTTCTTTTAGGCAGAATCGGATGGACACCAGTTGCATATAGTTCCATTAGGGGCTCTACTCTGTAATTCCAAAGGGGAAAAACCGCTTTCAAATTTGTATCTGTATAAGATTTAAATTTGAAAACATTTTCTTTTATTTCGAATTACAGAATAGACCCCAGGTCAGGCGCTACGTACGACACAGTTCAGCCACGTTTTGGCATTATCCGTGAGCGATTTGGGAATGGTAAACTCTTCATTATCTCTCTCACGAAATTAACTTGATTTAGTTGTTATATCGTCACCTTGAATGCAAACGGACGCAACTACACAAAAATTCGAAATCGAGTTTTTGATTGATTATGGTTTATTTTATTAAACACACTATTTAGACCTCTGCGATCAAATATGACAACTTTATTAAAGAAATTCAAATGGACGTAATTACAAATGCATCTAACGTAACTAACATAAAATCTTAAATATACACAAAAAGGAAATAAATTTTTAAAAATATATAAGCATCCATACTATAAGTAAATTTCGAAGAAAATTTTCAAGAACACTTTGTTATTATTGACTTTGTAACATTTTTTGTTTCTCCTGTAAAAAATATAAACCTGTAGTTATATCCGTTTGCTACATTTGAACACACTTTATTTGTTAGAAACTTCTTCAACAATATTCTTGCTTTGTAACCACTGTTTACACCAGTGCAACTCCATTTTCATCTTCTTGCAAGTACATTTTTGTATATTATGTTGAACAAAAAAAACAGCGAATGAAATAATATATTAAAGCAAAATAAAAAAGTCCAAAGTAAGAACAAATGCAAAAACTCTGCATGAATTTGGGAATATAAGCTAAGCAGCAGCAACAGCAGCAATAACAACAACAAGCTCATACCTTAACAAAGATAAAGTTTTATTTTGAACATTTTATTTTTCACTGCATTTCCAAATAAATCTACATAAAATGAGTACGAGTACAAGTACGAGTATTATATTAATATCCTTGGAGATTTAAGACACCCTGTCATTTGCTAATGTAAGAATGGCACGTTTTATTCTGTACCACACACATACACACAGATGCACATACACATACACACTCATGTTTAAACACAAAACCATACAACTTGTTTATGGTGTCCTGTACTACGCTGTGCTTTGCTGTAAGAAGATGAAGAGTTAAAGTATGAAGTGGCAAAATAAGAAGAAGTAGAAGAATAAGTTAGTGGCAGACAGAGAGATACAAGCACTCAAGGGTTGCATACGTAAGTAAGTAAGTGTGTGTTATATATTATGAGTCTTTTGCTGGGCAAGAAGAAAAAAAAAACAAAAATGATTAAAATAAAGGGTTGTTAAATTAAACAAAAATGGCGTCCTTTTTACAAGATGATAAATTAATGTTGTATAGAATATTTGCATAAAATGGGATTAAAAAGAGTTAGAGATGAAGAAAGAAATTTAATATTAGTTTTTTTCTCTCATATTCTTTTTGCCAAGGGGCATTAAAATTTAAGCATCTTCTCAGAATGGACTAAAGAAATTTAAGATTTCATATACTAGAAAATTTTTGCAATTTTGCAAGTTTTTTTTTAAATCAGTAAAAAACTTAGACTAATTGACACACTGTCTCTCGTCAAACAAGAAAGTGAAAAATTATTCTTTCGAAATAAGGCATGAAATCGACATATCGTTAATATTTAATATTGTTAATATAGAAATAAATACCCTCACTCATTATTGTTTTGAAATCGAGTTTTTTCTATTGCATCGGAAAAGGAAAAAATTTCGACTTCAAAAATATTTGCGTTTTCCAATAGGTACTTGACAACTTTGAATTTAATTTGTGAACGCACTATTTCACTGATCATCTAACTATTACTTTCCTTTTAATTTCAGTAAACTCAACATTTTCATCGTGGTAAAGTATACGAACGAACAACGTAAGCAAATTATAAAAATGTCGCTGACCGCAACTTAACGAGTGTTAACTCCAATTTTTGATCGTGATTATTACCCTTGTAGACAAGCAATAACTAGTTTAGTGCAAAAATTTGAGTCCACAAATTAATTGTGTGATGCTGCCGTACCAGTGAGACAACGGGTTGGTCAAAGTGTTGAAAATATCGCTGCCGTTCAGGCGTTTGTAGCAAATGATCAAAATAAATTAATTCCACGGCATTCACTAGAACTGGACATAGCCAGGCCTACCACTTCATGGCAAATTTTGCGTAAAAATCTTGGTTAACACCCATACAAGATCAAACTGAGTCAAGAATTTGAACCGATGGACCATTTAACGCTATTTAAAACAAGTAAGAGTGCTATATTCGGCTGTGCCGAATCTTATATACCCTTTACCAAAGTGCGTTTATGTAGTATAGAGATACATACATAAGCACAGAGATATGTAGGTACATATTAATTTTATAAAAAAATGCATACTTTTTTCTAGTGCAATTTTTAGGTTTTCGGCATTATGTTTAATTTGGTGCTTTTTAATTTTTTGGCGATTTTTTTTCATATACGCAATTTTTTTTGGTTTTGGCGATTTTTTTTGGTTTATGGCTTTTTTTTTTAATTTTGGCGATTTTTTTTCGTTCTGGCGATTTTTTTGATTTTGACGATTTTTTTCATTTAGGCGATTTTTTTTCATATAGGCAATTTGTTTTTTGTTTTGGTGATTTTTTCGTTTTTTGGCGTTTTTTTTCTTTTTGGCAATTTTTTAGTTTTGACAGTTTTTTCTCGTTGTGGCGCTTTTTTCGGTTTTTGGCGTTTTTTAATTTGGGCGGCTTTTTTCACTTTGGCAGATTTTTTTATTTTGCCGTTTTTTTTTCATTTAAGCGATTTTTTTAGTTTTTGGCGATTTTTTTTTCATATAGGCAATTTTTTTTTTGTTTTGGCGACTTTTTCCGGTTTTTGGCGTTTTATTTTTTAATTTTGGCGATTTATTTTCGTTTTTGGTGATTTTTTTTGATTTTGGCGATTTTTTTTCATTTAGGCGATTTTTTTTTAATATTTGGCGATTTTTGTTCACATAAGCATTTTTTTGTTTTGGCGACTTTTTTCGGTTTTTGGCGTTTTTTTTAATTTTAGCGTTTTTTTTTTCATTTTGGCGATTTTTTTCGTTTTGGCGATTTTTTAAAATTTTTGGCGATTTTATAATTTTCGGATTTTTTAGTTTCACCGTTTTTGAAAATTTCGAGAGTTTAACTCTTACAGTTTCCAAGATATAGCAATTTGTCAAAATTACATAGTCAAAATTTCATTAACTGATGGACCACCCTTTAATTTAAATTTTTTTAATTTTAGTGTTAATTGTTGTAGCCTATATAAAAATACACTAATTTTACAAATTTCAAGTGTCAATATGCATATGTACACACATACATACAATTGTATGGATATTACATGGGATTTTAAAAGTTTTCGTCACTCATTTTGGAACACCCTTTAATTTTTAGCTTTTATATATTTGTTGTTGTAGCGACCAAGATTCTACATATACTGTCCAAATTTCAGACCCGTAGCTTTTGCCGTTCCTGAGAAAGTAGCTTTCTTCCTAAAACATCAAATATGTTTAATTATTAGGAAAAAAGTTAAAGTTTTCCAACCCTGGAAACGTTTTTTAATTAGTTAAGTTTTTAAATTTTTTTTTAATTATAAATACCCATTTTATTCATACCAAAGTATAAAATAAGTTAATTTAATAAAAAAGTAATAAAAACTTGTTTTCGGTAGTTATTTTCTATGGGTAAATTGAGTTTGAGTTTTCCAGCTCTGAAACCGTCTGCCCGATTTTGCTGATTTTCAATAGCATTTTAGCGTTTTTTTGTCATTGTGGAAATTTATTTTTAGTTTTGACTCGTTTTTCTCGTTTTGACGATTTTTTTCGGTTTTTGGCGTTTTTTTTAATTTAGTGTTTTTTTTTTCATTTTGGCGATTTTTTTCGTTTTGGCGATTTTTTTAAATTTTTGGCGATTTTATAATTTTCGGATTTTTTAGTTAGACCGTTTTTGAAAATTTCAAGAGTTTAACTCTTACGGTTTCCAAGATATAGCATTTTGTCAAAACTACATAGTCAAAATTTCATTAACTGATGGACCACCCTTTAATTTAAATGTTTTTAATTTTAGTGTTAATTGTTGTAGTCTATATAAAAATACACTAATCTTACAAATTTCAAGTGTCAATATACATATGTACATTTGTACATACAATTGTATGTATATTACATGGGATTTTAACATTTTTGTTGCTGGTTTTGGAACACCCTTTAAGTTTTAATTCTCATGTATTTGTTGTTGTAGCGATCAAAGTTCTACATACTCTGTCCAAATTTCAGACCCGTAGCTCTTACCGTTCCTGAGAAAATAGCCTTCTTCCTAAAACATGAAATATGTTTAATTATTATGAAAAAAGTTAAAGTTTTCCAACCCTGGAAACGTTTTTTTAATTTTTTAAATTATTAAATTTTTTTTTTAATTATAAATACCAATTTTATTCATACCGAAGTATAAAATAAGTTAATTTAATAAAAAAAGTAATAAAAACTTGTTTTCGGTAGTTATTTTCTATGGGTAAATTGAGTTTGAGTTTTCCAGCTCTGAAACCGTCTGCTCGATTTTGCTGAATTTCAATAGCAAAATTTTTCGGAAAATTTCTGACACACCAGTCCAAGAACGAAGTCGCTAGCTCTTCTGGGAGCTTGGGAAAACCGATTTCACGTACAGACAGACGGACAGACGGACAGACGGACAGACGGACAGACGGACAGACGGACATCGCTTGTTCGTCTTCCCTATGCATAAGGATCCAGAATATATATACTTTATGTGTCGCTTATTAATATTGTAGAAATTACAAACGGAATGACAAACCTATATATACCCTTTTACCATTTTTTGGTAAATGGTATAAAAAGTTTTCAAGTCCTTATTGGAAACCCCTATATAAAGAGGATCTTTTTATATTAAGGTAACGATATAAAAAACAGAATGTGTGTGTTTTTTTTTGTTGCTTGCTTGTAACTCATAAGAGACCAGATCTCTGGAACTATCTTCTTGAAATTTTCACAACATATAACTGGGAATATGGAATTAATTATAGGCTATTTTTTTCAACCACGCCCACTTTTTTATTCCTTCCATGTAGTATTTAACAGATTTAATAATATTAAAGGGGATAACTCCGCCGTTTGTGGTTTGTGGAGCAATTTTAAAAACTTTTTTTCATATGAGAAGATTCATTAATTTTTTTTCTGGAAATTGGGACGTGTTTAGTTTGTCAAAAATTGCCCGCTCTAGTAATTGATTAAAAACTCTTCGTCATTTATCGATCAATTTTCAAAATTTTTTTTTGTATATGGAAGAGGTCAACTAAATTTTTTTTATGTGGGAATGTAAAACGTTTAAGGACCAATTTTAAAATTCTTATTGTATATGGAAAAAAGGTCGAAAAAATGGTGCAGAGTGACCAACCCAAAAAATTATTATGCTTTTTATCAAAAAATTAAAAAGGGTATATAAAGGTTTGTCATTCCGTGTGTAAGTTTCACAATATTAATAAGCGACCCATAAAGCATATATGCATACTTTGGATCCTTATACATAGGGAAGACGAGCAAGCGATGTCCGTCTGCCCGTCTGTCTGTAGGTGAAATTGGTTTTCCAAAGCTCCCAGAAAAGCTAGATACACCAACACCTCGCTTTGTGACGTTTCATTTTGTGGCATTTCGGGTTGCGTCGAAAAAAAAATTTTGCATCATTTTAGCTTGCTACGTAAAAAATTTCACATTGCGACGTATTTTTAATGGATTTTTGTTGCTTGAATTGCTATGTTTTTTTAATTTTAATGAATTTGTTTTTTTTAATTAAAAAAAAACTATTGAAATATGCAAATTTTTATTTTATTTTTAATGATTCCTTTAATTTTTTAAGTCTTCATTTTTTATAATAATAAATATATGTATAAAAAACTAAAAATTACTTTATTTTTGGTAAAATAATCGATTTGATTTAGAATTGGAACGTATTTTTAATATTTCAGTGCAATTCCATACAAAAGGTTTTCTCGAATTGCGACGTTTTGATTGCGACGAATTTTTTGGGAACCAATTATTGTCGCAAAGCGAGGTATTGGTTTACTTCGTTCTTATAATGGTGTGTTAGAAATGGTCTGAAAAAGATTGTTATTGAAAATAAGCAAAATCGAGCAGATGGTTTCAGAGCTGGAAAACTCAAACTTTATTTTGCCATATAGAAGTAACTACCGAAAACTAATTTTTATTGTTTTTTTATTAAATAGACTTATTTTTTCCTGAAGAAAGTACATATGTACATACCTCAGCAATTAAACCGTTAAAGTTCAACGCTTGATATTTTCGTAACAAATTTTACAAATAATTTTCCTCCCCCAAAAGTTATCAACGATCTAAGTTCCAATCATCTTCCCGTCAAACTAACTTTGAGAACCGATTATGTGAACAACAATATTAACTACTTTGATTTTAAAAATGCAAATTGGAAACGACGGTTCTCTAAATTCATTAATAAAAATATTTCCTTGCCTAATAATAATACATATTCAACCAAAGAGATGGTTAACTCTGCACTTCGCCGAGTTATTGATACTTTATATGATGCAGTTATGCATAGTGTTCCACAAAAACAAAAGAGAAGCGTAAGAAAACATTTGCCAAATAACATCAAATTGTTAATTAGAAACCGTAACCACTTTCGTAGGGAATGGCTTTTCTATAGAGATGTTCGTGACTACTATGAGTTTAAAACCTTAAATTCTGTAATTAAATCGAAAATTACTAAATTCAGAAATAATTCATGGAATCAAGTATTGTCTACATTAGAAAATAACAAATTTAAAAATTTAACAAAAATAACCCATTACTAAACCATAATAACCCATTACTAAAGCATAATAACCCAGTAAAAAAAAATGGAAGTCATTCTAGCGGAAGTACATTTTCAATGCATCCAAAAAATCGATATTTTTAATTTGCCGAGAGTGAGCAAAAAACCATGTAGAAGCTTATTTTAGCCATACAAAACTTTGTAACTCCTCCATAGTGTTAGAAAATACTCGCCAGAATTAAAATAAAATTTACTTCTTTAAAGAAATTTATGAACTAATTAATTTTAGTCTAAATTTTAAAAGTTATTTTCTTAAATTTACATGAAAGCACTGTTTCGGACTTAAATTCGTATAAAAAGAAACGAATTGTTAAAATAGGTAACTATTTACAATTTTTCCTAGATGAAAATATTATCATAGAACACAAAAAAGGGAATTTTTCTTAATATCGCTTCCAATTCAGTGACCAGGCATCGAAAAAGAGAACTTCTTGCAATGACAACCCTATGTAAAAATCATTAGATCGGATCGAAATTTGCACTACTTCCGCATCGTAAACTCTACATTTTCATGACTTTTTTGGAGTCTCTTTTTTTACTGGGAATTCACGATTTTCTGCGACTGAAGAAAACTGTGAATTATTGGTTAGTACTTTTTCGGAGAATCATTTATATTCAACTAGTATAAGTGATAGTTAAGCCAAAAATTTGGTTACGAATAGAATTAGTGAATTCAATTCTAACTTTGTATCCACAGAAAATTGTATTGTTACATATAAAAAAGTTTCCGATACATTAAAGGTTTCGAAAAATAAGAAGTCACTCGGTGCTGATGGCATCAATAAAATAATTCTTAAACCTCTACCAAGAAAAGGTATAAAGTTTTTGACACATTTTATAAATTAAGTTATTTTTTTCCAGATGAATTCCAAGAAGCAAAGTTTGTTGCAATCAAAAAACCTAACAAGCCTGCTGATTCCCTATCCTTTTATCGTCAAATCAGCTTATTATCTTCTATAAGTAAAATTTTAGAAAGAGTCATAAAAGCTATAATTATTAACTTCTTAGACTGTAGAAATATTTTACCTCCCGAACAATTTGGATTTCGTAAGGCACATAATACTTTACACTAGTTAATACGCATAAGAAACATCGTTAAGTCTAACTTTAACCAACAAAATTCGACTGGTATGATATTGTTGGATATAAAGGCGGCATTCGACAAGGTATGGCTTGACATTTAATTTCCCACCAAATCTTATAAAAATAATCCAAAGTTATAGGATGTCCTCAGGGGTCCTGTTTATCTCCAATTTTATATAATATATACAAAGCTGATATACCTACTATAAGGCACTGTGTTATATCCATCTTTGCAGACGATACCGCAGTCTTATGCTCAATTTACACTTCAGAAATATTAGCAAACATGCAATCGGCCATTTTAATATTATTTAAATATTTTACAAAATGGAAAAAATAGCAATAAATTATAACAAAAGTCAAACAATTTATTTTACCAGAAAAAGGAAATCGTGTTTTATTCCCCAAAATGGTATACGCTTAAGCAATACCGATATCGAATGGGAAAAAAACGTAAAATAGGTGTAATTCTAGACCCAAAATTAACTTATAGAGATCACGTATCATATATCGTTAATAAATGTAACATACTTATTAGAACTCTTTACCCTTTAATAAATATAAACGTAATTCTATGCTTTGCAGATTTATGTCGATTTGATCGCTTTTAAGATATACATATTGCATGAAAATTTAAATACTAGCGGCCCTATGTATAAGCAAAAATTGGCATGAAGTTAGCATAAGTGACGAAATTGAATTAGTTGTTAACGAGATCCTCCAAGCAATTTGACATTAAAAACGGTAGCATTACCTAATTTTAACCGACCTCTAAGTCCTAGCATGATTTTTAATGTGAAGTTTCATCGCAAAACTCTTTAAGATCATGTTCAATTTTGCCACTTATGCTAACTTCATGCCAATTTTTGCTTATATCGTAGATGTTTTCATTCTGAATATAATCATATAGTTGAGTTAGCCCCCACTTCAGATTAGTTAGTTAAGTATTTTTAAGTTTTATCATAAAAAAGAAAAATGTTCACAAGGTTTTTGAAAAGTTTTACCTTAACTTAAATACTATATTAAAATTAAGGATAATATGCAACAAAATTGTATTATTAAGTAGAAAAAGGATAAATCCTTAAACTCTTTGTAAATGTATATACACTGTTGTAAGTAATTTTGTAAATACATTTAGACACAATAAACTGAATTGAATTGAATTGAATTGAAACTTATTTTATACTTCAGTATGAATAAAATTGGAATTTCAAATTAAAAATAAATTAAAAAGACGTTTGCAGGGTTGGAAAATTTTAATTATTTTTCTTAAACAAAAGTAACTTACTAAAGGTATTCATTTCAGGTTTTTCTCGTTGGAAAAATGGAAAAATTTTATTTTTTCGACAACAAACACAGGAAAGAAAAATTCCAAAAATTTTTACAAATTTCTTTTCCTGTGTTTGTTGCAAAATATTACATTTAACCATTTTTCCAACGAGGAAAAAAACTGAAATGAACACCTTTACTAAAACAATTTTTTTTCTTTTCTCTATAAATTAAACATATCTTATATTCTTAAAAGAAAAAAAAAATTGTGTGAGAAATCAGAAAAATCTAAAAAGATGATTCCAGGGCTGGAAAACTTACACTTTTTGTGAAATATAAAAGTAACTAGTTGTAATAATTTTTTTTTTGTTTTATAAATTATATATTTTACGTTTTGGAAAAAAAGTTAGTGTAGAAAATTATAAAAATAAAAAGTAGAAACTTTTCACTTTTTCTCTTGATATTAAAGTAACAAAATAAAATTAAGTTTTTTGAATGAGTAATAATTTCTTATTCAGTCTTAAGTTCAATAATTTCAATTCTTATTGAATGAAATATTTATATTAATTAATGTGAGTTTCAAAAGAAGAGAATAGAAATTAAACTGTATAGCTGGGGGATATACCGATACTTTTCTGTGCAACCACGCACTTCATCGGAAGCCTAGTCTAGCTACTTGGGCAGAAATTGCTATTAACATCAGCTATTTAACGTAAATTTTTATGAAATGGAATATGAGAAATGATTGTTGTGTATACAATTGATTTCACTTTGGTAAACACATTTATAAGTGTCAATATTCATTTTCTGTTTTTCCATTATTTCATTTATCTATTTAGGTTAGCACGAAGTTCTATTAATCTACCTATGTATGTCTAACTATTCTCGTTTATCTTTTACGATCATCACATTAATTATTTTTACTTATGCGATGTAACGTCGGTACATGCACGTAAGTATTATATATTATTATATAACTACCTTTTTTGAGTTATGCCTTTGTTGCAATAAAGGAGCGCTATGTGTTGCTCCTGACAAAGGAATTTGTAATACTTACTTCTCGTATTATATTTAATAATTTAGAAAGCTTTCAAACTATAACCAAGTATTTAGGGCTGCTCCAAGTCCCAGTTTATTTACAATTTAACTAATATTTTATTCTTAAACCCACTTTTTTATTAAAGTACATAATACACGCCATTTTGAAAACTTCTTTGACTTTAATTTCAGTCTACCATATATCCTTTTCCTAAACATACATACATATGTATGGACAACTATTTTTTTACATTCTTATTTGAATAATTCATTTATTTATTTTTTTTTTCTGTTAAACATTTTTGCAAATTATTTGCACAATTATGCAAATATGTCTAACACAAAAAAAAATTTAAACATGTTTAAGTCAAATTTATGGCTGACTTAACAAAATTACGGTGAAAAAAAATTCAAAGGACAATGACAATAAAGAAGACACATTAAAAGAAGAAACATTTTTACCAACTCATGAACTCAGATAGAATAAAAAAACTTTTTTTACTGCCAAAAGCAAACGAATGCAAATTAAAATCGCCTCACTTTAACAGCACTAGCCGATGATTGTCTGAATCTACTAAAAATCATCTATTAAAATAATGTGAGTTGAAACACACACAGACAGGCCTTTCTTCAACCAAAAAAAATTATAAATATTTTTTTGTACAGAGAAAAAGAAAAAACAAGCCAAAGGCAATGGAAAAGAAGCTTCAAAAACGTTTGGTGTTGAAACGAGGGTGGAGTGGAAAATTTAGTGAACACTGTGCGCTGGTGGCTTTTGTTTTAGTTTCTAGTGTCGGCGAAAGTGTTGTTGTCTGACAGTATGTAAAATTTTAAATATCGTCTTTAGTTAATTAAGAGTCTTATGTATTGAGATTTCAAATAAACGGTTGTATTTTCACACAACTGATTTCTTCGATATAACCAGTAAAAACATAACAAAATTTGCTCGTACTAATACCTATAACTGAAAAATAAACCGCAATAACCCAGTGAAAAAAAATGGAAGTCATTCTAATGGAAGTACATTTTCATTGCTTCTAAGAAATCGATATTTTTAATTTGCCAAGAGTGAGCAAAAACCATGTAGAAGCTTATTTTAGTCACACAAAACCTTGTAACTCCTCCATAGTGTTAGAAAATACTCACCAGAATTTAAAAAAAAAATATTTTTTTAAAGAAATTTATGAATTATTTTTAGTCTAAAATTTAAAAGTTATTAAGAACACAAAAAGGAAATTTTTCTTAATATCGCTTCCAATTCAGTGACCAGACATCGAAAAAGAGAACTTCGTGCAATGACAACCTTATGTAAAAATCATTAGATCGGATAAAAACTTTCACTACTTCCAGATCGCAAACTCTACATTTTCATGTCTTTTTTGGAGTCTCTTTTTTTACTGGGTTATTCTTGGTTTTTTTAACCCACTTCAAAAAAGGGGAAGGTTTTCAATTCGTCTATGTTATTTTTCTTCATTTAAAGCCCCCTCCCCATGTAATTGATTTTAATTATAATTATATTCAATTTAAAAAAAGTCAATCATTCCATTAATTAGAACGAAGTATTGGTAATATTTGTTAAAGATTTTTAGCTTTCTAAGAGCTTATATATTTAGTAAACCTCAATTAAATTGCTGTAGTTTTCCTATACAGACATAAAGTTTCTAAGCCTTTTTCATAAATCGATTGCAGGACCTTTTAATGAGTTGGCATTACAATATCATTGAAATTACCAGATATACCAGATAAACCAATCGACTGACTTAATTTCTGTGGCAATAGGAGAAACCGCTTGAATCATAATTTACTGCTTTGTAGGAGAGCACTTTTAAACTTTCAACATTTATTTCTTTTACACTTAAATTGGGAACTTTAGTCTTCAAAGAAATGTTTTTAAAGAATCATTATAAAGCTATACACAAAAAAAAAAAAACAAAAATTAATTTTAAAATATACCAAGGTATGAGCTAAATTAAGCTTTTATTCCATATGAGATTACAAGTTTAAAATATATAAGCAGCAATTCATTGTGGTACAATTTCCAGAAAATTTGCACAAAATAATTAAAATTTTGCAGCGGTGCCATTAACTTAAAATCAACTTATCTCGACTTAAGTAATTTCTCCTTCTCACCCCAGATTTGTTAACCAACTTCAAATAAATTCAGTAAAGTGTGACTTTGACTAGCACACAAAAGAATTCCGTGTGGTGCTTATTTCCTTTTTAAGATTTTTTTCGGTTTTTTTTAAGGGACGCTTTTTCAGTGTTTGCGTTTTTTTTTAATTTTCACAAGTTTTTCAGTTTTTGGTATTTTTCCTTTTTTTGCAATACATATTCTTTGTTTGGAGATATTTTTGGCGATTCTTTACATTTTGGATATTGTTTCGGTTTTGGACGATTTTTTAATCTTAAGTTTTTTTTAGTTTTGGCGTTTTTTTCCTTTTGTTTTTTGAAATATGTACATATTTGAAATTTTTTCAGTTTTTGCAATTTTTTCGGTTTTTGGCGATTTTGTTTTGGTATTGACGCTTTTTTATTTTTGGCGCTTGTTTTGTTCCAGCGATTTTTTCGGTTCTTTGCGTTTTTTTTATTTGTAATAATAATACGTTCCATTAGTTTTAGCGATTTTTAAGTTTTGGCGATTTTTTTCAGTTTTACCAATTTTTTTTAGTATTGTCGCTTTTTTCGGTTTTTAACCATTCTTTTTTAGGATTAGCTTTTTTTCATTTTGATTTTTTTATGATTTTTTGTTTGCTTTCTAAAACGTGTATTTAAATTTAGCGATTTCTTAGTTTTGGCAATTTTTTTCAGTTTTTATTTTTTCGGTTTTTGGCGATATTTTTGGTATTGACGCTTTTTTTAGTTTTGGCAATTTTTTTCAGTTTTTTCGGTTTTTTGGCGACTTTTTTGGTATTGACAATTTTTTAATTTGATCACATTTTTTCGTTCTGGCGATTTTTTTCGGTTATTGATATATTTTTTTTTTTGCATTGATACATATTTTTAGTTAATTTTTAATTATTTTTTTTCGAACTTAATTTGTTTCTATATTTGTGATTTATTTGAACGGGCTAAAGTTCGTGTCGCTTTTTTAAGCCAAATTACATGTGATAATTATTAATGAACAAATAACATCAAAGTTAGTAGTAAATATTCTGACAACACATAGTTGAACGGAATAGCCAGCCGTTTTCGAAGGCCACTAAACCTTCATCATCAGCGTTCTTCTGTATTGGTTCACTGTGTGTGGTGTCATATAAGAATATAAGAATCAATTATCTCGTTCTTTTTTCATACCCTTAAACCCTAAATTATAACTCCCCAGCTAAAAAAATATGTATGGAGCATATATGATATCCCATATATGGTTCGGATCCAAAAAATGAGGGTATATGGGCATATATGATTATATTTATTCATACATTTTCATACATGTTTGTGTAAATTCCCTCCACAGTATGCAAAGTTCATATTCATACACTCTTTTTAGACTTGAGAGAGGTTGTATTTAATGAAACATTTATTTGAACAAATAATTCAAAACGAACTAAAAGTCATTTCATTTATCAAAAGGTGAATCAATTATTTAAAAAACACATAAATCATATTCGTACATAACATTTAGCTTAAGGAATCAGATTAAAAACTAATGCAATTAATTATTAAAGAAAAAATAATTCGTCTAGCAATAGTTTTCAATACAGTAATATGAACTTTGTTTCTTATCTAGAGAATTTTGTTATTTTCTATAAAATTAATGACTGGATTATCCTTTTGATTATTTGATATATTAAATGGGACCACAATGTATAAAATCATACAAGAATAGTTTATTTGTAACAAAAAGTTTTTCATTCTTATATGGCTCCATATATAAAATGTCATATTATATATGCATCAACATATGTAGAGCTTCATAATTAAATTTTCATATATGAGCTCATATGTTATAATACATTTCATATATTAGTCCATATATTAGTTCATATATAATAGTTTTGCCATGTATAATCCCATATATTTCCATACATGAATTCATACATATTCATATATAGTTATATACATTCATGTATTAAAAATATATGGACCATATATAATATTTTTAGCTGGGTCTGCCCGAGGAGTGATTATAATTCGATTTCCCTTTCCAGGTGGGCCCTACTCATCACACCAATTTTGTCCCAATTTCAAGGAAAATCTTAAAATAAATCTCCAATTAATTTTAGGACATTTATACCCGCACAAAATCTAGAAGATTTCAACTTAAAGCTTTATGAAAACTTTCGTGGTATACAGCAATTTTTTTTTACATTTGTTAAGATTTCTAAGCCACAACAAAATCCGTTAACTGAAATTTTACAAATCTGCAACCAAACAACTGCACTGTAGCCAATCACACACCTTTTTAATTTACACAGGCTGACTTTTTAGTACAAATTTGTAGATAAAAACCACAGTTGTATAAAATAGTTCTACTAGATTTTAAATTAGAAAAAACATAGTTGCACCACAAAGTTCTACTAGATACTAAACAAATTTCGACAAGATCTAGTGACGAAGTAGATTTTCTTTTGTTTGGGAAATCTTCAAGATTTTGCCCGAAATCTCGTAAGCACTATTTTTAGAAATTAATTCAAAAACAATTAAAAAATAAAAACAAATCGTTAAAATACAAAAAAAAATTATCAAAAGTAAAGAGATCGCCAAAAACTTAAAAATCGCTGAAAACCGAAAAAATCGCCAAAAAGAAAAGAAAAGCGACAAATCTAAAAAAACACTAAAGCTAAAGACATTTTATTGACAAAAACAAAGAAAATAATTGCCAAAACTAAAAAAAACTCCAAAGTTAAGGCCAAGCTAAAGCTTCAATACTAAAAAATCCTCAAAAACCAAACAGAAAAATCGACAAAAACCAAAAAAATCGCCAAAACGAAAAAGCGCCACATCTAAAAAAAATCTAAAGCTAAAAATATGTATTTAAAACAAACAGCCAAAAAATCACCAAAAACCAAAAAAATCACCAAGAAGAACAAAAAAAACCTAAAAATTAAAAGTTTCAATACTAAAAAATCGTCAAAAACCGAACAAAATCGCCTAATGGAAAAAAGCCAAAACTAAAAAAAGCGACAAAGCTAATAAGTCCGTAGAGTATTATTATTGTATGTAGTGTGCGTACGCAACCCTTATTGTGCAAGTCAAAGTTGCACTTTACTAAACTTATTTTTATGTACGAGTATCCCAAAGCTTTTCCATTTCCCTACGTATGAAGTGTTTTCAATATCTGAGGACTTTATCCTTTAAGCAACATAAATACAACACTTAATGCGTGTTACTGTAATATGCCAGAGTATTGTGTGCTGCTGCTGCTGTTGTTGCAGTTTATCTCATTGTTGTTAACAATGAAGTAGGTTTGCTGATGACTTTCGGGGAGAATCGTTATTGAATTGCAAAATTTTTTAAGTACTTGGTTACAGAGTGGAATTAATAAAGAACAAAGAAAATATTGTTGCTAAAAAAAAAGAAACAAACAGAAGAAAACAAATAATGCAAAGACTCCCAAGAAATAAGAAGGAAGCAAAAAAATACTTTCTATGAAAAAGAAAAAACAAAAGCACAGAAATATGTACATGACCAAATGTGCACACTTAAGTCACCAAACAGATCCACTATTTTTTTCTTGGTCAATTCAGAAAACAATGGGTGCATTCATAAGACGTTGCTGTTGTAGAACCGTTGAGTGTTTGTCTTAGAAACGCATAGTTGAGTAGTTCCCCTCCACTCAGCAGTTGAGTAATTTTCCATCATGAAATTTTTTCGCTACCTAAAGCCAACATGTTGTGCTCAGCCTGGACAGCTGATCAAATAGAGCTATTTCTTCTATATGCTTTTTTAGGTGGCAGGAGCAAATATTTGTTAAATTTTACATAACAAACGCGATGAAGTAACGACATAAAGATATAAAATTAAATTATTGCCATCAAGCCGTGTCTAAGACATAACTGTTGGGACCAACAGTTGCCAACAGTTTCACAACTGCTGAGCTCAACAGCTACGTCTTATGAATGCGCCCAATGCTTATGCACAAAGTTGTTTCCGATATTGACGGGAATATTTATAAATATAAAATCATGAGAATGTTTTGTAATTCAGCTCGAAATATAATTGAATGAAGAAATTAAAATGAGTTTTAAAAAACTTTCTAACAAATTCTGATGGAATATTTCCACTTAAAAAAAATATAAATATTTTCTTAAATTTAGATTAATACGCAGAAAATTTTTTTTTCAACGTTTCAAATTTTGTATGAAAAATAAAGAAAACTCGTTTCAAAAAAAAAAAAACAGTTCTACACAAATTTCAGAACGAAAAAGTCTTGTCACAGTTCAATTCCATTCGGACAAGGAATTCAAATCACCCCATTTTTTAGGAGATCGTGTCAAAAAAATAAAACTAAAATACAGAAATTTGTCAGGACTGTCCAGACTGTTGGGGGCGGGGGTGCGCTGGTATGTTGGGGTATTCCGTTTTCAAACGGAATTAAACTCTGTGACATTTTATAATCTTAACTGAGACTTAAATCCTTTTCAGTATTCTCGTTGTTTCCTTTTTTAACCCCCGACTAAAAAATGGGGTGTTAAAAGTTTGTAGTGTGCATCTGCGTATGTGTGTGTCTGTCCGTATCCACGTACAGACCGAACGACTGGACCGATTTTGATTTAGTGTTTTCTGTTTGAAAGGTGACTTGATCGAGAGGGTTTTAGCTATTTTTTAAGAAAATCGGTTAAAAGCCATTCAGAAGATATCACATCTTTTCTAGATATATTCGGGAGTTTTTTAAATTTTAAATTTTTGTTATTTGTTTAGTTTATTTTTCTTGCAAATATTGTTGAATTACAAATATAATTTCATTTCCAAATACACCAATTTATTTTATATTTAGGACCATATTTATTTTACTTTTTAGTGCACATTGAATAAACATTATATATTTTTTTACAGCATATTTCTGGTTTCCCTGGTAATTGTCAAATTCAGTTTTTTAATTGACTTAGTAAAAGAATTTGATTTACGCAGAGCTTTTTTTTAAAATGTGCCTGTGTTCTGTTTCCAGTACAATACCAAGCAAAGGACGTTCACTGATAATATGTTTCTTCAAGATATTTCATCAGATGTTATCTGAAGTTGCTTTTTTTTCAATATATGGAACTTTAAACTCGATAGAAATTTATTTTATTTAAAAGGTTATTCTTTCGCATTTTTATTTGAATATAATTTCCGGCATAAGATCACATAATCATGGGTCAAAGAAATCACAATTTGTTATGTCTATCTACAGTATTGGCCAAAAAAACTTTTAATCGGCCAATATCGGTATTAGTTTTATCCAATTTAACTTAAGGCTAGAAATGGACACTGTAAAGAAAGCATTGATGTTGCATCGATATTTCATAAAATACAACGATGATTTTATACATGGATTATTTTCTTTTTTTAATTATTAATTATATTTTCAAAAAATCCTAAGTTTTTTACAAAGAAAAATATCGCTATTTTTCTCAGCTAAGAAAAATCTGATTTAATTATTTTGTCACTTCTTTAGCAACTCACATTAATTAATAAAAATATGTCATTCAATAAGAATTGAAAATACTAAGCTTAAACCCGTTTAAGAAATTAATTTTGCTCAATATTCTACTTATTTGATTGCAACCCGGCAAACACCTTTTGTTCTGGCAATTACACAATTTAATGTTGAAAAACGGTTCTATAGTCCTTGTAGGAGTTAAAAGGAACAAATATATACATATATATATATGTATAAGGTTGAAAAAATTATTTCTTCTTAACCAACAAATTTCAAAGAAAAAAATTTTTTTAATAGTTTACTTTACTTTGTTTGAAAGAGTTTATTTCCAGTTTGGGCGCAATATATTTTTTTAATGTTTTATCAGATCTTTGCATTGCAGTCATTTTTTTTTTTTTTTTTGCAAAATTATTGATATATTTTGGATTACGTAAACTTAAAAAAAGTTATTATTTATGCCAACAATTATTTCGTCACGGAAATTCATAGACTTTCATTCTACTGCATAATACGAGTACTTTTATTTGTTATTGATTAAGAAATATGAATTGATTTGTATAATTATCTTCTGAATTTCTTGAAATAGTTTTTTTAAGCCCGATTAAGAAATTATTGCTGACTGAAATCTTTAAATGCAGTTTGTATAAAAAATATTTTTGTATAATTTTTTTTAAGATAACACGATTTTGCGTTTATGTATATTGTGCCATATCAGCCAAACAGCTCAAGGGATATAATTTTAGAGCTTAATTTTTTTAAGAATATCGATTATTTACGATCGTAAGTAAACGATTTTTAACATAAAACGAAGCTCAAAATATAAGTCGATTAAGCTTTTTTTAGCAGTTATGGCAAGATATACACAAATGCAAAATTGTCTTATGTTTTGAAAAAAATAAAAGATATAAGAGAAAAAAAGAAATTTATATATAATTGACCTAGAATTAATTTTAATCAGGAATAATTTTTTAAACGGCCCTAATTTCAGTATTTTCAATTCCTATAGAATGAAATATTTTTATTCACCCCTATCGGGAGTTCACTTTTACGTGAACTTTTATTCTCTATAGGCTGATTAATTAATGCAATTTTCTAAAGAAGACACGAAAAAATAAACTAGACTTTAGCTGCGTCTACACAATCACACGTATTGCGTATGTCACGTCGAATATCCGTCTACGTAAATTTCGTACTATATTAAAGGAAATGTGTACAAGGTTTTTTTAATTTAGGACAAAATTCTCGTACACGAATATTCGACGTAACATACGCAATGCGAGTGAATATAAATTATTTCTCATATTCCACTTAAATAAAAGTTAATGTCAAATACGAAGGTTAACAAGCAATATCTGGCCAAGTTAATAGACTTGGGTGCTAAAAAAAAGTGCGTGGCGGCGCAAAAAAAAATCCGGTATTTGTCACGCTAAAAATTTAATTAAATTTTTCTAGTCCTTTTCTTGTTGTCGTCATTAATATTAATGAAAATGTTTTTTTCTTGGAGCATATAAAAATTAATAATATTAAAATATTATATTACTCGTATAATGAAATAAATACTAAAATTTTACAGCTGTTTGTCGAGTCCATTCTGACTTGCTGACACCATATTATCTACAGAAGATTACTGTGATGTTTAACCATATAATATGTTTTCAAGCATGCCACATCCTGCCACAGTCAGTCAGTCATGCCCAAAATACTTTCCCATGCACTGTGATATGGAGACTTTTGTATGTATATGTGAGTGTGTTTGTAAACACATAATTCAAACTATGTATGAGCTTTCGAAAGCACTTATGTATGTGTAGGTGTTTTTCATGTTGCTCTGCTGCCTGAGGAATGAATGTCAACATTTTAAATTTGCTACTGAAGGCTCAGAATTCATAACTATTAAGTTTTATCGAAGTCATTCAATTACAGTCTCTTATGGCCTAAAACTTCTAAAGCAATAGTTTGCAGTGTGTTTTTCATATAATTCCATTTTTCATTTTCTCTTTTTTTGACACATTTAAATTTTTTTATTTAAGCTGAAATGTTATTGTCGTACAGTTAACCCTTGAAGTATGTATAATACACTTCTGTACATTAACATCCAATAGAAGATCTTAGGAAAGAATCTGAAAAGATTTAAAATTGCAATGGGCATGCCTGACTAACTAACTAAACTGTTAAAAACATAACATCTTAATTAATATAATCAATTGATATGGAGTCTACTTCTTTCTTGAAAACAGCGAATGTAAGACTTTAAAAAGAGTGATGGGATTTATTTTGTAACACAACACATTCGAAAATGTATTATAATGCTCAGTAACAATATATTAAAAACAATTACGGAGTTCTGGTATCATACTGGAAATTAGGGTTTGCATAATCGCTATTACGATTAAAAAATATGCGATTAATCGCGATTATCGATTAAACTCGATTAAACAAGAAAATATACTATTTATTATAATTGTTTTCTAAGACCAAAATAAATTGCGTCATGAGTTTTAGTCAAAATGTATGGGTTTAGCCAAAGAAATTTATTTATTTAGCTTTGACTTCACGTTTTAATTTAATTTTTTAATTAAATTACATTTGTATTTCGAGAAAATTGTAAAGCACGTGAGATGAAGTTTGTAAATCATAAATCAATCAAATAAATTAGTATCAAAAATAATATACTTAGGGAAAAAACATGCTAAAATCAAGATCGTACGCTCCAAATCAAATCATTTCAACCTAAATAGTCTGGTGAATGCGAAAATTCTTCATTCAAGAATAAAATCTTAATTCTGTTTAAAATCGCATTTAAGATTGTAATATTGAATAAAAATCATTTTAAGATCAAATTCAAGATTTTGTTCTTAATAAAAATCTTAAATTAAGATCACATTCTTAAAAATTTAAGAATATAATTTTAAAATTAAGACCACCTTCTTAATTTTAAGAATTCATTCTATAAATTAAGAATTTATGCTTAAATTTGAGAACGAAAATCTTACCGAACAAATTTCAAGATTGAAATATGAAAATTTCTATAATATATATTCAAGATTTTTGTTCTTAAAATTAGATCGTTACTTGTCTATTAGTGTACGAATTATGTTAAATCAATCTTTTGATAGGAAAGTTTTTCTAGGACGAAGTATATGTATGTATTTCTACTTTCTTAATTTATTGTTTATTTAAGTTTTTATCCACATCCGATGAATTCATATCATAAGGAATGAACAAGTTCATATAAAAACAGTATTATTTATACCGATTTTTCATACGAAGTTGTTCATTCATCATGATATAAATTCATCACGTGTAGACACTCAATTATAACTATAACCTTTTTTAGTATTTTTATATTTTTTTGTAATAATGAGGTCTCAAAATAAAGCAAACTGCACCTGTCTGTCAACCTAATGAAAAATATTTGTATCAATCGTAATGAAATTTTTGAGATTTTAGGACGTTTTTGAAATAAAATTGGGAGAATATAGTAAAATAAAATAATATATTTAATAACTGCTTAATTTAGATTTTAACTATCGTTTTGCCTTATAATACTTTTATTGTTTGTTTGTTTATTTATTTATGTCTATGGATTGAAATACTTACAGACTACATACATATAAAACAAATAAAAAGTACATGAAATAATATAAAAATAAACTAGTTGTTCAAGTATAAAATTAAAGTTCGTTTAATTACATTTATTTGCAAAGACATATCAATAACGTCATACAGTTCATTAAAGTTATGACAAATTCTACAGAATGGATCAGCGTTAGCATATATCGAATATAAATAGCTTCTTGTGTTTTGTATAAGTTTCTGAGCCTACTCGCTTGTTCCAATTGATTTTCCAAAAATCTTATGTAAATTCTGAAATAATTTTTGAAAGTATGTGCATAACATAAGAGGTTTGAAACTTTTCTAAAGTATGGTTTGAAGTCTATAGATGATTTGTCAAAGGAACAATAAAATACAAACATATGAGTACACGTACATATCAGACAACTGCAGCGATACACCGCGAGAACAAGTACACAGTTCAAACACACAGTCTATCGTTGACAACTGTATCTCTTACACCTCAACGAAAACTGTGCTGTGTGTGTTTTACTCAACATTCTTTTGCAAATATTTTTATGCGATCACAATTGTACTTTGCATTATTCTTACTGTGTTAGAGACACAGTATGCAAGCAGCGATTGCAAAAAGGCGATGAGAGCGAACACAGCACTCAGGGTGTATTAATGCTCTCAGAGCTTTGCAATTTCACGATCGAGTCTCTTTTTTACATGTTTCGCTTTGTGTCGTTTATGCATAAACATTTCTTGATGTGTGGCGGTGGCAGAAATGTGTATTGTAGTTTTAATAAACTGAATATGTATTGACGTTTAAAAAAAATTTTTTAGTTATCCCTTTGGTTTTTTTTTTGTTTTTAGTTTTGGCAGATCAGCTAACTGTATCATTTTTGATACTGTACACATATAAAACTTACTGTGTCGGTGGCACCGCAACTGCAAGAAACCAAACACACTTTCTACACTCCACACTCTAACACTCTACTCTCCTTGATTTATTCTACTGTGATCGTCTCACGTACTGTGTTGTTGGTATTGCAATGACTGCTTAAGCTGTGTAGTTATGAGCGAAGATCATACACTTATCCGAAGATGTGTTATGAACGAGGCAATGACACACACAAGAGACAATGACTAACAAACCACATGAGTGCGCTCTTGATTGATTAAAAATAATACTGTGACGACAATGATTGTACAGATTGCACTTGCTGTGTGACCGACACAGTTTCTATGTGTATACAGTAAGTGGCAAAAATTACTGATTACGCAGTTCCCTGGTACATATATTTTGTATTAAAAATATTAATTTTAATTTTTTTATGAGTTGAATTTGAACTGTATGCAAATTAGGCATAAATTCTTTACTGAAAAAAGGGAAACAATTTTAATCATAATCGAGCGATTAATGGGTGTGATTACGATTACGATTAAAAGATGCGATTAATCGCGATTACGATTACGATTATAATCGCTGTGCAAACCCTACTGGGAATATATAAAAAGAATCAAGAAATATGGTAGAGTTGGGCATAGTTGTTCCTTTTGCGGATTGTTCTTTTTGATCCCAACAACGTTCTTTTCGTTCAGTTGTTCTTTGCGGTCAGTTGTGCAGTGAACAACAGATCAGAGATTACACATACATTCATTCAATCCTCTTCAATGTTTTATTCGTTTGTTAATATTCTAACGTAATTTCATTTCATTCTTAACAACCTTATTTAATTAATAATTTTTGATTGGAAATGCTTAGAATGAAGTTTGATCATTTGAAAACAAATTTTAATCACTTTTTTAATACTGATTTATATTTGACACAACAATTATTTCTTTTGATGGAGTAAAAATTTTCTTTGCTTAGACGTATTTTCATTTGTGCTTTGTAGTCTTATTTGTTGTACGCTTTTAGTAAGTAAAAGGTAAAAATTAATATTTTTGAAATTTTTAAAATGAAATCCGTTTTCAGTTTAAAACAAATTATAATCACTTTTTTAATTCTAATATTCTTTGTCACAATCTGTTTTTTAGTTCAATACTACAAATTATTTCTATTAATTTTGTAAAACTCACTTGTATATTTCACTAAGTATACATTTTCTTTTGTTTGTTTTGATTATTGTGCTAGAAATTTAATAGGCACACTACATTTGTGTATTTTTAAAAGTATGCAAACGAGAAACTATAATATTTTACTTGAAATCGTTTGCATGTGCATTGGTCGGGAACAGAGAATAAGATAAACAAAGCAAAATAAAGACCAAAAATTAACGAACGAACAAAAAACGAACAAGACCAAGATATCAAAAAGTACCAAGAGAATAATAAAGACCAAAAGAACAAGAAAGACTAAAATAACAACAAAGACCAAAAAGGAACAACTAGTCTGAACTAGTTCACATCGTTCACTTATGGGAATAGTTCAATTGAACTAGTTCGTTCTTTTTGAGCCCAACCCTAAAATATGGTAACGATTGTTAAGTCTTAATAATCGACTGTATTACTTATAAAAATAATTGTTTCTGTCAAAAAAAACCGACTTCAATCCAAATATCTGATAGAAGAACATAAGAAGAAGTACCTGAAATATAAACTTAAATTTTTATGGGCGTGCCTCCTCCCACTAAAAATAAAATATTACATTTTAAAGAGCGTGACTCCGCCCATTTTTTTATGAAGGATTGTGTATATTATAAGGTTCAAGTTGTGTGGTAAGTTTCGTAAAAATCGTTTAAGTAGAACCGCGTAAAATATTTTAATAAATTTTAAAGGGCGTAACCTCGCCCATTTTTTTAGCTTTCAAACTGTGTAATTACAAGAACCAAAGATGTTTTCTAGGTTTCGCAGCAATCAAAGAAGTAGAACATCAGAAAATTAAATTTAAATTAAAAGTTGGGGTGTAACTGCTTACTTTTCCTACAATGAAACTATTGGGTAGATATACCCTCCCAAACAAAAAAGTATTTACATTCGGTCAGAGCTGTACCGAGCTACGAAGTAACAACCCAAAAAAAAATTGAGACGAATTATTAACCACATCCTTTTTTTTAAATTAATCAGAAATAATTTCTTAACTAAACTTAAGTATTTCAGTATTTTTAATTCTGAAATATTTTTATCAATTAATGTGATTTTCTAAAGATTACATCAACTGTGTGTACAAATATGTATTGATTTACCATTGGAAATATGCACAATAATATTGCATATGTAAGGCCAGTTTTACTCCTTAACAATTTAACGGCTCTCATCGAGTAGATCAATTATTTGAGCTTTGACACAACTTTATTCCATCTCTCCGTTAATGTCTATAAGACCGTTTTAAAAAATCCATAGAGTGTATATTTTAAAATTCTGCTTCTTCATGGGTTATGATAAAAGGTTTTGAGAGAAAAAAATTTTGAAACTTTTTTAATAATATTTTCATTGATTGCTTAAGGCCATTGTAGATGTATGAGTACATAACAAGTAAATGTGCAAACGGATATGTACTCTTTCTTATACTCTAATATTCTTCCTTTAGATTAAAACACTAAAAATTGGGATATTTTTCACATATCACTAATACCAGCCAACAATCAATATGCACAACCACAAACGAACATTTAAAAATTTATTTTTTTTCTACGATCTCTTTTAATTTTACATTTCTTGCGTACGCTATGGAATGCAGTTTCGAAATAAATCTAGACGAATGGCTTGCAAATACTATTATAAATTTTTGTATCTGCATTTAAAATACCGAAACCTGAGTATGTTTCGTTTTGACAAAAAATTTAATTTTTGAAATAAAGGATATATAGGAGGTATGTGCATCCTTGCACCGATTAAACCCACATTCATCATAAATCTTAGTGGTGCATTTACAGAAATAGTTTACATATTTTTATGCAGAATGCATAATTAATGCATGCAGAATGCATAATTAATTTAATTTCTATAATAAAGGATATATAAGAGGTAAATGTATGCATGCACATATTATACATATGAAATTCGTCATAGATATTAATGGTACAATTTTACGAATACTAACAATATAAGGCAGCGTTCTAATAATAATTGTCGAAACAATTTAATTTTTATAATAAAGGATATATGGGTAGTAAATGTTATAATGCAGCTATTGATATGAAATTCACTAGACACCTTATTATTATTATTATTTATTCATAATTTCAACAAATATCTAATTTTTATTTTAAAGGATATATGGGAGATAAAATTATTTTTATTGTGATTAAAACTAAGTTTACCCGGGGCTTACTTCGCTTAGTTCTGTAGCTAATAAAAAAAATGTTTTTGCAGTATCCTGATTACAATAGTGACAAAAATCATAATTTTCGTAATAAAGGATATATGAGTGGCATGTGCATCCTTGCCCCAATCAAAGTGAAATTTGTTATAAAGCTTAGTGGTACAACCACAGAAATAGTGACACATTTTTTTTCTGCTCATAATTGTAAAAAACTTTATCATTTTTGTAATTAAGCATATATGAGAGGTAGGTACATGCATGCAGCGATTAATATAAAATTAATCATAGATGTTCATAGTACAATTTTATGAATAGTAAAAAATTTACGCTGCGATCTGATTGCAATTGTCGAGAAAATTAAATATTTTACATATGAACAGTCAATGTATGCATGTAGTTATTGATACGAAATACATATCACAGCTTAATAATATAGTTCTACATATAGTTTCTTCATAATTTCAGCAAAAATCAAATTTTTATTTCTAAGGATTTATGAGAGATGCACGTGTCAATTCTTATAGTGATTAAAGTCAAATTTACCACGAGCCTATTTCACATAATTCTAGAAATTAAAACTAGTTTTCGCAGTATTCTGATTGCAAAAAAGCAAAACTCACAATTTTTAAAATAAAGGATATTTGAAAGAAATGCACATCCTTGCACCGATTAAAATAAAATTCATAATAAAGCTTAGTGGTGCAATTATAGAAATAGCTACATATCTCTATGCATTCTAATCATAAAGGAGGCAACATTTAAAATTTTTTTTAATAAAGGATATATAAGAAGTAGGCGTATAAATGCAACGAATGATATGAAATTCAAAATTGGTACTGATGTTACCATTTTACGAATAGTAATAAATTTATTTTGCGTTCTGATCATAATGGTGGAAAAAAATTATTTTTACGAAAATAATATTTTGTTCATAGTTAGGACTAAATATATATATATATTAATATATATATATATAAATTTTAAAGGATATATGGGAGTCAGGCATATCCTTACAGTGATTGAAGCCAAATTTACCCTGGAGCTACTTCTTATAATTCTGTAACTAATAAAAACATCTTTTCACAGCATCTGGACCATAATTGTAACGAAAACTGGAATTTTTGTAATAAAGGATATATGGGAGTTATGCACATCCTTGCACCGATTAAACCAAAACTCATCATAAAGCTTAGTGGTGCAATTATAGAAATAGTTATCCCTTTCTTATGAATGTTGCTGATAATTGAGGCAAAAATTAAAATGTTTGTAATAAAGGATATATGAAAGGTAAAAGTATTCACGCACTTACATATTATTATGAAACTCATGATAGTTATTAATGGTAATATTTTACAACTAGTAACAAATTTATGGTGCTTTCTGGTCATAATTCTGGAAAATAGATTCATTTTTATAATAAAGGATATATGGGCAGTAAATGTATGCAGTAAGTTATTGGTATGAAATTGAATATAAAGATTAATAACATAGTTCTGTATATATTTTAATCATAATTTCAACAAAAATCTAATTTTTATTTTCAAGGATATATGGGAAGAAAGCATATCCTTGATGTGATTAAAACAAAACTCAGCAGAGATTTTAATTGATCATTTGTGTAACCTTTTACAAGATTTGGCTGTTATCTGGTCATAATTGAGGCTAAAGTGCAGTTTTTAAATAACAATTTGAGGAGGGTGAACGACGGGGTGTGCTTGCACAGTTTTATTTTTTATATAGAAGTTTATATACATTTATATATTTAGTTTTTACAATTATAAGCCGAGGAAAACTATAAAACTGGATCTCCACTTGGGAGAAATTACGTTAAGGATGTATGTATCTGAGCTGTACAACAGAGTATCAATCCATACTATTCCATATATAAGTGACCAGTCCGTTTCGTCTAAAGCGTTCAAACTGTAACCAGTCCTTTTCATCAAGGATGACCCAGTGACGGAATAGTTTTTCACCACTAAGTTAATTTTAGCGCCTTGAAATTATCATTTCTTCAATTAGAAAATAAGAACAATAATTTTCTATTAAATTTCCTATTAAATCTTAGTTTTAAGGTTTAAATGTTTTAACTAAAATAAAAGTGTTTCATATTCGGTGTATAGCCTTGATTGCTGATTATTTTTTACAGCATTTTACAAATTTATTTCTTTTTTTAGTAAGAGCTGTCAGGATATGTTTTTAATAGTCTATTCAAATATTTATCACTAGATTTCATTTCTTTTAATGGTTAAAGCAACAACAACAATGTGTGCACAAAAAAAATAATCCTTTTTAATTTCACATCCTCAATGTAGTCTGATGGCTAGTGAAGCCAGAGGAGTGGTGGGCATCTTAATATTATTTTTCAAATGAAATTTTGCTTTTTCTTTAGTTGCAGTTAAAAAATAAAAAGGAAGAAGATCTGTTCACATACACATTGAATAGACAAACAATTTAATCTTGTTTTAAATATGGGCGGAGTTGATTTTTTTTTTTTGATTTCTTTTATATGCTCTACTTAGTATTTAAATAAGGAAATAAAAAAGAATGATATGAATTAATGTGTTTGAAAAGGGTCTTCCAATAGGGACTTGAATATGGTGACAGTTGATAGCGGCCTTATTGTTGCAGCTACAACTGTCAAATTAGTTGTCATTTAATCAGTTTATTTTGCTAAATAACCATTAACGGATAACGCGTTTAAAAACACATGCAAATTATAAAATTATTTTCTCCAAATGGGTGTTGTGTTCGTAACCTTTCAAGTATACATATATGAGGAAGAAGATGTGCCACCGAAATCGTGCGGGTGACCGCATTAGACTTTTTCTTGGGGTTTTTTTTTTAAGTTGCAGATCTATGCAAATAAGCGACAAACTACAGCGGCCCTCAAAGTCAACATAATCCATGTCACAGATCAAATGCAGACTGGGTCACGAAAATTTGGAGATTTGGCATGCCCGCCAACCTCCAAAGCCGAGTCGGTTATTTGCTCAATCTTATATTTTATTACTTATTTAAATTTAAAAACTTTGAAGGGCTTAATGCAAAACCCTTTATTTGTTTCTCTAAAGTGCAAAATCGTTTAGAAATTTTTCTTTTTCTTTATCTTTATACACTTTGCAGTGAGAGGTTGCATGAATGTGAATTTGTATTTGTGTTTGTCTGCTAGCTTGCAACACTTCTGCTTGGGTTGGTTTAATTCAAATTGTTTTAATCTTTTTTTCTATTTTATTTTAATATTATTTTCTTTTATTACTTGCTTATTTTCTATACACAGTATTTCTTTTTTTTTTTTGGTTTTCCCTACACCGCCTTCAAAAAAAAAAAACGAAGTCATACAAAGAACAAACAAACTGGATTTGAAAACGCTTGGCCATTCTTGGGCTGGCTGGTTTACGTTTGGTTGGTTTGACTTGAGGTTACTTGGCTGTGTTCCAGCTTCTTTGCCAATAAAACACAAGTATAGAGGGCTGAACTATCTTATGTTCACATTTAAACCAAGTTGAGAATGTAGTTTGTATTGTGCGTGTGTATGTATTTGAGTGTGTGTGTGTGTGACAGGATACCAATGGGTTTGTGGGTTTAAGCACTTATTTTCTGTATCTTAAGAAAGAGTTTGAGGAAATGTTTAACTTATTTTTGTTATCCCTTTGCTTGCTCTACAGTCATTTACTTTTAATTAAATTAAATGCATGTAGTGAATAAAATGAAATATTTAACATACAAAGTTCACTTACAAAAAAAAAAGAATTTAAAAAAAATAAAACAACATTGACTTTATGCTAAGGATGGAAAGACCTTTAAAACATCAGTATTTTAATAATTGAATAAAAAAAAATTAATCGAATGATATACCAGAGATGAGCAAATAAAAAATTTTTATTCGATTAATCTATTCGAATGCTCAAAATGTCACAAAGTAATTTTTTGCAATGTGTTCCCTTGCTCCACTAAAATTTTTTATTCGTTAGTAAATCGAATAACCGAATAAGAACTAAAAATTATTCGCATAATAAAAAAAATATATTATTTTTTATTTTCAATTCTTAAAAGGAGGAAATAGCCACTACAATATAATACAGTATAATTTTCTATAATTTTGATGAGGTGACAATTTTTTTTGAGCGCGAGTAGTCAAGTAGCAACTTTTTAGTATGGCATGTATTGACGTGACGTCGACAGATATATACATATATACATAAAAGTGATATAACGAATGTAAATTTTTGATATTCGCGAATACGAATATGAATATTTATGTATATTAAATTGGAGTTCTATTTACACCTGCAATATGAAATATTAAAAAATTGTTATGAAAAACGACTTCACACTCTTGTTGGCGTACTTTAGAGTTAATAAAAAGTACCGAAAATTTTAATGATCGTCATTAAATAATATTTGAAAATGATACGAAGCACAAATTTCTATAAAAAAAACTAATGTATTTATTTGTACAAACTAAAATTTTTAGTCATTTATTTAAATTTTGTTTTTTATTTATTTAATTTCTTTGGAAAAATATTCGTATTCGTATTAGCCTAAAATGGCCGAATATTCGACGATTCGAATACGAATGCGAGTATTCGTACATCACTAATACATACATAGTTATAGAACAAGGCTTAGTATATATATTTAAAAATTATTATGATTTTAGAAAATCTCGTATAAAATTAAAACTAAAATTTTTTAATCGAATAAAAAATTTTTATTAGATTATATTATTCGTTGAAAAAAATTTTATTCGAATAAAGAAAATGTCATAAAACTTTTTATTACAAGGTGCTCCCTAACTCCACTAAAAGTTTTTATTCGTTATTTAATCGAATACCCTAATAAGACCAAACATGTTTTCGTATAATCGACAGAAAGTTATCGAATAAGGGAAATATATTTAAAAATAATAACAATCTTAAAGCTTTTTTATAAATTTCCCGAATAAAAATTATTTATGCGAATAAAAATTTTTATTCGATTAATTTATTCAAATGCAGAAAATGTCATAAAACACTTATGTCATTGTGGTTCCTTGCTTCACCCAAATTTGTTATTCGTCATTTTAACCGAATAAGAAATAAATTCATAGTATAATCGAAAAAAATATTTTTAATCCTTCCAAGTCCACTGGAGCATAATTTTAAAAAATTTTTATCAAGTGACAATTGCTTTGAAGTCGCAAATATTTACAAAGTAGGGAGAATATATGTATGTATGTATTTGAAAATGGTTGTGTTATAAAATAAAATCTCTTATGAATTATTCGAATAAAAATTGTTTACTCAATTAATTTATTCGAAAATTTAAAACGTAATAATAATTTTATTTCTGCACTCTGTTCCCTTGCTCCACTAAAATTTTTAAGTCGTTATTCAATCGAATAACCAAATAAGACCTAAATTTTTTCATATAATCGAAAGACAGTAATCGAATAGGAGTTAATTTAAAAATAGTTTCGTTTGAAAAAAAAAATTTTAAGCATAACGAATAAAAATTATTTATTCAAATAAAAAAAATTTATTCGATTAATTTATTTGAATGAAAAATCTACATAATATAATTTTTTTAAATGTTTTTTTGTCCCTTGATCCACCTAAATTTGTTATGCCTTATTTGATCTCAGAATTATTCATATGTACGTATAATCGGAAAAAAAATATTTTTATTTTTATCCCTTAAAAGGAGGAAACAGAAAAAATAATAATTTTTAATAACAATATGTACATAATAATGTAAAAAATTTTTATTCGATTAATTAATTCGATTAATTTATTCGTATGCAGAATATGTGATAAAATAATTTTTCAAACTGTTTTCCCTTTCTACTCTCAAAGTTATTTATTCGTTATTAGAACCGAATAAGACCTACAAATTACTTGTATAATCGAAAAAAGATTATTTTTATTTTTATTCCTTCGAAGAGCATGATTTACAATGATTTTGCTGAGGTGTCAATTGTTTGAAGTCGGCAAATAGTTACAAAGTACAGGGACTATATTCGAAAATGCTTGTGATCTTAGAAAATCTTTTTATCGAATAAGAAATAAACAAATTTTATTCGATTAATTTATACGTAAGACAAATTTTTATTTTGCACTCTGTTCTCTTTCTTCACTAAAATTTTTAATTCGTTATTTGGTCGATTAATCGAAAATATCCTAAAAACTATTCGAAATATCAAAAAAAATTTTGTTTAGTTTTATTCCTTTACTGGAGGAAGTAAGCACTAAAGCATAATTTCCAATAATTTCGAGTAAGTGGAAATAGTAAACCGAAATCTAGATTTTGTTTATGCATACCCTTCCTTCCATCCAGGCTCATAAATTAGTTTTTATGCTCTTGCATGCCAATGCATGATTTCAGCTCTTGTCACTATAGTAACCAGCAACTTGATTTGAGACTTACTACAGGTTCATGTGGCACCATAAAATCTAACAAGCTTCCCTCAATAATTAATGTCAATGTATTTTGAATAAAATATATTTTACTATAAAATATAAATATAGTGAGTTAATGAAGGTTAAAGAAATATTTTTAAGTTTTTGTGTAGTCGATTCAAAGCAACTGACTTTTTTTCTAGACCAGTCGCTTGCTTGCATTGTGGAAACTACGCGATAATTTACCTTTAACGCCCTATTTCTACAACGCAGACGGTCGACTTGAGTATAAAATTTTTATCAAACGCACTCATCTTTTTAAGTAATTTTTATACAAATTTTCTAAACGGGTCACCTGCCTGGCAGATAAAAACTTACTGCCTTATTCATAAAAAATTTATATTGTTTAATACGAAGTTTATAAAACAAATTTTGTATTGAAATTTGTTTTATACTCGTACGCCTTTTATAAATCAAAAATTTTTCTATGAAGTTTTACAGTCCAGTGAATAAAAGGAAAAAACGTACTAAATATATTTAATACATATTAACACACTTTATTTAATATCATTCCTATTCGATTACTATATACATTTGTTTTTTTACAACACCCTGTTTGCAATCGAATAAGAAAAGTTTCTATATAAATAAATTTATCCGCTTCGGATACTTTAATTATCCTAAACAAACAAAAAGCACCCCTTAAATTATATATATATTATGTTCTTTTTTCTCTTTACAGGATAAAGGATAACACGGAACTGCACTACCATTACTCTACTAAGGACATCTGTGGGTCAGTAGATACATAAAAAGGTCTTATTTTCAAATGAGGGTTGGTTTATGCACAAACAAGAAAATAAAAGCAGTATTCAGAAGTATTTGTAACGGAAACTAGAGTTTAAATGTAAAATGCAAATTAATATTAAGTTAAAATTAATTTAAAATTAAGTTAAAGTGAAGTAAAGTAGAAGTAAAAAGGGTAAAAATAAAATTTTTTTAAAAAAAATCTTAAAGTCTCAAATAATGCGAATATTTTTAACGAATGTCTTTGTTTTGGCTATGGAACAATTGTTATTATGTTTCTAACGCTCTTTGGTACTTTGTACGGCAATGGTTGTTGTATTTTTATATATAAATTTAATTTAATTTAATTTATTTATAAATTTAAATTTAAATGCATACAATAAATTTACAAAATTTTTTTGTAATTATAATTAAATATATACGATATTTCATTGGAGATTGGAAGTAGCATAGGGCATGGATTTTGATAGAATTAATTTGCCATAAAAAAATGGTTAATTTGCCCATAAGTTCTTAGAGCAAGTTGTATTTTTAGAAGATACACTACAAGAAATGTATGACTGAAACTAATACAAGCCACATTTTTTCTCCAACACAATTGCAACAATTTTATATTATCCCAATTCACAATCTTGTACAAATGGCCTTTCATCGTTGTATGTGCAAAATGGTATAGTATATTGTTACTCACCACTAAGAATTTTTAAGTGGTGAGTTGAATATGCTATACCATTTTGCACATGCAACGATGAAAGGTAATTTGCACAAGATTGTGAATTGGGTTATTGAATTCATTGACACTCAATTGACTAGTCATTTGATCGGTACTGATGAGCGATACATTAATCAATTGCTTCACTCTATATGTTAAAATGTTAGGGTATTGTATCAGTTAATGTAGCTTTGATTATGTAATCTTGACAAATTCCTGTATCTTGAAAACCACAAGAGGCAAACTATGGAAATTTTCAAAAACGATAAAACTATAAAATTCCCAAAATTAAAAAAATGCTGAAACGAAAAATCGCAAAAATATAAAAATGCTAAAATGAAAACGCAAAAATTAAATAAATCGCTAAAATGCAAAAAAATTAACTAAAAATAAAATTAATTACTTATAAGCAAAAAATTACCAAAGGTAAAATATTCGCCGAAAAGCTACACAAAATCGCCAAAATCCGAAAAATCGCCAAAACTTAAAATCTCTAGAACTAGAAAAGAGCCAAAAACTGAACAAAATCGACAACATTAATATATAGCTAAAGCTAAGAAAAATCGCTGAAGCTAAAAAAATCGCTAAAACTAAAAAATCGCCAAAACCCAAAAAAAAAATCGGGAAAACTAAACAAATTTCAAAACGGAAATTTATTTTTACAAAATTTCTACATCAGGTAAGATATTCAATTATATAAGCTAAAGTTCCAATAGTATGTGTTACATATCACCCATTTACTCAAAAAACGTCATAACTCAAAAAAAGAAGAATTTTTCAGTTAATGATGCAGAATTAATCTTCATATCGTTCTTCATATATTGCAAAAAAAAATTTCATACAAATATTTACAGAACTCTTGAAATCAAAATAATTTTTTTTCCTTTGTGTTGTGAAAAAATGTAAAACTTTAAACTCCTTTCAAAACTCGTTGTTTGAGTAAAGAAGCGATATGTAGTGTCCGTACACAGAAAAAAAATTATTTTGATATTTGAGTACGAAAATCGCTGATTCAATATAAAAATCCTTTGAATTTTCTGTGATGAAAATTTTTGTATTATTGATAACTATAGCACATTTATTGAAAATATTTTTTTTAAGTCAATATAGAAATTTAATGAACCAAAGAAAAAAATTGTCGACTGAAATTTTATTTTTAATGATAATTTTTGTTGTGTGTGTGTTGATGAGTGCCACATTTTTCAACCCCTTTTTGTTTGTATATACTAGAAATGAGCACAAGTGTACAGTATTGTATTTTTATCAAGAGCAAATATTGTTTGCAGTGGTGATCGTAATTGAGTGTAAAGCAAAAATAGAGAACAATTAAATAAAAAATACACAAAACCATTGTACAACAGTTGAATTGACAGTTGTGTCAAGTGCGCAATATTTTTATTGTACACTGCATAGTGCAAAATACTTCATTTTACAAACTCAAAATTTCATAAAATATTAAATGATAATTAAACTTTTTACAATTATATCCATTGTGAAAGATATTATTTTTATATAATTATTTATTTATTTTATTTTTTAGTCTTAAATAAATATATTATAAAACTAAGAAAAGTATCGCATACAAACTAATACGCTCAAATAATCTACATTGTTTGTTTTTACTTCTACACATACACATACATACTGCGAGTATAACACCTGTGTGCTCATTTTACAATTGTCATTCGGTGTGCACTAGAGATATATGCTTCGACAGATAAACAAATGCTATTGCATATGTACACCATGAAGATTAACCAAGCAAACATCTTGTGCTCACCTCTAGTATATACAGTTTAATGTTTGCTTGCAATGTGTTTGAATCAAATACATAATTTTCTCGAATTCTTATTCAACAATACAGATACTTGAAATTATATTTGGAATATATTTATCTGTGTACGGAACACCTCGTGTGCAAGTCGAAATCACACCTTACTGAGTTTATTAAAAAAAAAACGTTCGTATGTTAAAAAAGGTTTTCTAAAAAGTAATTTTTTCGACTTTCACTATTGACGCTTGTGGGTGTAGATTTATTACAATAACTTGCAACATTTGATAGCTTTATATTTAAGCTTGAATAATATTTAACAAGTAGTAATTAAAAAATTCAAAGAATCCTACTCTGACAAACTTAGAAGCTTTAAATATCCTAAAAAGTTACTCAAAATTAAAAATCACAAGAGAAACCTAAAGATGATTTTAAAATACCTGTCGAATGATACCCATTTCGATATAGTTCGCCGACTTTTTAATTTTATTTTTTTGTATATGCAAAATGGCGTCTGTTGGCCTCCATATTGGATTTTGGCAACTGACATATCCTTAATGACATTTTCAGGACTAGGAAAAATCGATTGATGTAAGAATTATGTAAATCGTTACACGCGTTCGGTTTATATAGTGTTGCAAAGGAACACACATATGTATATACATTAGAGTGGCCGTTATTTATTTTTTTTATTTCTTTAATTCTCACACCCCAAATCGGTTTAGTTTTATGTAAAAAAATACAAAAAAATTTCATAGCAATAAGTTGTGTTTTAGAGGGTGCGCCCGCCCCTCAAAGTTGGCCTTCAAACCCATTTTCAATGTAATTTGTGTGCATATGACTATCTTTTTAAAAAATCATTTAACAAGAATATGATATATCGCAATATTATAGCTCTTCAAGTCAACAACATTAGTCGCAAAGAAAGCTTTTTGCTAACGTAAATATTTTAGAAAATAATGAAGAAAATAACCAACAAAATACTAAAAATTATATACAGCAAAATTGCATTCATATGGAAATTATTTTGCTAAGCGTTTACCATAACCTACCATTTACACATAAAACTAATTGCAAGAAAGTAGCAATACAATCATATTTTTTTACTACCGCACTCACATTGTCTTTAATTTCCAGTCAGCTTTCAACGATTTTTTCAAGAAAGTAAATTTTTGTTATTTTCCGAAAGTAAAATGAAAAAATGTTAACAGAGTTACCAATAATAATAATTATTACCCCCTTTATAGATTTTTTACAAATATACGGGGTGGTGGCAAATAGTTATTATAAATTATGCTTATTTTTGATAAATATTTATAGAATTATAATATTTTATGTTCAAATATACATGAAGCAGGCAATTCATGCCTTCCGAAAACAATAATATTATTAAAGTATTAAAAATAATACTTATTCCCAACTTATTACCCTATAAATTTGTGTATGTGAATATTTTAGGTAACTCTAATTAAGTAGCAAGCAAACCGATTTTTTTTCCAACATTACTATTCGACGGAATTTTTAAAATGAACTTTCACTTTCATATGACAACGAACAAGAAATTGTCATGAAAGTCATTTATTTCATTATAATTTTTATTCATAATACGTATACAGAAATTTCAAGAAAGGTCTTTCTTTCTATTAAATTATTCCATACATATAACAAGTATAGTGATAAGAAAAAAAAATTACCTTGAATACATGGACTTGAGGGTTTACTTTGAGGGTCAGACGTACCCCCTAAAACACAACTTATCGCTATGAATTTTTTTTTATTTTTTTACATAAAACTGAACTGTTTCGGGGGTGAGAATAAAAGAAAACAACAAAAAAAAATTATCCATACAACTAACGGTCACTCTAATATACATACATATATGCATACACATACTGACAAGCACAATATCCTTTCTTGCGTTGAGCAGTCGCGTAAAAATATATTAAAATTATAAGGACTGGGCTAGTTTTTAGTCTTGTAGTGGACAAAACAATGTCCGATGCCGTTAAAATTTTTCCAGTTTTTTCTGTTGTGACGCCTATTTTGGCATAGAAAATTATTTGTCTTATCCTTTTGAGGACAAGATAATAAATAATCCAAGTGCAATGCTTTTTAGGCTACAATACATGCAATCGGGTACTTGTGCATCCATTTGTGACTTTGGACATTCATTATTCCAACGTTGTAAACTGTATTTCTTCCCAACACACTCAAGTGACTTAAACAGTACTTCATTCATAAACATGTGTTATAATATACAAACCAGGGGGGGTCTAATAAGTAATTCGAAATTAAAAAATTAATTTTGAAATTTTTTTTAATACCATATAAATTTGAAAGTATTTCCTTTCGCTTCGAATTACAGAGTAGATCCGCAGAACTTGAAAATTTATTTTATGAATGTATGAAACACAAAGTTTTGTGTTGTAATTTTCTTATCTGCAACAAATACCAGCTTAAAATCATATTATATTCTTAAGCTATTGAAGAAAATTTTATTCAAATAATTCCTATTATTACAAAAACTTTCTCACAGTTAAGCAAGAAAGAATAACATTCTCAGCCACAACAAGATTTTTAATCCTTTTTCTTGCATCCAGCCGTCCAGCATCTCGGACAATTACCTTTGAACTTTCAACTGAAAGTTCATTTGCTGCAGTTAGAGAAAAAGAAAAGAAAAGAACCGAAACGAAACTCGTTTAAAGCAGATAACAAACACAAAATAAGATGCTAACAAAAATTTATTATTTTCATAAAATATTCACACAGAATTTTTTCTGCAAAAAAACTGGACACTAAATTTTAATTTATAATGAGCAAAAGAAAGGATATTTTCAAAGGATACGTTGGTTTATAACAGCAAATCTATAAACATTGGCAAGGGATGAAGTTGACTAAAGAAAATTAAAATTACAATAAAAAACAGAAACCTGTTTTATCTTGCTTAACGACTAGAGACATTAAAAGAACATAAACCAAGGATTCGACTGTTGTTTTTTTTTATAAAGAAGGATGGTAAGTAAGTAAATTTATTTTCTATCATGATAGTTTTTTTTCTGCAAGATTTTTTTCTATAGCAATTTTAATCACGTGTAAATTTTGTAACATCAACACGTTTCTAATTATTATTCCACTTCATTTGTGTCCAAATTTTAGTGTAAACTAATAAAGTTTTTTTTTCTATTAAAAAAAAAACAGTAAATAAGTTTAGTGAGAAGTTGACTTTATTCATAAAAAAACAAGACCAGAGATATGAATCTTCTTTTTTTCTTGTTTAGTGAAAGCTAATAACAACATCACCTTGACTACAATTTGTGGTCAATTCAACCAAAAGTACGTTTACTTTATACACAACACTACTGGTGTGCGTAGCTTTAACAGACTCATACCATTACTTTAATTTATTTATTATGCAAATAGTGTTTTATTTTCCTTGTGCTTGCTTGTGCTTTTCTATTTGCTGACATTCCACGGCAGTAAATGATCCTGCATTCAGCAGAACTTTGCTACAAGTCTCCATTTTTTGTTAAGCAAAAAAAAAATAGAAAAAACTGAAGGATATCCGAGAATACATTTAGAGGTGCACGTGTCGTTGCAAAGCAGTATGAATGAGTATGTATTACATTGTAGTTATGCATGGGTGCCGTAGGAAGCGGCTGGTTGCTTTTTTTTGGTGTTTATGCTTTAAGAATATTTTATAAGTTTGTGCTGAAATGTTTTAGAAAATTTTGAATATATTGAGGAGAGCAAACTTTGTTACGTTAGATAATTTTATATTAGAAATACATACAATTAAATTAAAAAAAAATTATCGTCTTCTATCTAAATTCCGAATCGTGTTCACAACTTTTCTAGCGAGTTCAGATGTTAATATCCGAATGAATTTTTTTTATAGACGTTTTAAAATATTTTTACTTTTTCTGCTTCCATTTCAAGCAGCTTTTTTTCGTTTAAGCTATTTTTCTATAAAAAAAATTTTATCTGTTTTACTGATGTGATTTTTCTTCAAGAGAGTTTTTGTTTCTGGCGATTATTTCTTTTTTGGCAATTTTTCCAGGTTGATAATTTTTTTCGTGTTATGTCCTAGTTTACACCATGCAAGTCTTATTGCTAAGATGACTAGTTTGTCGAAGAGAGTGACTAGGGGAAAAGAAACGAGTACTCAGATTGATGTACTGTCAATACGTTTTGCTTTCTGATTCATAATGTTTAAAAATCACACAAAAATATAAGCTGAAAAATTAGACTTGCTTTGTGTGAACGCCGATGAAAGTGCAAAGAAGAAAAAGCTATAAGCTTAGCAATAAGGCTTGACTAGTGTGAACTTGGACTATGCTGCGTACACATCTAGCATTTCTTGTATTGGCGTTTTGTGGTGTCAATGCAATGCCGTTCACATTATGTTTTTTGTATATGGAAAGGAATGCCACACAACGAAAAATAGTGGAAGTGACAAACGTTGCCACTAGTACACACAACTACGATGTCACATATATGGCATTAGTGCTTTTTTACTGTCTCTTCATTCATTTGTTGCTGAAGATTTTTTTTCATATTGCACATGTTTTCTATACTAAAGATTTTTTTCTTTGCAGCACATTTGCTCATTTTGGAAAATTTCTTTGTTTTTTGCATTTTTTTGTGATGACAGACTTTTTTCGTTATTGCCAAATTTTCCATTACATATTTTTTTGGTAATTTTCCCGTTTCTGTTCGTTAGCTTTTTTTATTGTTTAGCAGGTTATTATGATTTTTTTTTCTGACTTGTCGATTTTCCCATTTTGAAAATTTTTCGTAATTTCCCTCTTTAATTTTTTTTTTTCTTGCGGCGTCTTTTTCTATTTTGGCAATGTTGGAAATATTTAACTGCATTGATGATACTTTCCTCGGAAATTTTCGAACTTAGCGATTTTTATTTCTTTTCCAGTTTTGTGGTATTTTTTTGTTTTTGCTTTATTTTTTCACTTCAGCTCGTTTTAGCGATTTTTTTAGTTTAAGTAATTTTTTAAAGTTGATGATTTTTTTGCTGGTCTTTTTTCTTTTAGTGGTTTTGATTTCTCTTTCTCCGACGACTTTCGATAGTTGCTCCAAGGTAGCAAAGTTTTCTGTGTTAGTGATTATATTCTGTGCCTGCCAGAGAATGACGATGAGTACTGAATAAAAATAATTATATGTATATATCAGAACTGTTACGATTAGGAATCAATTAGATTACATTTTAAAAAGAATTGTACTGATTATATAATTCCCTTTAAAAGAATTTCTGATAAATAACTGATTAAGATTACTAATAACTGAAAAGTAATCTGAATTACTAGAAATTACAACAAATAATCAAAAGAATCAAAAGTAATCAACAAATAATCCGACTACTTTCAAAGATTACTTTTGATTATTAATAAATAATCAAAAAGAATTAAAAGTAATCTTTACAAGTAATCGGACTATTTTTTAATTACTTTTGATTTTTTTTATTATTTTTTGTAATTTCATGTAATCCACATTACTTTTTCATTAGTAGTAACCGTAATAATCGTGTGAAACTAAATATAGTAGTAATTTAATCATTACTTCACCTTTCCAAAAAATATTAATCAAATAAGTAATCAGTCCGATTAGTAATCATTACTTAACAGCTATTTTTAAAACCTTCATTATTTTTACTCTTTGCTTGTTTGAATTTTTAATAAGCGCCAGAACGTTTTCGAAATATTTTAAACGAAAATAGAACAAAAATTAAATTGACTTTCTCTGTTTATTACCTTAGAAGATCAATGCATTACAAAGACAGTTCCATTATTAATTGTGTAGCTCCTTCTTTAGCAAGGCTTTCCAATAAAACGGCCATACCTGCTATATTTATTACAACGAATGCCCCGATGAAAGTTTATATAACCCATATTGCGCAGCTAATTTAACTAAAACTTTGTGGTGCTCGTAGTTGTTATTGGCTTGTATCACATTTAATATTTATGGCCTTTAATGTTATTTAATGCAAAACAACCAATATACAGACACACTCATTTCCTTGCAACCATAACATCATCACTTATACAAGCAGCAATATGAACAACACAGGAGTAAGTAAGTGGGTCCAGAAGCTTCTTGCAAACCGTACAAAATTTGCTTGAAGGTTATAAACAAGTTGTTGTACGATGCTGTGTGCATAATAACATGCAAGGAGCCTTTATCATAATTTCAAATTACTTAAGTTTTATTTTATTTCATTTTACTTGTTTTTTTTTTTAATTTTATATTTAGTTTATTTGTTGTAGTTGTTGATGATGATGCTGGTGAAAGAAAAAACTTGATGTTGCAAGATGAGTCAAGAAAAACCAAAATATTGAACTCAATATTTTATAATAAATTGTTGTAAACAAATACGTGCCTGCTCAAGCATGTTTGCAAAGTTTAGTAGTTACTTTTTTATTATTATTATTTTGTTTTTATTTTATATAAAAAATATGGTAAAACTTGTAGTTTTAAAAAAAGAAAATAACTTTTTGGCCTCATAACTCATTACTTGGTTTATTAACTTTGTCGTTTCTCTAAAGTGTTTTTATGTACATGCTGGTAATTATGGTTCTTTTTCTATGGTCGGTTAGTGTTGTTGTTGCTGTGGCGCTTGAAGTTGTTGTTGTTATTGTATATTTATGTTGATTTAAGGGAACCCTACATGAAGAATCGTGGTCGTCAGTTAGAATAAAAAGGTTTGGGTAAATCAATTTGGAAGTTATAAATTGGGGCTTACTTTGTAAATCCAATCAAAACAAAAGAAAATGTTATGAAATTTCAATTTTATTAATACATGTATGAATAAAAGACTATCTGTCATACGTATAATCGGAGTATGCTTATACTCAAACTATGGATATTTACTCGGATAAAAAATATACGCATAACACATGGGATATTTATTCATCATTCACCATCGTATACATACAGTTTTGCATAAAAAAATGGAATTAAAAATGTGTTTTGTCTATTTGATAACATGCCATATGTGTGTGTCTTAATAAAATAGTCAGAGTATTTTTATACTCATGCATTTGATTTATTTTTTTTAACAAACACAACCCGCGAAGCGATTAGCTTGTCTGCAGAAAACACCCAAGGCCTATGGCGGGAATCGAACCCACGACCTCTGGACTGAGAGGCTAACATCGCTACCACTCAGACACAGGGATATCCTGTGCTCATATAGTCTACACTTTTTACTTATAGTTGATTGTGCTGCATAATTTATACAAATGTTATAGTTATAGGCATTCGGATAAAAATTATTTTTATTTTAGCTGTACGTATTCTAGTTGCTTGACAGCCTTCCAAAATTTGGTATCTTACAATCCTTCAATGAAATTTGAATTAATTTAGCGAACTATTTTTTTGGAATTTTTATCTGAAAGTTTGCGGTATAAGACTTAGAAATATTCTGATATTTCAACACCTGACGAATAGGCAAGGGCCTTTATCATCCGAAATTGCAACTTTAATTCTTTCGAATTAAATTGACATTTTCAACACTTAGCATATGGTGCAGTGCCAGTGATACGATCCGTATATTTTTTTTTATTTTAAAAACAGCTCGATTTACCTTTATTTGGGTTACTAAAATTTAGTAAAAATATTTCCTTTCAAGGTTTAATAGTTGTAGTTTTTAAAATTTGGGATTTTCAATTTGGGATTTTCAATTCGGATTTTTGAATTTGGAAATACATATGACTAGAAGACAATCTAGCAACGACATACTGGTAACAATTGTCATTTCAAATGGAAATAAATTAAGTGAAGTGCGACTTTGACCCGCGCACGAAGGGTTCCGTACGGACACGAGATATGTAATTCAATACGAACTTTAGCCAATATAAATTATAGTTTTGGTATTTTTTTCGTTTTTGGGTTTTTTTCGGTTTTAAGCGTTTTTTAGATTTGGGGTTTTTTGAATTTTTGGCACTTTTTTCTCGTTTTGGCGATTTTTTTTTTGGTTTTTGATTTTTTTTAGTTTTGGCGATTTTTATTATTTTGGAGTTTTTTTTATTTTGGCGATTCTTATAATTTTAACGTTTTTTTCATATATTTAGGTGATGTTTTTTTAGTTTTGCCGATTTTTTAGTTTTGGCACTTTTTTTCTCGTTTTTAAGGATTTTTTTCGTTTTTTTTAATTTTGGCGATTTTTTTTCATTTTGGCGATTTTTTTCATTTGGGTGATTTTTTTGAATTTGGCGATTTATTTATTTTGGTGCTAGATTTTTTTTTAATTTTATCGATTTTTTTTCGATTTGGCGATTTTTTTTTTAATTTTTGGCGATTTTTTCAGGTTTTGGCGATTTTATAGTTTTCGGATTTTTTAGTTTTACCGTTTTTGTAAATTTCAAGAGTTTACCTCTTACGGTTTCCAAGATATAGTAAGTTGTCAAAATTACATAGTCAAAATTGCATTAACTGATGGACCACCCTTTAGTTAAATTTTTTTTAAAGTTTAGTGTTAATTCTTGTAGTGTATATAAAAATACACAAATTTCAAGTGCCAATATACATATGTACATACAATTATATGTATATTACATGGGACTTTAACAATTTTCGTTGCTCGTTTTGGAACACCCTTTAATTTTTGATTCTCATGTATTTGTTGTTGTAGTGGCCAAGGTTCAAATTTCAGGTCCGCAGCTCTTATGGTTCCTGATAAAATACCGTGTGACGGACAGACGGACAGCGTAGCGAAAACAATAGGGTTCCGTTTCTCACCTTTGGTGTACGGAACCCTAAAAATCAGATTTAAATCTGGGACTTTATAATTGGGGATTTTATAATTCGTGATTTTGAAAATTCGTGATTTAAAGTTCAGAATTTTTATGTAAGGACACATATATGACCTCAAATAGAGAAATTAGAGCCACCAACAAATAATTTGCGCTGCACGAACTGAATATATTATTGGAGCGTATTTCCTTGTAGCTCGAAATGCACATCAAATACTTTGAATATCGAAACTCGAAAAAAATAGGTATAAAAAAATATGTATGTGTAACAAAGATATTAACCAAATACGTGTAACGAATAATGTTATCGAAATATGAAACGAAAATGCAAAAAGGTGTGAAAATGTTGCATTAATTTTTGCAGAAGATATGACATGGTTGGACATGACACTGCAGAACATAACAAAGTATAAATAAAACGTAATTCGGTATCGCACGACACCATGCCCTCTTTTTTGCACACTTACGAGTAACTCCATGTGAGTCGCGTCTGTATTCGCACTTGAGCAAAATTTTATGAGTTTATTTCGTTTTTTATTATTTTTTTTCTTAAACTATAGGGCTCAAAAGCTTCGTTGATGACAAACCTTATGCTTTAATTCAGTGCAAATTTCTCCACTATTCAAATAATATTGTACAAGCCAATTATGGAAAGAGTGTAGAGAAGAGGAAATGCAATTAAAAAAACACAAGAAAATCTAAAGTTTTTACATAATTGCTAATATTTTATGCATCTAAATTGAAGTTTATATAAACTACAAAAAAACAAATGAACAAAAACAGTTTTTTATATATGTCTGTTAAAAATGTTTTTCAATTACATCGCTAAAGATGTATTTCATGCGATAACTCAATGCAGCTGGGGGGAATCCAGAACGGCATTGCATTCAGAGCATTTTCATAAGGGATGAGTAGAGTGGCATTATCAAAACGATATTTAAAAATTCTACTTGATTGCTTGTAGGTTGGTATAAACAAATAATTTTCGAGTGTTTTTATTGATAATAATCACAAATTATAACTAAAAATTTAATAACTTGGGAGATGGGTTAACATTATCTTCATATTTACATGTTAAATGTCTCATTTGTGTTTAAAAAATTGCCGAAAAATAGCAAAGAACCAAACAAATCGCGAAACCAAAGCTAAAAGAAATTGCTTAATAAAAAAATCGCCAGAACCGAGAGAATCGAAAAACGAAAATTTTTTTTAAAAATGTCTACATCAGGTAAGATATTCTATTATTTAGGCTAAAGTTCCATACGGAATCTTTCCTGTGCGAATTTATTTTAATATTACAACAAATAAGCTTAAGGTCTTTGTTTTTTATAAAAATTTTACTTCCCAGTTAATTATTTTTTTCTGAAAATAAAATCCTCCTATGTTTTGTTAAGTTGGAAAGAGGAGCCATTATGCTCATGTGCGAGGACATACACATAAGACCCCTGCACAAGACCACTTACAACAACTTTTAAGACATGAGGGATTTTTCAAATGCTTTACTACAGCGAAATATTCTGACACAAATGTTGAACAACACTGTTGGCAAGATATTTGTTTTAGCTATTGCAGGTATGGGAGTAAAGAAGAAAATGCTTCGTGTGGGAAAAATTTGTGATGCTTGCTTCTACATACACATGGGCGCGTATATTGACATTAGTTGTGTAAGCTTGCTTTAAAAAACCACCCTTAAACACATAATAGCTTACCATCTACATCTTACACATAGTCAAATGTACAATATGCAAAATAACAAGCGTACACGCATCAACATAACTTCTTTTGATTTTTTGTTACGAAAAAGAAGTCTTCGCAAGATCGCTTGTTTACACTCATATACACGCACATCAATACATCCATTGTGCTTCGCCTATTAAACGACATAATTTAATATTGGTATACTATAATACATGCTACGATAATACATTTAAAAAACAAGATGTATTTACATTTCAAGACTGTTTACGCAGAACTCTTAAACACATAAGTCAGTAAAGGCCTGTTGTGCACTCTCATATAAGTTAACAAACTAACCCCACCTTTATAGGAACTCAGTATCGTTCACCTAGTTCCTCAAGCTTTTTCAGTCAATACCTCTAAGGTAGGTAATGTTCGGCAAGGTTTCATTCCCCAAAATAACGGGATCTCGACTGGACGACAGTTGGACAATTATAAAGGAAGTAGTCTATTGTCTCCATCCTCCTACCTATTATAAACAAATGGCTAAAGATACATTAAAAGTTGGAAAAGATGTCAAATGTTTATATTTATTTTTTGTAGCGATTTTGTTTCCACTTGTTTTATTTTAGCTGAAAAATTACAAGAACATTTTTAAAACAGGGAAACAAGGAATTGGGGAAAAATTCCGGTCTACTGTTATTTAGTATGGGACTGATATTTTAATCTTGTTTTTTTAATACTTATGTTTAGCAAAGAATCTGATACTTTTTAACCGAGTTCCAAAAAAAAGAAGAAGGTTATCAATTCGTCTCTATTTTTTTTTATTATAAAGAACATTTGTTTACTATCATTTAGTTTAAAATTTACTACGTGTAGATCCAGTGTATAATTTTAAGCAAAGTTTGTCTTAATTTTTTTTTGTACTCGTTGTTGCATTGGCTTTCCAAATGTACATGCAGACATCGTCCTATATATGGAAACCTAAAATGACCACCACACAAAGTTCACTACTGAAATTAGTTAAAATGCATAAAAAAGTTGATGAAAATTACTAAAGAGAACAGAGGCAGCAGCAGCAGCAGCATCAGTTAATAAGTATAAATATTTTTTTTTTTTTTTTGAAGAAAACAATAATATAAAAAACTATCTGCAATTAAATTATGATATAATTCTTTGTTTTCTTTTGTTTATGAAAGCGTTTCCAGAAGCGATTTTTAAAGGCAAAGTACTATTTATACCGGTTTAAGCCTAACTTTAACAAACGTTTATGAATATCAGTAACAAAAAGCCGGAGTTGCGTTTTTTTAAAAAGTAAAAATATTTACTTTCCCTGTTTACAAAGAACCAGCTTCCATTTAATATGTCCTTCATTTCTAATTTGTTACCACCAATATAAAATTTTCAGATCTAAAGGTCTTTTCTTTATAAAAAAAATATTTTTCAATGGTCCAATTGACAATAAATAATTTTTGTATATAATTTTACTCTCTAAAAATATTTACCCTTTGCGCAAGACCTTTTCTACAAAGTTTTCACTTCCTTGGTATTGTTTTCAAAATGGCGTCACAAAGAAGTTTCAGCAAGTTAATTTAAAGTATATTCATGCTCCTTCTCCTCCTAAATTTATACTTAAAGATAGAAAAATAATAATATAAGGCGTTGATCAAGTTTCATCTATATTTTTTCGCAACATATAATTTACAAGGCAAAAAGTAAACAAAAAATTTCAGGAAACCCTTTATAAAAATGCATACAATTAAAAAATAATGAACTATAAACTGGTAACAAAAGCAGCAAGTAGTTGTAGTAAAAGTATAAGTTTACCGGAAACTCTCAAAGCTCAATTAAAACAGAAAGAATAAAAGGAGACATTTAATTTTTTTTAGAAAAAATCATTGCGAACTTACGATTGATGAGACATTAAAGAGTTGGAAAAATACACATACATAAATATGTAAGTGCGTTTATATGTTTGTAAGTTGTTTTAATTATTAAAGTTGTGAAAACTAAAAATCAAAGGATTCCAATCAAAAATCAAATTCAAATTTAGTAGAACTTATTTATATTAACCTTTCGTTTGTTGTTGAGCCGATTTACACAGCATTTATCATATGGTTAAGCACTTACTGCTTCTGCTGATCGTAATTAAAATTTAAATTTAACTTTTGAAATAAAGGATATATGAGACGTAGGCTTATTTTTGAGCCAAATAAAATGCAATTTAATAGAGAGTTTCACTGTTTGACTCTGCAAGTAGTTATAAACTTTCGATTCATTGTGATATAATCAGAATTTAAATTTTTTAAATAAAGGATACATGGGACGTATGCATATTTTTGAGCAAATTGAAATGAAATTTAATAAAGAGCTTCACTGTTTACTTCTACAAGTAGTTATAAGCTTTCAGTTCATTGTGATGATGATGGTTAAAGCTGTAATTGATTTTTTTAATACAGGATATATGGGACGTAGGCATATTTTTGAGCCAATTAAAATGAAATTTGATAGAGAACTTCACTGTTTAATTCCACAAGTAGATATGAAGTTTTTTAAATGCATTTTGATCTTGATAATAGTTGAATTTTAATTTTTTAAATAAAGGATATATGGAACGTATACCTATTTTTGGTCCAATTGAAACTAAAATTGAAAGAGAGCTTCACTGTTTAATTATACAAGTAGTTATAAGTTTTCAATATATTATGACTATTATTACAACAGAAATTAAATTTTTTTTAACAAAGGATATATGCATATTTTTGAGCCAATTTAAGCGAAATTTAATAAAGAGCTTCACTGTTTAATTCTACAAGTAGTTTTAAGCTTTCGATGCATGAAGATCATGATTATAGCAGAAATTTAATTTAATTATATTTAGTTCTATTTTTAAATATATATATATCCTTAATATTTTCATATTAAGGATATATGGGGTACAGATGTGCCCTTGAAATTATTGAAAATAACTTCGCATATATATAATAACTTAACATTATTAAACATTGTAAAGGCGTTTTGATTATATAAAATTAACCAATATATTTTAACAATCAAGGATTTACGAAAAGTACGTTTATACTTAAACAACCTTTGTATAATATATTCAAGAGAATAAAGAAACGAACAAAGAATACTTGAAAACTTTTGCTGCAGTTTAATAGTTTTAGCTTAAATATAATATTTGTCCAGAAGGATATATGTCAATTAGAAATGTCCTTGCAGCGATTGAAATAAAATTAATCACAGAGTTTAGCTATATAAACCTTGAAACGGTTACAGACTTACATAAGCCTTATAATGATCATAATTGTCTGGAAAATTTTAATTTTAAAAATCAAAGACCTATGGAAATAACAAAAGTCCTTTTAGTGATTTAAAATAAAATTTTTACAAGAAAAACAACTGTTTGAAATAGTTATAGATTTAAGCCTTGTGTGACCTATGGAAATAACAAAAGTCCTTTTAGTGATTTAAAATAAAAATTGTACAAGAAAACAACTGTTTGAAATAGTTATAGATTTAAGCCTTGTTTATGTTGATTAAAATTTTAATTTTTAAAATCAAGGACATATGGAAGTTATAAATGTCCTGTTAGTTATTTCGAATAAAATTTATGAAATGAAACCAACTTTTTAAACGTGGGAATAGTTGCAAATTTTTACTGCGTTCTAGTAAGAATTGCATCTTTAATATAATTTTTTATATCAAGGATACATGTATGCTATTTAGGCATATCCTTCCACCAATTAAAATAAAATTCAACAGATAGTTTAACTATATACCTTACAATAATCATAATCCTGAAAATCAAGGATATATGAAAGTTGCACATGTCCTTGTATCAATTGTCTGTAACATTTCTATAATTGGTTTTCAAATATACTTTAAAACAAAATTTCAATACAAATTTTTACTAAAGAATCCTTAAAGTGCTTGGAATACATCCGCATTAAAAAATAAAACATACTTCTTTTATTGCTTCTGAAATGAATTTAGTAAATTCCTTGTCAATCTTAAATTGCAAATTTACTGCTCTAAAAATGTCTTAAACTATTTCAAATATTTGAATGTAGAAACAATTTTAATTGAAAAGTTTAATTTACACAAAAAGATAAAATAAACTAGATACAAGACAATTGCAGACACAAAAAAAATTAGTTTGAAAATAAAAAAAGAAAAGTTCAGAAAGTAATGCAGGGAATTACAGGGTGACAGCAAAAAATTACTACAGCGGAATATACTTGAGATGTAGTTTGAAGATATAATGAAATCATTCAGTCACAATGATTGATGAAATTATAAAAAATAATAGTGTGATTTTATAGATATTGTATCTATTTTACATAATATTTTTTTTTATTTGACGGTTAATTATTTGATCGTCAACAACTCTGATTGACAAAAAAAACTCACTTTGTTTTTGATTCTTGTTAATGATGGAAAAGTGCCTGTACGAAAAAATTTAATATTGCACTACAAAGTCAAAATACACATCGTGATTGACTTATTTATTTTATTTGATTGATTATTTGTAGGTCTTCTTTTAAATGACAAATGTATTATGGTATACATATCCACTGAATGACGGCTTTATTTGATCGTCTACAGGGCACTATAAGAGATCTGAATTGGTTCTATTTTTAAGACTACAAAAACTTGTTTGGAAATAATTAGTTTTTAAATGTTTATACCTCCAAATCATTCTACTCGCATTTCGTATTAAGGATTTTGTGCAAATTTTTCATTAGCTCTGTATACCATTAAGCTTATATAGCTTTGAGTCAAAGCTTCAACATTTAAGAAGAGATTTATTTCTCTGAATCTTTCTAATCTAATCTTTCTTATAATTTTTTAATAAAACATTATTTAACCACTTCCTGCGCAACATCATCTTTAGCTCATATTTCTTTGGAAGCATTTAAATTAATTATTAAAGAAATATTTCAATAATTTATTTTTCTGTAGCAAGATTTGGTTTAAAAAAAGTTTTGTTAATATAAGTAGATTGATAAATTAAATTCTGCGTATGGAAAATTATTGATCACACTGTATCTTAAAACAATTATATGGCAAGCATATAAAAATATAAAGAAACATGTCTCCAACATTTCTAATGCAAAATGAACATAAACCAAAGATTCTTGGTTATTAGTTTTCTTCTTCTTTTTTGATGTTGTCTAAAGTTCTTTAAATATTTTAGAGTACATACACAAATACACGCACAGACGTACATATAGACATTCATACATATCGTCAGCGTAAACGAAAAACCTTTTAACCATAATTTTATTTTTTAAGTCCACAGGAGAAAGAAAAAAATTTTATGAAATTGTTGAAGTTTGGCTTCTTGTATTTATATAAAGGCGCAGTTTGTTTTTATAACGAAGTTTAAAACTTCGATGAATAAAAATGTTTTGTACAAGTATTTAATAATGATATTAAAAAAACAAAGCCGAATTTAAATTTTGTGTTAGTTTTATGGTTCTTAATTTACGCTTACGATATATTGTAAAGTTATGGCTGTTGTTGAAACCAAATCCTTTACAAAATGTTATAAAAAAGTAGCAGAACAACACAACGGACTAAAATGTTTTTAAGGCAGTGATAAAATGAAAAGAAAGACAGAGAAATTTAAGAAAACTATCATGTGTACAACAGACAAAAATTTTAAAGCTTCCTAAAAATCTATTCATTCATTATTTATATGTATGTATGCTCAAAGGAGTATTTCATTTATTATATAAATGATACATGCTCAAAGGAATATTTCACTTACTATATAATAAATAAAATAGATTCATATCGAATATAAATTATTTGCTGGGTTTTGTATGAGTTCCAAAGCCTATCAAACTTATTTTGCCTTACTATATAATTGATTAATTTTTTTATGATTTTAAATTTTTTCCATAAACAAACTTGTATTACAAAAACTGGTAGTTTTATTATTGATTTTAGCTTGAAAGCTGTTATTTAAGATAATTTCGAAAATTCAAAATTAAGTTCGAAGTTTCGAACATTCTTCAAAACATTTATTTTTTTCATGTCCTTATGAAAATTCCAATTTTGCTAAATCAATTACATTTTAATGCAAGTTTTCTATAATGGAAATTTTCGGAATGATTTTTTCTACAAAAATATTCATTTTATGTGATAAACGAATTTTTATTTTATTAATTAGTAAACTTGGTACTAATTTTAACGTAAGAATTCGTTATTTAAACTTATTTCGAAAATTCGAAATTAAACTCGAAATTTCGAACATTCTGTAAAAATTTATATTTAATTATGTCTTTATAGAAAAACTAAAATTTTGCTATATAAATTAGACTTCAACTCAAGTTTTCTGTATTCTGTTTTAAATTTTTAAAATTTTAGATTTAAAAATATTAATGCTCTTATCCAAAAACGATTGTTAAAGTTAAAGCATGCATTAAAACCAGTTTTGCCATACAAAATTCGTTTGTTAAACCAACTTTAAGTTTATCAATTGTTTTTGCATAAGGGGGTAAGTTTTTAATTTCAATTTCTGCCAACAAAGGCAGCCTTAAAAAATGCATTTTTCTCCAGAAATTTTCATTCATTCATTGGATAAATGAATTTTAATATTAATAATTTTACTTAAGAGTTGTTACTCAAACTAATTTTAAAAATTGGAAATTTGCAACATTCTACCAGCATTTATGTATATTTCTCCATGTTCTTCTAAAAATTTAAATTTTTCTAAATTTTTTTTACTTGTTAAAAATTTTGAACTAAATTTTAAAAAACTTAAATAAAATCTTACAGCCTGACCCACGATGTCGAAAAAAAAGTTTTTATCGATTACATATATAACAAATTTTCTTATTTTATTGTTTTTTACAATACAAGTTGTTGATCGAAAGTTTCTTGTCAACATTGTGGGCCAGGCCGTTAATTTATATATAAATTTCATATGGCCATGAAAGACAAAAATTTTTGGAAAAAAATACATTTTAACTTGTCATCCACCTCTAGAAGAAGAATGCAAGCTTACGAAATTATTTTGCTTCAAACAAATTCCTTTTGATGTGATAAACTATCTTGTATAATAATGATTAGAAGGTTCGTTACTAATTTTAATTTCACACTTTTAAGTTTTCTATGTTTTTCTTATTTTCAAAAGTTTCGAACTAAAAATATTTAAAAAAGTCTAATTAAATTCAGCAAAAGAATACAAACTTGCGATATAAATAGTTCTCCAAAAATTTTCATTTAATGTCACAAGGGAATTTTTATATTAAAAATTAGGACGTTGGGTACCAATTTTAACGTCAAAACTTTTATTTAAGCAAATTTTGAAAATTCAAAACTATGTTCGAAATTTTGAAAATGCTTAAATACACATATTTTCCTTTCGTTTTTTTTAGAGAATTAAAAATTTTCTGTATTATTTAGACTTCAACCTAAATTTGCTGTAAAAAAGCTTCGAATTCAAAAACAAAATAAAAAGAAACAAAAACTTATTTAGATATAACGATACATGTAATTCAGTAATAATTTTAATATAAAAGTTGCTATTTTACCTAATTTCGAAAATTCGAAATTGTGTTTGAAAATTCAAACATACATAAATATAATTATTTTTTCTTTCTTTTGTCTAGAGAAGTAAAAATAATCGGTATTAATTAGATTTCAAACTGAATTTGCTGTAATTTTTTAAAATTTCGGAAAGTATCGAATTCGAAAAAAAAACACTTGTTTAGCTGTAACGATACAAATACATCCAGTACTAATTTTAATTTAAAAGTTGCTATTTGCTTCCTAAGTTCGAAAATTCTAAATAATGTTTGAAATTCCGAACATACTTAAATATAAATATTTTTCATTGTTTTTTAGAGACATCAAAATTGTCTGTATTATTTAGACTTCAACCTAAATTTGCTGTATTTTTTTTAATTTCGAAAAATTTCGAATTGAAAATATATCGAAAAAAACAAAAAATTTACTCAGCTGTAACGGTACAAATTCATTTAGTACTAATTTTCACATAAAATTTGCTATTTTATCTGAGTTCGAAAATTCGACATTGTGTTCGAAAATATTAATATTGTTTCTTTCTTTTCTAAAAAAGTAAAAACTATCTGTTTTAATTAAACTTCAACACAAATTTGCTGTAATTTTTTTAAGATTTCGAATTCGAAGTTCAAAAATATTCCGAAAAACTCAAACTTATTTAGATGTAACGATACAAATACAATCAGTACTAGTTTTAATAAAAAAAGTTGTTATTTTAACTAACTTCGAATATTTGAAATTATGTTCGAATTTTCGAACATGCACAAATATTCATATGTTTTCTTTCTTTTTTTTAGAGAAGTAAAAATTGTCGGTATTATTTAGACTTTAACCTAAATTTGCTGTATTTTTTTTTTAATTTCGGAAAGTTTCAATTTCAAAAATTTAAAAAAATACTTACTTAGATGTAACGAAAGATTCCATACGGTCACCATGTTTCTTTTCTTTAGCAAGTAGACTTCATTCAAATGCAAACTTACCCATTTTGTAGAGAACAATGCCTGCAAAGGATATCTGGTATTTAAAAATTTACGACTACTTTATGTTCATCAAAGATATGAGCTTCTTCTTATGTATGAATGTATGTATGTACAGTATATATATGTTTGTACATACATATATATATGCATGTATGCAGTTGAATACATTTAATACCTATTGTTTTTTTAATTATTTTGTCTTGTTTTGGAAACTATTCTTATTTCACTATTTGTTCGTCCTTGCTTTGTTTTGAGAGCTTCTATTTAGCAGCAGGATTTCATTTTATAAACGTGTTGATGTTTCTTTTATTTAATGAAGTTTTCTGAACAATGTTTTAAAGCAAAGATGGTTATTTTTTAATAGAAAAATACAGTAAAAAATTGTATGGCTTAAAAATATTATGTAATATAAAATATTATATTAATATATAAAAATATTATATAATATTATATTAAAAATATTATTATAGTCTGAAATAAAATAATGTTCAATTTAAATCGTGCTGATGAAAAAAGAGAAGTAAGACTATCAAATACTGTTGAGAATTTTGACCACTGAGGAACTACAAGAATTGTATCCAAGGACTTGCTTATATTTTTTTGTATCCTGCAATTAAATAACATGTAACAAACACAAAATATGTATGTGTGAAAAAATATCTTACAAATTCTAACCATTAAATTTATAAAAAATACATTTTATGAATGAAATTATTATCATTATTCTCTTTTTTAGTCACAGCAAAGAAAACTTTGAATTATAATTAATTTTCATTATAACTTCTGACTGGTATCCATTGTACTGTTTTCCTATACTTTTCTCAGTTTTGTTTGGGGTCAACTTTAAAAGACAAAAAAAATTACTTTTTGCTGCTTTTTATTTAACTCTTGGCAATTTATTTCATAAATTAGCGTATTCATCAATTTTAATAACATTTTAAAACCATTAAACCACAACACAACAGCACTAAAACAGCACCAAATCTACATATACATACATATGTATGTATAAAAAATGACCCCCTGAAACAACAATTTTCACAAGTAATGCAAGAAAAGGACAAAGATGAAAGTGTAAGGATTTAAAATTGGATCAATGTCAAAACAAACGAAATGAAATTTAGCAAATGATTTGCAGCAACATTTTGCCTTTTTAAATCAAAAACTAAAAAACAAAAAACTTCAAAATGTTTGAAAGAAAAGATGTTAGGCGGTTTGAGCAAATTTTTGTATACTCTACAATTGCAAAAAAAAGGTCTTCGAAGATTTATTTCCGAACGTTTGAAAATGTATTTAAAAACCAAAGTAGTATTTCGTAAATCTAGTTATATAGTACGAAAGCAAATGCTGTGAAACTTTTGTATTGTATGTTTTAAAAATGTAAAGTGCTTTTAGTTTGGTCTGCAGCAAAGGAACTTACGAAATAAATTTTTGTCAACAGATTTTCATTTATATTCATATTTCTATCTTTTTATATTAATATTTGGTACGTTTTGAACTAATTTCAACTTCATATTTGTTATTTTATCTAATTTTGAATATTCGACACTATGTTCGAAATTTCGAACATACTTAAATATTCATATTTTTTTTAAATAAAAATTTTCTATATCAATTAAACATTAATACAAAATTTCTGTATTTTGTATATATTTCGAAAAGTTTTAAATTCAAAAAAACGTTTAATTATGTACTGCGGTCTTTGAAAATTTTTTCCCAATATTCGAAAATGTATTTTTCGATCAGTACATGCTACTCCCTGCCCTCTAACCCTGTCGGCATACAAAAAAGTATCTTGTATTACTCGAAAGTTTTTTGGTGTCGTAAACTCTGCAAAACTAGTTTTTTTGCGTTATAACGTTTTTGAAGAGAGTTTTCCCCCAAAATTTTTATTACATGCGAAATGAAAATTTTTGTATCGTAATTAGTACCTTTGGAACTTATTTTAATGTTGTTTATTTATGTCATTTATTTAAGTTGTTATTGTATGTAATTTCGGAAATCCGAAATTTTCTTCAAAATTTCGAAAATATGTACTTACTTTAATATTCATATTTTTACTTATTTTTAGAAAAATTAAATTTTCTGTATTAAGTAATATATACAAAATTTTTATCTTTTTTTATATATTTCGATTGGTTTTGAATTAAAAAAAATAGTTATGTACTGCGGTGATCGAAAATTTATTTTCGAACGTTCGAAAATAAATTTTCTATCAAGACATATTGCACCACCCTTCACCACCTTACAAAAAAATTTCCTGTATTACTCGAAATTTTTTTTTTGTTGTCGAAAGGGGAAAAAATACAAAAAATGTTTTTTAAATAGTCTTCAACCTTGCGCAATAAACTATTTGCTCATTTATTTCAATAACGTCACAGCTCAAAAAATTAATCTTCATATCCTTGTTTATATTGTGTAAAAATATCAAACAAATACATATCTTGAATACTCAACTCTTGAGAGTTAAGTAAAAGATTATTTTTCCATTAAGCTTTGTGAAAATTGGAGACTCCGAACTTGTTTTTTGCAAAACAATTTTTTCTAGTTATGACGTTACTGAAGTAAATGAGCAATTTCTCCAAAAATCTTAATTTTATGTGATACGTGAATTTTTATATTAATAATAAGTATGTCTGGTACTAATTTTAGCGTCAGAGTTGTTGTTTTATTTAAATTCGAAAATTCGTAATTACGTTCGAAATACTGTTCGAAATTTCGAAAATACTTAAATATTTATATTTTTTTCTTCTTTTGTTAGAAAATTTGAAATTTTCCTCAAAAATTAGATTTCAATAAAAATGTCTGTATTTTTTTCATATATCGAAGATTTTCGAATACAAGAAAAAAAATTTATTACAAATGGCCATCATTACCTTTCGCTGTCTTCTACATGTAGGGGTCATACAAATGAAAACATAGGACAGTGGCTGTAAAGGACATTTCGTACAAAAATACCATGGCTGTACTGTCCACAGTTGTACTATTAATTACTCTTTGTTCTTTCTTATGAGAAGTTGTATTTCTAGTTTTCTATAGGGTGCAAATTGCATACAAAACACTTTAACATTTACAAATGTAAAAATTTATGAATAACCATATTTTTGGGATCCTTACATTCTTTTTTTTTGAATCCTTGTAACCAAAAACCCAACTGAAATGAATGATTTGTAGTATGCACACACTTACAAATTAAAAGACCTTCAGCAAAATAAATATACAAACATAAATATAGCTTTTAATTATGTTTTTTATACAACAAAAAGTTTATAAAATTTTAACTTAAATTAGGTTGTATAACAAGAAAATGTTTGATAACAAATAAATAAAAAAAAAATTTAAGGACTTCCATCTTAAATAAAACACCCGCAAAAGAAAAGGAAAACATGGCCGATTTTGAACAAAGAATACTAACACACACATATATATTTACTTACAAACATGTACAGAATCTTATTACAAAAGTGTTGGTAATCAAAGTGAAAAACTTGAGGGTGGTGGGTAGTTGTACCCGTAAATGCCTCACATCTCACAGGGGTGATAATTTTAGTTGTTTATAACATAAACTGGTGCTTAAAGTGTTGCTTTGTTGTTGTTGCTTTTATCAGAACATCAAAGGTTGGTGGGAGGGGAGTAGTTACGAGACTTTATATTAAATATAGTTCTGTTTAGTAGTTTGGTTTTTAGTTGTAACTTGTTGTTGTGGTGTTTTTTTTTGTCTCAAAAATTCTTTTAACAATGTCCAAGGATTATTTCGTCTCGACCGAACATGCAATTAATTATAAGCTTAAGGCCTTGTAACCCTTTTTTCACATGCTTCAACCAACAGTATTACAACAAGAAAAAAAACTTAAACTCGATTTTTAAATAAAAACAGCAATAACAAATACACAAAAACTACTTGTGTGCACAATTATTCATAGTAAGATTTAAAAGCTTTGAAATGAATACCACACTGTACTAGCACTCTAACGTCTGAATATGTCTTGGCCATAAGGACAATTAACTTCACTTGCTAGTGTTCACTTATTATTGATTATATAATCGACAAGTTCGTATATTATTATGATATACACATTTTTTTCATTTAATTGTCAGGGGCATTTGTACATATTAATAATTAAGATTTCCAACTAAACTATGCCATAAGATACGAGTATAAGCAAACATCATACAAAAAGTACCTTTTCTAAAAACTACCTTTTTTATGAAAGCTAATTTTTTTAAATTACCTTTCGTATAAAGTACTTTTTAAAAATTATATTGGGTAAAAAAGTACTTTTTGTAAAAAGTACTTTTTGAAAAAAACTTTTGAAAAAAGTACCTTTCGCTGAAAGTAGGTTCGCATAAAAATCACAATCATAAAATATAAAAATTTTATAAATTACACTTTGCAAAAATGTACCTTTAGCGAAAAAGGGCTTTTTAGAAAAACTAGTTTTGCCTCTAGCTAAAAATAAAAACAACTTTTTGCCAAAATTATATTTTGTAAAAAAAAGTACCTTGCACTAAAAATACTTTTCTATAATTAACTTTTATTAAAAGTACCTTTTGTAAGAATTACATTGGCTGGAAGTGCCTTTCGCAAAAATTTACCTTTTGCAAAAAAGTACATTTTGTAAAAATTGTCTACGAAAAAAAATTTTAACCAAAAGAATATTTTTTTTTTAATTTTTATGTATGTGAAAATCACTGTTTGTAAAAAGTACCTTTTGTAAAAATTTAATTTTGGCAAAAAAGTACATATCGAGATAAATAACTTTTTGGCAAAAGTGCCCTTTGCTAGATCTTAAAACTCCTTTTGTAAGAATTAAATTTTGTAAAAAAAGTACTTTTTGCAAGAAGTACCTTTTGCGAAAAATAGGTTTGACCAAAACTACCTTTTCTTAGAAGTTATTTTCTGTTTAAAGCAGCTCTTGTGAATATTTCATTTTCTTAGAGGGGTACCTTTGAAAAAATGTACCCTTTGTAAAAATTAACCGCCGAAAAAAAAATGTTAATCCAAAATTAACCAAAAGCGCCTTTTATAAAAATTACTCTTGCTAAAATAGTACCTTTTCTAACAAGTACACATTGCCTTTCACTAGAAATAAGTACCTTTTGTAAAAAGAAGTTTTACAAAAGATAGCTTCCATTAAAAGTACTTTTCCGTAAACAGCACCTTCTGTAAAAATTATTTTGTAAATATTACATATAGCTCTCACTAAAAGTACTTTTCCGTAAAAAGCACCCTTTAATAAAGGTACCTTTTGTAAAAAATACATTTTGCCTTAAAAAACTAGCTGTCGAAAAAAATATTTTTACCCAAAAACAACTTTTTCCTAAAAGTATATTTATGTAAAAAGCACCTTGTGCAAAAAGTGTCTCTTGTAAAAATTAGATACTGTAAGATAAAACTTTTTGCGAAAAGTACCTTTGTTAAAAAGTACTTTTGAGAAAACTAAGTTTCGCTAAAAGTGCCATTTGGTAAAAATAAAAAGAACTTTTGGTAAGAAATTAAATTTTGTAAAATAAAGTGCTTTTTTTAAAGAGTATATTTTGCCAAATATAGCTTTGGCCAAAAGTACTTTTCACTAAAAGTTTTTTCTGTTAAGAGCATATTTTGTAAAAAGTACCTTCTGCAAAAAGTACTATTTGTGCAAAAATACCTTCCGCCAAGAGAATTTGTTTCCCTAAAATTATTTTTTTTTGTAAAAAGGACCTTTTGTAAAAAGTTAATTTCGTAAAAGGTACATTATATAAATGTATGCATTTAGTGTCAAAACTATATTTTGTAAAAAGTACTTTTTTTAGAAATTATCTTTTGTAAAAAGCACATTATGCTAAAATTAACGTTTGTAAAATAGTACACTGGACATAATAATTTGTATTAAAATACATTTTAGAGAAAGTGCGTTTTTTGAAAAAAAAACTTTTTTTGTAAATAAAAAATTGTGTAAAATGTACCTTTTGCAAAAGTTATAATTTTTGGCAAAAGTAGCTTTTACTAAAAGTAGTACACTTAGCAAAAGTTACCGTTTGTAAAAATGTATTTTGTGTAAAAAGTACTTATTGCAAGATTTAGTTTTTTTAAAGAGAAGTAACAATCAGGCAAGGAAGGCCTACTACTATATATTACTAGGTGAAACCTTCTTTAGGAAAGTGATAGTGAAATGGAAGATTCTTTTTTTACAACTCTGCTCTATTTTTGCACGTTTTTTTTAATAATGCAGTGTTGCAGTGCTTTTGATTTCAATGGGGCGTATTAAATTGTTCTAAGCTGTGTTTAGTAGCCAATTTATTGGTTGTTTTGCTACCCCGATGATTCTGCTACAAAATACCAACGAAGAAGGGCGCTCTGACGTTACATTGAGATTTGTATCCGGTTTAGTTCAGTGACCAGTAACTATGCTTGACTTATATGAACTTTTCTACAACAACTGGTGCAAGGGGACACTAATGCACATCAGAAAAATGCGTGGTGTTATTAATTAATGACTGTAGAAGACCGGGCTTGAACACAGTATTCAACGTGCTAACTATTTCATCTAATGCCACTCTCGTTGTACATATTGTGGACCTTCAGTCAAATAAACTATATATTTATCCTGAGTGGCACTTGCGTGTAGGCTCACCCAGGGCAAAGTAATTGTGATTTGGGACAATTATAGTCATAGGGATAGTAGTAGGACACTTTGAGTTTTAAACGAACTTGATTTTTTTAGGTAACTTCGGGCAAATTCAGGAAATTTCTACCCTAAGAAAGAAAACTATTAAACTATTTAATACAATCAAGTGATTGAATATGTTTAAAAAAAACATAATTGGATTTCGTTGTAGTTAAGAAATTATTACGAATTTTTTTAAGCTTTTGTCGAGCACAAAAAAAATCGAGTTAAATACTCCTGAACGGCAATTTTTCTTGTCATACAAATAATCGAATACAAATTTACAGCAAAATAACTGACACTAACATAATACACATTAGCACACGCTCGAATACATTCAACTTAACACACACCTAAAACCTTAAATGTATGGAGGGAGTACTTTTAAAAGACAACAGCCTTAACTGATATTTCAGCACCATTCTACCCCACTATACCATAAATAATATTAATTTATACCCAAGGATGCTTAAGAAATCTACAGAAGATATTTACATTTATATTTTACATATCCTTTCAAACAAAATACATACACATACACTCATACGTAAGAAAAAACTATTATTTATTCCCAAAAGTTTAAGGCAACATCATTATCTTTTATATACATAAAATTTCACAACACACTCCCTTCCACATGTAGACTATATGTGCAGTCAATATTGCCTCTAGAGGGGGTGTTTTATGATAATAATCCTTTTCTTTACTTTTAACACACATAGGCATACATTCATACACACATACACACATACATAAATACATACATACGTATATGCCTGTTATCATTTTCTATTTATGTATATTAGTTTTGTTTGTGTAATTGTGTTTAAAATTCTTGGTCTGTTTCTTTAGAAGATGTCCATATTTTACATATGCCAGGATATTGAATTTTCTCCATTCCCGCTACTGCGAGTTTTGCGAAGGTCTTAACACCCCTTACATTTGAATTAAGAAAAATTTACTTAACTTTTATGCAAATATTCTTAGTTTTTAATACTTTACTCAGCCCTTCAGAAAATTACAAAAGAAGACAAATATTTGAAAAATTTAAAATTAGTACAGTAATTGCCGCTTACTGGATTTTTCTATATTATAAAAAAACACTCATCACATATTAAAAAAAACTATAAGGAATACTTAAAAAAAGCTAAGAGAACACTACGTTTTTTTTTCTAAAAATTTAAACAAATATTTGAACATTTTACAGTGGTTGCCGCTTAATTGATTTCACAACTTTGTGCAAAGAAAACAATCATCAGATTATAAAAAATCACTAAAAACTATAATTAAAAATAGCAAAGAGAACACTGTCTATTTTTTGTAAGCATTTAAGCAAATATTTGAAAAACAAAATAAATAGTACAGTAGTTAACGCATAAGTGATATTCATTACTTAATTTAAAAAGAACATGAAATTTGAAGCAATAAACATAATCGAGCGTTCGCTTAATTGCATAAAAAACGCAAACATATTTTTAGTAGTCAATTAAACGGAAAGTACTGTAGTCATAATTGAGGAATGACACTCTCATAGCTTCCAAAGGTTATTAATTTAGTAACTTAAAATATAGCTAAATATAATAGTAGCATGATAATATTTTTAGCTAGAAAAATTTCAACCTTCGCTGCGTAAATCCTTCACCAGTACCCAAGTATTAAATTTCATAAAAGTGTCCTGCGAGCCATTAGTACCTTAATATTGTTTAAATAAAGTTATTGAACTGTTTCTGATAGTATTTTGATTTTTTAAATACTTAACTAGGCACACGAAATACATATCTCTGCAGAAGCAAAAGAGAGAAATCTTTGCAGAACGAATTAATATATAGAGTCGGGTTCTCAGAGCTTATGCTAAAGCGGATTCAAATTTGGTGTCCTGTCTACAGACTTCAGCTGTGGGTTATCTATTTCTACCTCCTCCTTTTGATGTCTAGCTGCAACGGTATTTGTTTGCTTCTATTCACACCTTCACTGCTTTTGATTTTTTGGGATTTAACATTAAACCAACTCCTTGTGACTTGGTAACGATGTCACCGATATTGCTTTGCATGTGATTGTGCCTTGAAGACAAAAGATAAATATTTGTCTTTCCCCGTTATCGATGTAGGCTTTCTTCGACTTCGATTAGGATGTTTTTTATTCGACTAAAGAACATCGCAAACTTTTGTCTATAATCTAGGACCAAACTGTCATATTCGAAGTCGAAATAATCCAACCACGATAAAGCTTATAATTTTAACAGGAATCAATGAAGTATTTCATCTAAAAGCTTTATCTAATTTTTTAAAATAATAAAATTTTAAATCCTTCACCAGTACCCAAGTATTAAATTTCATAAAAGTGTCCTGCGAGCCATTAGTACCTTAATATTGTTTAAATAAAGTTATTGAACTGTTTCTGATAGTATTTTGATTTTTTAAATACTTAACTAGGCACACGAAATACATATCTCTGCAGAAGCAAAAGAGAGAAATCTTTGCAGAACGAATTAATATATAGAGTCGGGTTCTCAGAGCTTATGCTAAAGCGGATTCAAATTTGGTGTCCTGTCTACAGACTTCAGCTGTGGGTTATCTATTTCTACCTCCTCCTTTTGATGTCTAGCTGCAACGGTATTTGTTTGCTTCTATTCACACCTTCACTGCTTTTGATTTTTTGGGATTTAACATTAAACCAACTCCTTGTGACTTGGTAACGATGTCACCGATATTGCTTTGCATGTGATTGTGCCTTGAAGACAAAAGATAAATATTTGTCTTTCCCCGTTATCGATGTAGGCTTTCTTCGACTTCGATTAGGATGTTTTTTATTCGACTAAAGAACATCGCAAACTTTTGTCTATAATCTAGGACCAAACTGTCATATTCGAAGTCGAAATAATCCAACCACGATAAAGCTCATTATTTTAAAAGGAATCAATGAAGAAATTCATCTAAAAGCTTTATCTAATTTTTTTAAATAATAAAATTTTTTAATTGTTGTTCAAGCGAATAAGTTTAAATTTGAAAAAAAAAATTCATGACCAACTTCAAACTCCAATAATTTTAAAAATAGAAATTAATTTAATTGACTACAATGACAAAATTAGCAGGGACAACAACCTGCTGCCGCGTTGGTTTGCTGACGTCAAGTCAATCATTCTCATATAAACATGTGTATTCTATTTTAGAAATTAGCTATAGAATTTTGCTAATTTAATAGCCGTCATAGCATTAATATATTAAAAAAAAAATAGAATTATTTAATATGTTCTTAGACTTAAAAGTATATCGAAGCTTCAAAACTTTTCCCATTCAGACATCTTTCAGTACGAGTATCTTTTAAAAATTTTCCATCATTATTCTTACACTCGATCTATTACTCTTAAATTAATACAAAAAGGAAGCTGACATAATATTTTGAAATCAACTCTTTTCTTAGAAAACAAAAATAACAAAAATAACATACAAAAAATAATAAAATTTCACCAACTGGACATTTCAACCACTTTTTCACACGCCTCAAAACTTAAACGAAGCTGTCCGGCAACTTGCCACAAAAAGAAGCTGCAGCATCTTTTTGAAGAGCAGCCTAAATAGCAAAAAAGGGGTATCTTCAAAAAATATATACAAATAAATTTTGGTCAAAGGTTAAATTTTAAGAAAAATTCCCACAGTTTATTTTAAAGAAAAGTTTTGGAATATTTTTTGGAGTAAATATAAATGATGGGAAAATTTCCAAAAATTTAAAGGACAACAAATATTAAATGAGATAAATTTATACGTTTTTAGTTATGAAAAACAGGACAAGCCTGTTTGGCGGTAATAATACTTAAGTTTATGGAAAATGTGTGTATTCTATTTCTTTTTGTGTAACAGAAATCTAGTTGTAATTAACAAACAGCAAAGTCAGTAGTATGTTGCTTTCAGTAGTACTCTTTCGTCAAGCGGTGTGATGATTGTAAGGAAATGTTTATTGATATTATTTTTCGAATTATATGAAAAAGTATTTCTAAGTAGTTCATTAAATACATTCACCATTGCAGCCAATACTAACGGCCATTTTCACCAAACTTTATTTTAATATCAATTTATATTTAAAAGCCATTTTAGCATACACAAATTAATTAAAATTGACATTTAAATATGAATTGATATTTAAATAGAGTTGGTGAAATCGGCCCTTAGACATGACTTCAAATGCCGCTAGCGGCTTTTGTCGCCCAGTATCCAGCCACTTAATTATTTTGGAGGCGGCAACGGCATCATCAGCAGCTAATACTCAAGTATACATACATTTTTCAGTGGTGCCACCTTCAAATATTTCGCCTTTATAAAAATAAAATTACTCTTTTAATATGAACTTATGTCACGTAAAGGTAAAAAAAATAATCAATTTATTTCTTTACATACATTTTTGGATGTTCTTTCTGTTTAATAATATAAACTTATTTTAAGATATGATTTAATCTAAATTTTTTATTATACTAGTAACACCATATTTGCTCATTTTAGCCAACAAAAATAGAAATACGTTAAATTTGGCTGCAACGACAAAATCAGCATGGCCCGCTGACGTCAATATAATCATTCTCATAAATATTTTGAAGTCGGTACCTTGCCTTGCGTAATGTGTTTAATGCTAGGAACACAATTGGGACAAACGACAAATTTTTCGCTGCGAACTTTCGTCATAAAAAATAAAACATAATTGCACATGTGAAAATGTACAGAACACCGCCGTTAAATGAAGTTCATCATGCGTGACGAACCTTGATATAGATTTATATCTATTTTGTACGCCAGCAAGTGACGATAAAACAAAATTCTCTCTCTCTTTGCACACACAATAACGCTCTTTAGCAATTATTAGAGCTGAATTCGTTGAATAAATTTGTCGTGATTGTGCATCACAGGACGAATTTACGCAGTGAATTCTTATCGAGGAATTTGTCGACGTGGACGAAATTCGTCGTTCGTCCCAGTTGTGTTCCTAGCATAAGATGTTCGTGTGTGATTAATAACATATGCTTAAAGCTGAAACTCCATGCAATGTATCTTCGAGTGAACGCATTCTAAGCCAAATTCTTGCCACTCTTTTTAAGCACTGAACATTAAATTGAACTTGGCATCACTGAATATCAAAATCAGCTGGTTTGTTTCTACGCCGCTTATGAAGCTTACAAGGTTAGAAAGTTAATCCTTTAGTACCATCAGTTTTAATTTTCTTTCTTATTTTTCGGCCTTCTGTCAAGTTGAGCCCTATTTCAACAAGCTGCATTACTCATTTTGTGTTTGAAAATCATTTATAGCAGACTATTGCGTGATTTGAGAAAAAATGGAAGATATCGATTTTCGTGGGCTCACTAGGTATTATTTTTTACGCAAAAAATCCATCACTCCAACCAAAGCTAAGCTTGATAAATAGTGTTTGGACTCTTTATCATCAATTACAATGGTGAAGAAGTGGTTTACTGAATTTTCTTGCGGCCCTACTAGTATAGAAGATGCGAAACGTTCTGAGGTTTCTACACGCGAAACAATTAAAAAATTCACAACGAGAGAGAGAAAGAGAGAGAGAGATTTTTGAAACCATAAACATCACACATGGCTGTGGTTTAAGTTGTAAATGATCATTAAAGTATGAGAAATCTCTTCAGGAGGAAGCCACGTTCTCTCACCATCGACAACAAACTCAATCGTGTGATAACTTTGCAGTAGTGTTTGCTCCGTTTCCAAACAGTGGATTTTTCGAGAAAAATTAGTGTCAAATAAAGTGAAGATTAGTTAGTCGGTCAATAAAGTCATGGCGATCGTTTTTGGAATAGACAAGTAATATCTTACATTGACTACATCATTATTGGATCGATTAATGGAATTTCAACGACCGCATTTGGCCATATAATAAGATTCTTTACCACCAAGACAATGTAGGAGCGCACATACATGCAGTTTCCTGGCAAAACTCTATGAATTGCGCTACGTATTCCTCCCTTATTCACCTAACTTTCCCTATTTAGAAACGACTGACTATTTCTTGTTCCCGAACTTGAAAAAATGGCCTGGCGGAAAGATATTTATTAGACGCTGTCAAAAAGAAAACAATTATGATGACTTTCATAAATGTAATTCTTTAAAAGGGATAAAAATATTGGGGGAACGTTGCACAAAATGTATAGAGCTTAAAGGACACAACGTTGAAAAATAAAATAAATTTTTATATAAAACCTTGTATTCTAACGGACTTTTTGACCCGTCCACGCAAGCATCGAGATATGGCAATTAAATATAGTGTACAACAAAATCAAACTTTTTTATAAAACAAAAAGATCAACAACGACTATATCTGCTAAAAGAAATAAAAAATATGTTTACGTGTATATCCGTGTTTAGAATATTGGAAAGGGGGTTGAAGTTCCCCACCCCCCTTTTTACAGTGCACTGCAGCGTTTTGATAAATGAAATTGCTTAGCAGTTGTATATAAAATCTTGCAAGGAACATTTTTGTGGAACATAATGACCCTCTTACTTTTTTCCCTACGGCTTTTCTTTAATATTATGAAATTAAACAAAGTTTTAAATTTTCATTAAAATTAAACTCACTTCAAATGTATGAAAGTGTTTAATTTTCCCTCTTTCTATCTCTCTCTCTTTGTCTCTATTTCTATCTCTCTTAATTTTTACTATTTCAAAATTGCCAAAAAAGGAAAAGGATGAGTACAAAATATTAAAAGCAATTTAGTCAAACTTTACAAAAGTCTTAATGTACAGCTTCAAGCAATTTCTTGCATTTTTTAAGAGCAAATAAAATCCTTACAAGTTTACTTACAACTACAGGCAAACTTCTGCTTATATAAAAAATCTAGTAATATTTGGTTCACATACATGTGTAACGTTTATGTAGACATTCCTTATATAAATATATACAACAAGTTATTTGCACAGCCATTTCTACTTTGAAATTTTTATATATAAACATACACAGATGCACACATAAACTTTATTCATGCATGTATGTATTTGTTATTGCAGAAAGTAAACTTCTTTAAAATTCCTAATGAATTTCCTACCAATACCAAAAGGAACTAAATAAGTTTATACAAAACTTTTCATTCCTCTTCATTTTTATTAAATGTTTGTAATGCAGACACACACATACACATACACATATGGACTCATGCAGCTTAAAGATGAAATTAGAGACATCAAGCTAAGTAGTACAGTAGTTTATTCTTACATAGCGCATCAGCAAAAATTACAGAAGTTATTGCAGACAAATAGAAGTGTAAAGAAATCTTATAACTACTTGCGAAATTATGCGACCAATATTTGTGGTAAATATTATTTGAATTGATGCAAAATTATATATCATTATATATATATTTATTACAAATACAATTTGGGCCAGAATTCAGCAAAATCTTGTAACTACTTGTGAAATCATATAAATGATATTTGTGGTAAATTTAAGCCACCACAAATCCACCTATCACCCATATATCCTTTATTATAAAAATTAAGTTTCAGACACATTTATTATTAGATTACAGAGGAAATAGACAAAAACTAGTAAATTTATATAACTAGTGTAGGCGTAAATTTCAATAGTGCTTTGTGCGATACTACCACCAACATAGCCTTATATGCATTTATAAATTCCAAATCTGCAGTTATGAACAAAATCAAGTCACACCATATAACAACTTGCAAAATTATGCGATTAATATTTGTGTTACATTTGATTTGAATTCATGTAAAATTACGCTTGACTCCCATATATCCTTTATTTTAAAAATTAGGTTGTAGTAAATTTCTCGTCAGATGTATTTTATGCTTCTGTCAAATTTTATTGCAGTGGGCGCAAGGACATACCCAACCGTCATATATCCTTAATATGACAAAATTTACTGCAAACACAATTTGAGCCAGAGCTCAGCAAAACCTTACAACTACTTGAAAAATCATATTATTGTGTATATGCGATTAGTTTTATTTAAATGGATGCAAAATTACGCCAATCTTTCATATGTCCTTTGTTTTAAAAACTTAATTTCGGGTATTTTTCTCGACAGAAGTCAGCAATAATTGCTTGTTACCTCTAAAATTATCTATGTAATGCTTCCTTTAAGTATCATTACAGACGATTCAAGTCTTTCACTACCTTCCATATATCCTTAATTTTAAAAATTCAACTTCAGCTTAAATTGTTTATATAATGCAGGTAAAATTTTAAACAAGTCGCAAAATTATTCGATTTATAGTTGTGTGAAATTTTATTTGAATTGTTGCAAGGACATGGCTGTGTCCCATATATCCTTTATTTAAAATAAAAAAATTTGGCAACAAAAGTAATCGAAAAACAGAAAACTTAAACTATTTTTTCCAATTTGTTTCAAGAGTCTGGCTGATGTGTAAAAGAACACTGCTACCTCCCATTTACCTTAATTTTTAAAATTAAATTTCTACTACAGTTATGGAAAAAATTAAGTCAACCCTTATAACTGCTCGCAAAATTGTACCACTTGATATTTGTGATAAGTTTTATTTGAATTGGTGCGAGATTACGCGGACCATATATATATCCTTTTTTCGAAAACTTAGTTTTAGGTAACTTTCTACCCAAAAAACTTCTCGAATAGGAGCTACTTTTAAAACTATTAAGCTAATACCTCTGCCACATTTCACTTCAATCAGTGTAATGTTATCACAACCTTCCATATATCTTTAAATTTTAAAATGAGATTCCACTTGAAACTATTAATAAAATGCAGCCAAAATTTGCGATAAGTCACAAATTTTTTTCACTTACATTTATTTTATTTGAGTCGGTGCCAGGACATGGCTCTGTCCCATGTATCCTTTATTTAAAATAAAGAATTTTGGCAACAAAAGTAATCCTAAACCAGAAAATTTAATATTTAACATAACTCTACCTGAGCTATGTAAGAACACTACTAGCTCCTAAATACCCTTAATATTTAAAATAAAATTTTTACTACAGTTATGAACAAAAAAAGTCAAACTACTCGCAAAATCATACAATTTAATATTTGTGCTAAGTTTTATTTGAATTGATGCAAGATTACGCTGACCACCCATAAAACCCCTATTTCCAAAATTTTTTTCAGGTAAATTTTTATCCAGAAGGCATCTCGAATTGGCTGCTATTTGTTAAACTATTTACCTTATACTTCTAGAAAAATTTCACTTTAATTGGTGCAAGTTTGTTACTACCTTCCATATACCCTTAAATTTAAAAATTTAATTCCAGTTAAAATTATTAATAGAATGAAGCCATGATTTGTAACAAGTTGTAAAATTATTTGATTTACATTTGCTTCAAACTTTGTTTGAATCGGTCTAAGGACATGGGTGCGCCCCATATATGCTTTATTGAAAAAATTAAATTTTGGCAACAAAAACAATGGCAAGGTAGAAAATTTCAATTATGTTCCTCAATTACGCCATACAGGTGTGTGGTAAATTTTATTTTAGTTTTTAAAATCATAGCACAGTTTTCAAAGGTCTAGGTTATTAAACTTATTTATTTTTTTTTTTTGTCACAAATTTTTATTTTGCAAGATAAAAATCGTCTTTGAAACTGTACAACAAAGTATTTTGTTAAGAATACGTTAAGCAATGAAAAAATTTCATATAAGTTCATAAAAGGACGTAAGAAGTTTTGTCAATTATTTTACAAAAACACCTAGAAAGAGTAAAAATATTTCTGAGTGGTGAGAAAAGAAATCTTTAATCATTCATGTCTTGAAAAAAATTTGTAATCTATAATTCAGACAAAGCACTGTGCAGCTCATTGTCTTACTAATATCATGTGTATACATATGTATGTGATTTTTTATGCTTGTAGTTGTGTGTAAAAGTAGTATTTAAATATGTTATGTAGTCAAGGATTCCATTTTATAACTAAAATCCTTAATAAAGTACTGCCTTACCAGCCAGTCTTTTTAAGGGCAGGAGAAACTTTTCTTATCATTATTTCTACTTTTTGCTTTCTTTGTCTTTTGCCTTTAGATTTCTTTTTTTTTAATATAAACTTCTCTATGTTAAGGGTAGTAGTAAAACTTGAGGTTTTTTTTAGTTTTCCAACTTTATTTTCATATAGGGGGAAAAAATCTCATTTATTTTAGAACGTTTTTCTTTTCTTGTTTTATTTCAAAAAAATCCTGCAAAATAAGTAAAAGTTCTTAGTTTTTTGTGTGTTGAAGTTGAATTTAGAGCAGAGCAAATTTTGGAATGGTTGAGGGAGGAAAAAAAACTGTTGTGAAAGAAATAAATGATGTCAACATTTGCTGTTGATGGTATTGGTTAAAAAATAATGTCAAAAGTTTGCAAGCATTTCTTTTTGTGTGAAAATTTTGCAATATTTTTTGGTGCCACAATGCAAAATGTGCTTTGTATTTTTTTTTTGATTCAGTTTGCACTTGACTTTTTGCTGCTTGTTTTAAAATTTCAAGAAATTTTTGTTTTGTTGTAGTTATACCAAAGAAAAAGATAAATAGTGTGTAAGACAGTGGGACCACACTATGACTATAATTTTAGCTTATATCGCATTCATGAAATTAAGGATATATGGGAAGTTAGCTTGTTAGCTAATCAAATGAAACTCTACATATTTCTTACATTTAAAAAATTAAGGATAATTTTCAAAATTAAGGATATATGGGAGATGGACATATCCTTACATAGAAAAATATATATTTTTACTGGCACCTTTTTATAGCCTTTCATATACAAGAATATTTATTACATTTTAGACTTAATAAAATAAAGGATATATGGGAGATGGACATGTCCTTGCATTAATTTGAATGAAATTTTCCAAATATATTAATTGCATAATTTTTTAAGTAGTTATAGATTTATACTGCCATCTGACAGTGAATATGGATGTAATAGTTTTTTTAATAAAGGATTATGTATATATATGGAAAGTAGGCTTATTCCTACAATGATTCGAATCATATATATAACAAACGATAATTATATTTTGAAATTTCAAGAAGTTTTTGTTTTTTTGTAGTTATACCAAAGCAAAAGATAAATAGTGTGTAAGGCAGAGATACCGCATTTTAATTATAATTTTAGCTAATATTGAATGCATGAAATTAAGGATATATGGGAAGTTAGCTTATCCCTGCACCGAATGAAATAAATTTATATATATATTTGTTACATTTTACCATTAATTAAATTTTATATTTAATTTTTAAAATTAAGGATATATGGAAGATGAGCTTATCCTTGCACAGGTAAATATATTTTTTTAAATGACAACATTTTGAAGCCTTTTATATATGAATATTTATTACATTTTAGTTCTAATTAAAGCAGTAATTTAGCTCTTAAAATAAAGGATATATGGGAGATGGGCATGTTCTTGCATCAATTTGAATGAAATTTTCCAAAAATATTAACTTTATAATTTTGCAAGTAGTTATACAGTTATAAGGCCATCTGACAGTAAATATGGATGAAATATTTATTTTTTAATAAAGGATATATGGAAAGTAGGTTTGTTCCTACAACGATTCGAATCAAATGTATAACTTATTAACTTAATTATTATTATATTTTGTCTCATAGCAAATAGGTAGGAAACATCTTTTTGCTAATTATAAGAAAAATTATATTCCCATAAAAATGGCTTAATTAAAATTTTCCTAAATTTGGGTACAATATTTTACAGTGTAATATCTAAATTAATTACAAATTCTCATGTCCTTAAAACTTAAGTAATAAAATCAATCAATAGTCGGAAAATACTCTGCTACATTGAAAATGTATAACAACAACTTTTATAAAACTTAAACCCTTGTCAAAGTCATTATTTTCAAGAAACGTGTAAAATTTTACACAGGTTTTTAAAACACATACACACCTACACACAATATATATCCATACACATACCAACAGATTTTCATATAAAACTATGTATATATTCTATGTATATAATGTCCTCCGACTTGGGCAAACTTTTAGAAATCCTCTTTAAAAACAAATGACTATAAAAAACAAAAACAACTGCAACAACAACATTAAAAAAACAAAACAAATAATCAATATTTTGGGCAAATATATGCTGAAAGCTCTTTATATTTGCCGGACTTATTTCTATAAGACTACAAGCAACATCTTACAAAAGGCTTTAACACACACACACAAAAAGTACAGTACACACACAAACTTGAGCAGCATTTTGTGAAAGGACAACAAAAGGCAAGAGCAGAAATTCTAAAGTATAAAACAAGCAAAATAAAACTTGGTGTAACGAAACTTTTAAACAAATTTTATTAAACGAAAATTTACATAAATTTAAACATAAATATAGGCAAACATATATACATACCAACACAAAAGGAAGAGAATTCTAATATAAAATGTCCTTATGGCTAAAGACATGAGGCGTGGTTGTTAAAACGAAACAACTACACAGGCACACAAATACACATACACACAAATACTAGCTAAGGTTTTGCCAGCAAACATTAACACACGCAAGCTACAGACATGCATACATTCAGGCAGGCTGGCTGGCAGGCAGGCAGGCTTTCTGTCATTAGGCAGTAAAAGGGAACATAAAATTAAACTCACCCTTTAAATTGTATTGCTGCTGTTGTAGCAAGAAGAACAACACAAAAACATCAGTATCAGGAGTAATATTATCAAGACGATAAAAGAAAATTCTAATAAGAAATATGCCACCATTTTAGATTGTGTTGCTGGCAAAAACAAAAGGATAAAAAGGACTAAACATCATAAACTGTTTTCAAGCTAAAATGCACCCTTGTTGGTTTCAGGGCCATAAAATATTTACTGTTGATTAGGAGCAATACAAAAGCTTGCTTTAAGAAAATTTTTAGGGATTTTTTTATAGCATGCTATAAAGTTCTAAATTGGTATGTTTGTTTATTATTATTACAGCAGCAAAAAAGCTTCATTTGACCTTAATACAACCTTTTTGTTTTTTTATTTTAATTTTTGTGTAACCTTATAAAGTGTTGGCGTTTTCTTTTTTTTCCTTAATTATACATTAGGTTTCTTTATAATATGGGTATTCAGCATAGACTGAACATTTGGCAATTCGCAAGGTTTACAATATATATTAAGTAATATTTTAATGGCATATCCTTATGACAAACAAATTGAAGCAGTCTTCTTAACGAAACAGAAATATATTTAAAGAAATTTAACTAAAATATTCTGGAGTTTATAACATGGGTATTCCGCACAGACTGACCATTTTGCAATTCGAAAGGTTTACAATATCCATAAAAAATATTTTAATGGCATAACTTTATGCCCAGACAAATTGAAGTAGTCTTCTCAACGAAAAAAACATGATTAAAAGAATTCTTCAGAAATATTCTGGAGCATGGGGAGTAGCAGCACTGGAATAGCTCATCTATAAATATTTCTAAGATCTTCACAAGAAAGTAACAGATTTCCAAATTATACTCTACTAAATGGAATATATAATTCAAAAAAATACAAGGTCCTTGATATTAAAATTAGGACATATGTTAAGTTTTAGGAAAATCGCTGCAGGGACATTCCAAGCTTCCATATATCCTTAAATTATATAACTAAATTTCAGCTATAATTACAACAAGAATAAAATGAAAATTGAATGCTGGCTTGAAAAAAACTCAGAATCTTAAATATCTTGTAAATATTACTGCAATCAGTGCAAGAATATTTATCTCTCCCATATATCCTTAATAATACAATATGAATCTTAATTTAATTTAAACAACAAAGCAACGGTGCTTTTCTGGCATTAATAAATAAATGCAACAAAACTTGCAGCTATTTCTTGAATAAAAAAACAAAGTTTTAACTAAATCCCATATATCCTTAATTTAAAAAATTAATATTGTATCTTAAAAAGTTATTAGAGTGGGCTTAAATTACACAGCTAAGCTCAACATAAAATGTTATTACAATCATCGCAAGGACATTGCTGCCTTCCATAAATCCTTAATTAAAAAAAATTTAAATTTTATCTTGAGTAATAATCAGAATGGGCTGAAATTTTAGAGCTAAGTGCCAGATAAAATTTTATTACAATCAGCGCAAGGACCCTTTCACCTTCTTTATATCCTTAATTTATAATTTCAGTTTTTACCACATTTATAACAAACATTTCTCAAAATCCCTTTAACTATTTCCTAAATTATAAGAAAATAACTTTTCAATGAATTTCAGTTAAATTAATGCCACGACAATTCTAGCTCCCATATGTCCTTTATTTACATAATTTTAATTTTACTAAAATAACGATTTTAAAACTCGCAAAATATCCTGGCTAAGGTCCCCATAACATTGAAAAATAAACAGTGCAATGCTGAATCTAATATGTCATATATCCTTTATTTTAAAAAATTTAATTTTTTTAACCATTTTAATAAAAGTGCCATAAGAAATTTTAACTATTTCAATAATTTTTGGGTTTACATCTGTGCTAAATGGCAGTAAAATCTGTGCAAGGATACAGCATCGGCACATATATCCTTTATTTTAATTATTGACATTCCTTACAAAATTTAACTTTTTCTTCAATAACTATAGTAAAACTCGCGATATAGCCCAGTTAAGCTCTCCACAACATTGAAAACAAAATATTGCAAGGACAAGCCCAACGTGTCATATATCCTTTATTTTATAAATCTAATTTTGATTACCATTATAATGACAATGCAATAAGAACTTGTAAATATTTTAATAATTTTCAGGTTAAGGTCTGTGCTTAATTGCAATACAATATTTGCAAGGATATAGCATACGATCATATATCCTTTGTTTTTATTATCGGCCTTTAGCTAGAATTATAATCATAATGCAGCAAAAATTAATAACTAGTTTCAAATGATTATATCTGACCTCACAGTAGAGTGTAAAATGCAATTTTCACAAGAATAGTTATATCTCCCATACAAGTCTTTAATCTTTATAGATGACTTTCTACCATATTTGCGCTCAGCATGCAACAAAACCTTTCAGCTAGTGAGAGAATTATATACCTGTGGGAATAAAGAATAACAGGTATACACTTTTTTATAATTAAGGCTTTCGAATAATTAGAAAAAATAACCGGGTCTCAGTTTATTCTATAAGAACCCGGTTTAAGTAGCTGGATATTGTTATTTTTTTGCTTGTAAAAATTTTTAAATATTTCGCCAAAGTATCATTTAAAAAAACCGGGTTTTGCTTTATTCTATTAAAAACCGGTTTGAATAACCGAAATTTCTTTGTTTTAATTAAAATTTAAGCTGGTACAAAATATTTAAGATAAGGGATGCATATTTGTTACATTTTAGTTTTAATTAAGGCTTATATTTAGTTTTTAAAATAAAGGATATATGGGAGATCACCATATCCTTGCACCAATTTGAATGGAATTTCCCACAAATGTTGATTTTATGATTTTGCAAGTAGTTACAAGTTTATACTTTATCCTGATAGCGAATGTGGATAACACTATTTTTTTTTTTTTTTTGTTAAGGATATATAGAAAGTGGAATTGTTCTTACAACAATTCGAGTGAAATTTTTAAGAAATTTTATTCATATTATCCTTGAACCAGTTGTAGATTTTCGCTGCATTATGATTAAAATTATGGTTGATGTGCATTTTTTTTAAATCCAGGATATATGGAAGGTGGTCCTTTCACCGTTTAAAGTTAATCTTATCACAGAGCTTGACAGTTTTTTTTTCGAAATTGTAATTGTAATTGCAGTTGTATCATTTTTAATATAAAGGATATATGGGACATAACCATGTCCTTGCACCAATTTAAATGAAATTTATCATGAATACTTAGTGCATAATTTTGCAAGTAGTTATATAGTTTTAAAATTTATAACTATGTATGTTAAGATGATATTCAGAGTGTAGAATTTTTGTAAGTAACAAGCGATTTTTCGGTACGCAAATTTTAAAGTGTTCAAATGTTGCTTTACGCAAAAGGCGCAATGTTCGAATTAAATCTCGAAATTCAGTAAATTCTAATTCCATTGCCTATATTGATTATAATTCTTTAAAAGTTTTGCTCTGCACTGATGTTTCTATGAAAATATCACAGGAATTCCAAAAATACAGTTCAGCAAGTTCAGCAGTTTTTAGAAAAATCTGTAAATTACTAAAACCTCGGAGAAGAGTAGTTAAAAGTCACCCCTACATCTTACATTAACCTATTGCGTCGAAGACGCAACTCGATATCGATTGCCTGTTATTATTTTAATTCACTAAAAGTGTTGCTTTACAGTGATATTGCGATAAAAATAGCTAAGGACTTTCACAAATACAATTAAGCATGGAACGAAGTGTCAATAATTAATGCAAACATAGTTTGCAAATAAAATGTTGAATCCCTAAAACCTTGGCGAAAGACATCCGAAATATCATCAATACATCTTACATTAATTTTTTGCCTAAAAAATTTAAATCTAAAAAAGTTAAAGGCAGCCATATTTCTTTATACAACCCATAGTGTTGTGTTCTCCTCTTCCTGATGGCCAAAAATTAGTGCTTCATTTCAAGAGTGATAATTTAATTAAAAACTATAAAATACTATGATTAATGTCTACACACACACACATACACACACATATGTATACGGCAAGTAATTTAAAATACAAAACTTTCATATCCTTTTTGGCAAATAAAAAGAAAGCCTCTCTCTTACCACTTATAATTACAATTAATAGTCCTTCGACAGGAACCCCACAATCGTAACAGCCCAATAATTTAAAATGACTGAAAGTGTTAGTAATAACATTAAAATTGATTATACATATTTGGGCAATGAGATATAAAAAAAATAAAACAAGAAAAGCAATAATACAGAGTAAATAAATGTGTAAGATAAATTTATCATCAAAGGACTTTTGTGCAAAATAAAGATTATTCGTAAATTGGTTTGAATATGAATAATAAGGCACAGTGGCATAAGCTTATAAGCAAGAAAGAGTTTTAAATACTTGCATTTCACAAGTGCTTTTTTATTACTTTAATTTATTATTATAAGTTTTATATAAAGGACTGTGCTGGTCCAATATATCAGTGTATGAAATTAAGCACAACATTACGTAAAGGTTTGCTGCAAGGACAAGGTTTGTTAATTACTTTCTACATCACTAAAACTAAGATAAATACAAAAAGCACCAGCGAAACAATTGGGTTTTTACTCATATTTTGGTTTTGATATCCTGTCAAAATCGTTCAATAGCGAAATGTGTTTTTTAGAGATTTATTGATTTTTATTATTTTTTTCACAAAAATCATATAATAATATAAAATATATTTTAAATATAATAAAACCTAACAAATTAAACAAGCCGTTTTTTTAACTGAAAGTTATAGTTGTGTGCGACGGTTGTCTGCGACAAGTGTGACCATCAAATTTTTTGTTATAATTCAAAAATACAAAATTTTTAGTTTTAAAAAAATGCTGGGGCTATCAAGGATGTTAATCTTAAAAATATTTAATAATTTCTAGGAAAGGAAAGAACATGATTTTTCCTCAGAATGGCTTTTAGAAGGCTGTGACGGGTGCGACTATACAAATCTTAGAATTATTACTTTTAGGATAGATTTTGTAAAATGTTCCGTAGAACACACACAATGACTTTGTTATAGTAAAAGTCTTTTTGGTTGTAAAAATCTCCGAGTTCTGCAAACTAGGCAGACTCGTCTAGAAAACTTTTGTGAAAATCATAATAAAATTAGTTCTTTTGATATAAATTTTCTACTAAAGTCGAGAGTCCTAATTAGTTACTCTGCCTGGAACAAAAAAACAAATTTTTCTTTGAAAAAAAAACTTATTGAAAGTGTGACGGATGTGACCTAGCATGAAATCGTGATAATTCGTAATAAACTGCAGATCCTTTGAGAAAAACTCTTTAATTCACAAAAATTCCATATGTCAGTGCCTCGCTAATTCTTTTTTTTTTAATTTACCAATATACTTTGCAATATTATCGAGTATTTCATTGCTATTATTATTTTTAATAATACACACATGGGAGTTTAATAATTTTTTAAACAAGCTCAATAATTTTAAATAATTTGAAAAATATAACAATAATGTTTAGTAATGTACCTGCAAGTAGTTATTATACAATGATCTCGTTCACATTAAAAAATATTTTTTTTCGATGCGCAATATAAATAAAAAAAATACTTGATTTTGGTTTTAAATTTATTTGCTGGTGGTTCATTATATACCACAGACGTCTTATCTAATGCATAGACTCTTAAAAACTATTTGAGAATTCACAAATAATAATATTTTTGAAAATCACAAAACAAAAATAAGCGTAGTAGGCTTCGAAAATTATAAAAAACAGAGCAAATAATTTATATTCGAAATGAATTTATTCTATTTTTGTGACTGTTCAAAATGTTTTATTGAAGTCTACTGATGATTAGTTACAGCAAAAATTAAATGCATATGGACAACGCTGAACCTCAAGCAAATAAATTTCAAATTAAAATAGACTTTTGACAGTATGTCGAATAAAAAATTTCCTAAATACTTGATTTTATTCAATATATTGTGCCATATATCAACATTATCCCCCATATTCATAAAAAAAATAAAATGAATTTGAAATCCGTTTTAAGAAAATTTTGAAATAATAACCATTTCAAATTCATTTTGAATTTTATAAATATGGCGTTATATATGTATGTAAATTTAAATGGTTACAAGTAGAAAGGCCCTAACACGTCACAAAAATTTATTGAAATAGTGTAAAAAATAACGCTTTTATCTACTAGTGACGAACGATTTGTTTCTTTGAGGAGGAGAATAGGGCCATAATATTAAATAAACACAAGCAATTTTATTTTATAAAATTAAGTATTGCACAATAATATTGTACAATAATATTGCACAATATTTGACAATAATATTGCAAGTGTAAAGGTACCTATATAATTCATAATAAAAACTTATATATTTTGTACAAAAAAATACAAACTTGTTTAGAATTACTCTAAGTTATCTTTCGGATTATTTTTTTGTTTCTCAAGATGAGTTTGTTTCTAGTTTTTGTTAAATGTGTGACGTAAAAATGTCCCAGAAAAGCACACCTCATTAAATGCTAGCCCCTATAAATAGTTTTTTTAGTGTGGACTTCGTTAAATAAACATTTTTTTATTTCGAAAGCTGCTCTAATTCGTAAAAAGCAGTCAGCCCTTCGATTACAAATTTTCGGGATTATAAGCTGTTTGTATATTATTTTCCTGCAAATTTTTAATAAAAATTTTGTGAAATTAATGTTTTAAGTAAATATCTCAAAGCTAAAAAAAATCCCTACAAATAAAAGATAATAATTTAAGAAAATACTAATACCGATAAACGAATAAAAACATTTCTTGTGAACACATATATACATATATGTGAAGTATATATGCCAGAATGTAATAACCCAGTTGACCATACCTTTCAGACATCCTTTTGCCGGCAGCTGAAATAGATCATCAGCTAAGTTCATAATTGGCTACAATAGCGACACTTTCGCTGATATTTTCCTTGTACCTGTAAAACTTTAAATTTTTATAACATTTTCATTAATAAAATTATAACAATTTAAAATAAAGTTGCAAGACTACCTTGCTAGCAAGGATCACCAAGTAGTTTGAATTAGTTGAGTAGTTTTTCTTTTAGCGAGTGACCTTTGCGAAAAGTTGGTCAACTGGGAAAATCTGACCAAAATATAATGAATAAAATATTTTTTTTGTGTGCAGAATTTACACACACATTAAAATTTAAATAATCACCCTGTAGGAAGCTTGGGGTTAATATTATGTTTTCAATGACTTCAAATCAAGTAGATTTAAATAAATCAGTTTGAAGTGTTTCCACCGAACTTGTGAGTGATTTGGTGTTCGAATTTGGTGTTCCTACCAATTTATGAACTTAGTTTATTGGATTTTTGCGCAGCAGTAGTAATTGAATTGTATCCATATGTAGTTGACATATAAAATTTATTAAATATTTACTAATGTCATTTTTTCGAAATTCTCAATCACTATAGATTGATGACCCAGGGATGGAGTTTTTAATTTTAAAAGCAACGCAGATTTGCATAGATAGATCCAGTTCGAAAAATAATATTTGCAACATAATTTAAAATCAATCAACTACTTCGTCTAAATCAGAGCTGCCCAAAGTAGCACCAGAGTGGCGAACACTACTCTCGTGTTTCTCTCGGTGGTTAGCTCTTGAGTAAATTAACATGATTTGCACAAATCACCATATCTTGTCGAAATCATGCCGGTGGAAACAAACGAGTACTACGAGTATCAGTGTCTACAAGCCACCAATTTTGTCGACTATTTTTGTGACTTTTTGGCAACATTGTCTTCGATGATTGTTATGCATTAATTTCTCTTTGTTGTTTATGCTTTTTCAATAATTCCCAACTATGGAAAAAATATTGAGTTTTATTATCAACATTTTCTTCGAAAATGTAGCAACAACGTAGACTAGAGACCAGAATTATTGAAATTTTGGAAAACAACAACAGCGTAGACTAGAGACCAGAATTATTGAAATGTATCGTCGGCTGGTTACTGGTTTGCCACACAGTATATTAAGAATACATTATTACTGCGGCAAGCCAGCAACCACCCGATAATATGGCCCCAAACTACCTTTTTAATATTACTAACGTCATAACGCATTAGCACATGCTAAATGTCCTTACAAAAATCCATTTTGTGGGGTATAACTCGTCAGTAGTAGCGGTGTCAATCAAGGTCAACAGTTAATCAATAGTGTTCTACTATTGCCTCTTCCTACAGGGCATTAAGTCTCACACACACTTATGCAAGTATACAATTTCTGAGTAACTATCTGCTTGTCTATGGAAAAAGCCAAGAAGGTTTAGAAATGAACTACATATTTAAACCAAAAACAGCAGCCATGAAAAATAACATTAAAAGAATTAATGCTGCTGCTGGACTGCTTGATTTAAACTGTTCATCTTTTATAACTTTTTCTACTGGTAGTAATTTTTTTTCTTTTTGTCTTTCTGCCTTTCTTTCTCTGTTGTGTCATGTTTTAGGCATGTTTGGTAGCAACATAAGTAAAGTAGGAGCCGCAAATAATAAATATGACCAAAATGAAACAACCCCCCGAAAAAAAAAGAATGTTACCCAAAACACTCACACAAACACACACATATGTATGTTTTCAGCAGAAATAAAATTTGGTATTATAAAATATGTATACGAATATTATTAGACGCATACGAAGCTAAAGGACAAGAAAATTTATATTTAGCTACCCAGTCAGCATGTGGAAGAATGTTTCACCAAACTGAGTCTTTTTTGACTTCCTTAGATGATCAAAAACTGATTAATCAGTTCTGCGCTTAAAATATGACCCGAAAATGTTTCCCAGAAACATTTAGCAAGTGATTTGTTTAGAAAACAAAAACAAACAGCAAGCTCGTGCAGTAAAATCAAGAAAATATAAGAATATAAGAATTTAAAAAACAAACTGATTGTAAATAATACTACCACAAACTGTCTCTAAAGTGAATCTAAATTGATCAGAAGCGCTAATCATAAAAGACTCTTATAGAAGACTCGCGGCTAGGGTACTATTTTCTCCCCAATGAACAGTCATTTTCGACTCGAAAGCGAGCGGATAAATGATTATTTTAATCGTGCGGAGGAGTCGAGAAAGACTCGAATATGATCATTAATAATCATAAAATGCTGGGTGGGTACACACATGTATGTGTGTGCTAATATATGTATGCTTGTTCCAACACAACATACCCTTACTTTAGTTATAATTTTTATTTTTCTAAGTCATAATATATAAAATAAAATTATGTAAGAGAAAGGACAAGACAAGGTTTAATCTAGAGGGAATGGAGCCTCCAGAGAAAAGAAACAGAAACAAGAAGCTGAAGTATTTAACGGGAATATACATATTTTTTTAAAAAACTCAAAATGATTTTTCAAAATGTTCAACAAAGCAATGTCTAAATAAAGAAACAGTCATTTCCGCTTAATTGATTTTTCAAAAAATTATTCAACTAACCGAGTAAGTTATTATTTTATTATATTTAATAACGTAATGCTTGGTTTTTATTTAATTTTATAATTTTGTCAGTTTTTTGCACTGATAGAAATTAAATTAACCAAGTATACAAGAGAAGTACCGCCACTAGAGAAGTTTTGCTACATTTCAATTACAAATACCAGTGAAAATGAATCCTCAAAACTAAGCATGTGCGTAAAGTAAGCTTAACTACATATCGTCACCTTAATATAGAAACGCTCTAACTCACTATTTTTCCAAATTAAATTAAAAAAAAACTATAAATCAGTTAAATAATTAATTGTGCCAATTAAACTTTTTATATAATTAAATTTTTAAACAAGTGTGATATATTTAATTATAAATAAAATTACATATTTTCATTGCATTCTGATTAGTGCACCTGCTATATAATTTTTCAAATTAAGGATATAAGGAAGATATGCATGTCCTTGCACAAATTCATAAGAAATTTATTAAAAATCCCTATTTTTCATATGTTATAACATTAGGATACCAATTTTAGGATTTATATAATTTTTAAAATAAAGGATATATGGCAGATAAGCATGTCCTTGCACTGATTTAAATTAAATTTGTTATACATATTTAGAGCATAATTTTGCAAATAGTTACCAAATTTCTGCTGCATTCTGTTGATAATAACTTTTTTCTGTTCATCAAGGATATATGGAAAGCAGGCTTGTTTCTTCAGTGATAAAAATTAATTTACCATATAAATACATGTATAATAACTTCATGATTATTTAAATAAATAGTAATTATAACTGCATTTTTATGACAATGCAAAATAAATTTACTTTATAAAATAAAGGATATATGGGAGGTTAGCTTACCCCTGTACCAATTCAAATGAAGTCTCTCATAGAACTTAAACGTATTAATACATAAGTAGTTATTTCCATTTTTTTGCATTCTGTTTATAATTGTGGCTGGTATTTCATTTTTGAAATAAATGATATATGGGAGGCAGTAATGTCCTTGCACCTTGCAAACGTATCAATACACAAGTAGTTATATCCATTTTTTTGCATTGTGATCATATCTGCAGCTGATATTTAATTTTTGAAATAAAGGATACATGGGAGGCAGTATATTCTGTGCAGCAATTCAAATGAAATCTCACATACATTTTAAACGTAATAATACGCAAGTTGTTATTTACTTTCTTTGCATTCTGACCATACTTTTAGCTGATATTTAATTTTTTAAATAAAGGATACATGGGAGGCAGTACTGTCCTCTCACTAATTCAAACGAAATGTCGAATACAATTTAAACGTATTAAGACACAAGTAGCTATGTATTTTATCTGCATTCTGATCATTACTGTTGCTGATATGTAATTTTTAAAATAAAGGATATATGGGAGGCAGCATTGTCCTTGCACGAATTTAAATGAAATCTTGCATACAACTTAATCGTATTAATACACAAGTATTTATATATTTTCTTTGCATTCTGATAATAACTGTAGCTGATACTTAACTTTTAAAATAAAGGATATATGGGAGGCAGCATAGTCCTTGCACCCATTCAAATGAAATCTCGCATACAACTTAATCGTATTTATACACAAGTAGTTACATATTTTCTTGACATTCTGATCATAATTGTAGGTGATACTTAACTTTTGAAATAAAGGATATACGGGAGTTTAGCTTATCCCTGTACCAATTCAAATGAAATCTCTCAGAAAACTTAAACATATTAATACACAGATAGTTATATATTTTCTTTGCATTCTGATCATAAGTGTAGCTGATCTTTAATTTTTGAAATAAAGGATGCATGGGAGGCAGTAATGTACTCTAACCAATTCAAATGAAATATCTCATACAACTTCAAAGTGATAATACACAACTAGTTGTATACTTTCTTGGCATTCTGATCATAATTGTAGCTGATGTTTTTAATTTTTTTTTAAATTAAGGACACGTGGGAGATAAGCTGGTTCATGTGCTAATGCCCAGGAAATTTAACACAGAGCTTAGCTGCATAGATTTTCATGAAACTCTGATCAAAACTGTATTTAAATATATATGTTTTTGAAATAAGGACATATATATAGGCCATCCAGTTGATATGTAGTTATGGATTCTTATGGCATTTTTAACATAATTTTAGATGAAATTTAATTTTTAATTTTATAATTTTAAATGAAGGATATATACGAAGTTGCCACTTCCATTTTCCAATATAAAATATAAATTTTCTAAGCAATCACAAATGTTTCTTTCATATTATATTATAGATTTCTCTACAAAAAAGCATCATCTGATTTTTGAAATCGCGTCTTATCCTTAATTGGGCTATTCTACAAGTTATTTTTTAAATTCTGGTTTAGAGAGCTTAGGTTGCACAAATCTATAAAAAGTATAAAGTTGTCCGAACCGTAAACATTGAGTAAAACAAGTGAAATTTCGTATTCTCTTATAAAGTTTGAATGGATTCACGTCCTTGCAGCAAGGACCATTGTAATACTATAAGGAAAATATTGAGATTTATTTCTTTTGCTATTATGATGCGCATTCAAAGCGAAATTACAAAATACTGTGTCTATTAACTGAAACTGCTAAAAAAATTGTATTCCAAATAAATTTTGAGAGGCCTCTGAAGTATTGTAGCCCATTCTAAATGAAATTCCCTTGCAATCAATTTCTTTTTAAGGTCTTGACAAATGCTTATTCTTCTGTTTGCTTGCACTTAAAAACAAATATAAAAATCTACCAAAACTTAAATATGTACATATACACACACATGCACGGGCACATCCTTGCACAAATAGATACAACCAAAATAACCCACATAAGAAAACCACACTATAACTTTAACGAAGACTATACATGACTGTTACTATTTTGGTTTAAGTTTTTAAAATACACAGACACACACACGCTCATATTTATGCTTGTATTTATGAAAATTTGTATTTTTGTGTGTATGTACAGGTGAACAAATATAATAAAACATGGACTTATATGAGAATATATGTATGCATGTGCAAGAGCATATCCTTTTATCACTCTTGTTATAAAAGAAAAGTTTTTGCTTATGACTGCTGTATGTCGTGGGCGTCAGTGTGTTTGTAACTAAAATTTATGTAGGGAGTTTATGAATAATTTTATTTGCATTTTGTATGTAGTTGTTGTATCTTTACAAATATTTCTTTGTTTATATGTGTTTATATACAAATGTTGGAGGTGTTTTATTTTTGTCTTATTTTTTTTTAACCCAAACAACATGAACCCATCACGAATGCGAGCATGTACAAAATTAATAATTGTGCAATATGTATTGTATGTATATTGTTATTTGAATGAAACATTTCCTGTTCAAGTGTATAAATATTTGTTAATGTATTGGTAAATATGGCCAAATAGTTATTTGGAAAATGATTTTCTTCTCTTAGCAAAAAAATTTATTATCCTGAATGCATACATTGTGATTTATTTGTGGATTATAGCTTATGTTTCGATTATGAATGGCAATCGCACTTCAGTTGCATTGTCAAGTGGCAACGCAACTGAAATTAAAATTAGCATTGTGTATGACAACTTTCTTTAGTTGACTTACAATTTATAGAAAATATTTTTATGACAAATTTTAAACTGAAAATAATGTTAACAGTTCCTCTTATTGTGAGTGGTGTCATCAACGTCACATCAATGTGACAGTAAAAATTGTCAAAATTGTATTTTGTCAAAATACAACCACAATTTTTTCAAAACTCGTTGGATTGTGTAGGATAGTGAGTGCTAGCGTTCAGTTTTAAAAGAAGGACTAGTCATATGATAAATATTAAATAATCAATTTCTTAAATATTAATTTTTTATTTTTTTTTTTATTATTTTTTATTATTTTTATTATATTTTTTTTATTTTTTTTAGTAGAGTTCTCGTTGTACATTCATAGTGAACAGACGTCATAGCGTAGTTTTTATTATATACTAATCAGAAAAAAATCATACGAAAAAAATAACAAAAACAAAAAAGAACCGCAAACAAAAAACACAAACAAGCAAAATACCCTTGAGAAAAACTCTATATGAGTACCTCAAAAACAAATTACTGTGAAGTGAGTTCTAATGGCAGAAATGCCTTTTTTACTATAAGTTCTGAAGCTCTTAATGAAAATAAAACAAATAAAAAATCTGTTGATAGACTTACTGCGAGTTCTGAAGCTTTTAATGAAAACAAAATAAAAATAAAAAACTTGATAATAGACCTTTTTTAACGGCAAAGCCACTTTTTCTTCAGCGATCAACTTTGCTTTGTCCAATGCCAACTAGTGATTCGTTAACAATACCGTTGCCTAGTACTTCTAAATTTAACTCAGCGATATCATTGATGAAACGAAAATCCAAATTTATGACGAAAAAGATTTTCGCAAAATGATTACTGAATTTGAAAAAAGTAAAAAGAGTTTCTACACACATCAGCTTAAGAGTGCTAGAGGCTTGCAGATCCTATTGAAGGACATAGATTCTTATGTTGTCCCGAGGAATTAAAAGGTGCACTCGTCCTCCAGGGATTTAAGGTAAAAAATTTATCTATAATAATAAATAGGGAGAAGATTCCTTAGCCTCTATTTCGCGTCGACAGTGAGCCAAACGATATAAAATTTAAAAAAAATTAGACTCATCCAATTTATAATTTAAAATATCTCTTATACCGAAAAATAACTGTTGAAGAACCACACAAGCATTTTGGACTCGTACAGTGCCATAATTCTCAAGAATATGGCCACACTAAAAATTACTGCAGTTTGTTTCAGCTTATGTTATCTGCGGTGAACTGCACGGTTGTACTAAACACATCCTAATCCGCTTGCTAGTAATATTTTGAACTTTACTGGACACATCCGCCTAAAAAAGAGGGACACAAGTGCTCTAGTACTCAACACTCCAGATGGGATTTCTTGAAAAAAAATTTTTGGTCCTTTTTTGATTATCACTACTTATATATTATTTATAACTATCACTAAGCTTATGTCCGACAGTGGGTCTAATAACTATTTTTTAGATTTAAGATTTGAATACTTATTATTGTTCATTTTTGAAGATACAATAAATAAAAATATGTATTAAAAAAAATATTTGTTAGTTTAATTAAAACTTTAATTTAATTCTTTTTTATGCCCTAATTATTTTTGGCGATTGTGTCGTCTTGTCTATGAAAGAAAAACAGCCCCAGTTGTGAGTCTTTAAAACATCATTTATTGTCTATACTAGAAGGTTCGTGTATTTGCTTTATGATTTTTTCTTTTCCTAACATTAATTCCAATACATATTTTTTCATATATTTTCCAACTATTGTGTAATACTTTAATTTTATTTTAGTTTTTTGTTTTACAACATGGTATTAATATTTTTATTTTTCATTATCAAAGACAACAACCATTTTTGAAGAAAATAATTTAGAGAATTCAAGCACAAGAACTGAGATGTATTTTCAAACAAAAACATCATAAATCTTCTTATTGAATTGGGGCATTAATTTCATTTTTTTTATTTAATATTTATTTTATTTTTTTTTAAATTTTATACAATTTTTTTATTTTTTTAATTTAATTTTTTTTAATTAAATTTATTTTTTTTATATTTTTTTATTTGATTTTTTTTTTTAATTTTTTATAAGTGTTTTATTTTGGAATTATTAAAATTTTTAACGCACTAATAATCCCAAACTAATATTTTACTTATTGGGGGCAAATCACGGCATTCGATACGTAATTTAAAAATATTTCCATATAAACCCCATTGAAATGTTTTTAAATTACGAGTCGTATTGGATGCCGTAATTTTCCCCATGTTTTTTATTTTTATACTTTACCATTGCTATATTGGCTAATTTTTTTTCAGCTCGAATTGTAGTTGTAAGAAGTATGTAAACAAAATAAATGTAAAGAACAACAAAAGCTATTCAATAATAGAGTCTTGCCACACAAGTATATTAAACCGGATACATTCAAGTTAACCGAATAATGTTGACTGCACATCTGGTGCAAATGTGCCCAAAAAAGCGTAACCACCAATTACTAATGAACAACTGTTTGAATCAGACAAGTACTTACTGATTTAAACACTTTCGAATCTTGTTGGATTGTATAAAATTGTCTATTAGTTGTTTATGAAACTGTTTAACTCAAAAAATTCGTGTTTGAATCAAACAGTTCTTAATTAGTAATTAGTGGTTTCGCAGTTTTTGGGACATGTGTGCTAAGTTTGAACGTACCTTAAGTAAAATAATGGCCTTATTACGAGTGTCGGTCGTATTAGGACGATTTTATAATAGCCTAAAGTATACTGCAGCAATTTTTGCTTAATCTAGTACAAATTCGTAGTAGTCATAGACGAAATACGACACTTGTAGTAAAGCCAAAATATTTGGGATAATAACTCAGTAAAAAAGTTTGCCTACTAGAATGCAAGAAAGTGTATGTACTCCCCAGTCGTAAACTTACAATTTGACTGAATAACCCAAAATTTTTGATTGAGAAGTTCAAAAAGTATGCGGTACACTATACTTTTTGCCTACAAACATCCAAAAGTTAATAGATTACTGATTTCCTAAAAGTATTCAAAATATAATGGGTTATTTTTTGCATAAAAATATGCAATAATTCTTAGATTACTTTTTGTTTAAGATTATTCAAAAGTTAAGGAGCATTTTTGTCTATTTGTTGTCTTCGAAGCTCATTTTCACGATAAATTTTTCTGTAGATATACATATTTCGTTATAAACCAGAAAGTACTACAATAAGTACTTTCGCGTAATGGTATAATTAAGTAAATATTTTATTCATTACAGGACAGTCATTATTATACATATAAAATAATTAGATAAATATGTATCACTCATTACTTTGTAAGCCATTAAAAGTGTACTACCCATTACAAAATCTTGAAAATTTTTTGCTGAGAATTGCTTAAAAAATGTTAAACATCCCACTGAAAAAAAATGGAAGTCATTCTAGTGGAAGTACATTTTCATTGCTTCCAAGAAATCGATATTTTTAATTTGCCGAGAGTGAGCAAAAAACCATGTAGAAGCTTATTTTAGTCACACAAAACCTTGTAACTCCTCCATAGTGTTAGAAAATACTCACCACAATTTAAAAAAAAAATTATTTTTTTAAAGAAATTTATGAACTATTTTTAGTCTAAAATTTAAAAGTTATTTGCTTAAATTTACATGAAAACACTGTTTCGGGCTTAAATTCGTATAAAAAGAAACGAATTGTTAAAATAGGTAACTATTTACCATTTTTCCTAGATGAAAATATTATCGTAGAACACAAAAAAGGAAATTTTTCTTAATATCGCTTCCAATTCAGTGACCAGGCATCGAAAAAGAGAACTTCTTGCAATGACAACCCTATGGAAAAATCATTAGATCGGATCGAAATTTGCACTACTTCCGCATCGTAAACTGTACATTTTCATGACTTTTTTGGAGTCTCTTTTTTTACTGGGTTGTTTTGTTTTTATTTTATTTTTTTTAATTTTATTTTTTTTAATATTTTCTGTAATTTTTTTATTGCATATTATTGCACAATAATTTTCCAACTTAAATTCTGTAGCAAAAAGCAATAAGTGCTTAAGTCAAGATAAGCTGCTTTCGAGTTAATACTACCTCCGTAATCTGCATACTTTAAAGTACCCCTGGTCAAAATCTGAATTAATTTGTACGGTTTTTCAAGAAGTTATAGCAAAATTACTCGCAGCTTATCCTTTTTTAGACTTCTAATCTAATTTGAAATAATATCTTAATTGAGGTTATAATTTGGGATATTTCAACTTAAATGTATTAATTGTAGTGTTTAGAACGATGTTTGCTTAAAAAACTAGAGGTGAACAGAGAATTTCCCAATTTAGCTGTAAAAGAAATTCATTTCTGCAAATCGACTTGAACGCTTAAAAGTGCTCTCCTGAAAAACAGTAAAATATGACTTAAGTACTTTTTCCCTATTTCCATAGAATTAACATCTGTAGTGATAAGTACATATTATGGCATTTTTTGGCATCGCAATAATGTGTGCTAGTGGTAACATTGGTCATTTACGATATATTTCGTTGCGTTTAATTACGTTACAAACTAAAAGCATGAAACCACAATATGACACCACAAAACGACAACAAAATAAATGACAAATTTGTCCACAGCCATGCGTTACGACATTTTAGAAATTGGCAATGCAACTAAAGTTCGGTTGCCATACATAATCGAGCAATTATTTTTTAGAAAGAATGTTGAATTCTTTTATACTAATGTAGAACATTGTAACCCGTGATTTTTCCATTCAAGGATAGTTTTTTATTCCCTTTTATGGAGGTCTCCTTTAACGAAAGGAATAAAAAAGATCCGTACAAAGAAAACTATAGAGTTAAATGTCTTTCGGTGAATTTAACAAAACAACATCAAGGATTTCCTTTACCTAAAATAAGAGGATGATGATTTTCCTTCGAAAAATTTTATTTTATTGTAAGATAATTTTGAAATTTTAGTTTAATTTTACTGAAAATATTTTTATCTCCTTAAAAACTTGCAGGAAAATTTTTATTTTTTATGAAGATTTTTCTTAGAAAAATTAAATTTTAAAAATTTTATTAAATTTTAGTGAAACATTTTCCATATCGTTAAAATATTGTGATAATATTTTCTTATATTTTTTTTCTAAACAAAGATGTACGAGTACAGAAAATAATAAAAACTATTTGCTAATAAATGTAAATTTTAAGTATTTCCTCTTCGTTATGAAGTCAAAAACTTTTCTATATTTATATACACACACACACACGCATATATATAAACTAAAAAAGTTATAATCAAAAATAAAATAAATAAAAAAAGAACAGAAACCTAAAATTTGGAGAAAAATTAACAGAAATATGCAAATTAAGAACTAGAAGTCAACAGTGAAGAACAAATTGGGGTGAAAAAAAAAGTAAAGAAAAAAATTTAAGCAATAATATTTCATTATAAATGAATACAAAAATTAAATAATTTTTTAAGAGGGAAGCGGCATAGAGAAATGTGTTAATGTTACGAAAGCATTTTTGGGGTTTGAAATACAGGCCACTCCCACATAACCGTGGACGTACTTATAATGTATGACGGATTCTATGTAAATTGGCCTTAAGTAAAAGAACTAGTACAATTTTTTTTTTGGACTCTTAAAATGCTACATTTAGCTACAACACTGTTTTTTGTTCTCTAATTTCAAACAACCATTTCTTCTAGTTACTTCCGATTGCCATGCTTGAACAAAACTATAACTACTTGTTCTTATTTTATTATTTTTTCTTCTCCCCAAAAAGGCAACAACAGCATATCATCACCAAGTTAAACTTTTGCATGGAATCAGTTTGAATTGCCTGGAACATACATATGATTACATACAAACATTAATAGCACACTGGCTGGGTAGGCTCTTTAATAATCCTTTACCAAAGAACTCTTGCAAAACTTTTACTTGCAACAAGAACCCTCCTGCTCCTTAACCCCATTTTCAGTGGTGGGGGGAAAGTAAACCCGTTCTAGTCAATTCAATATGTAAAATATGTAACAACATGTTCAAATAAAATTTAACAAGTATAAATGTATGTACGTATGTATATTTGAAAAGAAAAAAGGACTCCCCAATATTATGCACACTTACGCAAACACTTTTACAAATACAACAATTTTATGCAAAGGAAGATGTGAAAAATAAAAGTTTTTAATACAAAATAACAAAATTAAGAGTTGCACACATACACACAAACGAAAATAAACATTTAGCCACACACAAACACACACACACACATAATCAAAAAAATTATTAACAAAATGTTATGAATTTATGAAAATTGCTTCCCAAAAAATATACATAAATACGAAATAAAAAAGAAAATTAAGTAAAAGGAAGAAACACTAAAAGAAGAACAAATTTAACACTAACTAACACAACTAATAAAATACTCAGACTTGTATTAGTTTTTTAAAAAAACACTCACACACACACACACTTATTCCTGTCTATACACTGATCCTTGCATAGACACAATTTGCATGTATGGATGGTTTTTTTTTAATATTTTTTTCAATTCTATTTACTACTTCAACACTTACAAATAACTGACAAATTTGAAAATATACTCGTATGTGCAGTTAAAGCAATTTTATAATGGGACTTGTTATGGTTGATGTCGATTATTTTGGTCCTGGAATAAAGAAAAAACGTTGCACTGTTCTTTAATCTTTTACAAAACAAGAACGTCGTAGTCGAAGTCAAAATAAGCAACTATGAAAATGGGGGAAATTTATTTTTGCATCGACTTCAGGCATGTCTATTTTTTTTAGTAAGAAGTTATAAAAAATATGTTCTTTTGAACTTATTAAAAAGAACATACAAAACATCAGATTTATTTAACATCATGCAAGTGACGTCGGAGATTCACTGAATTGACATCAAAAAAGAGAGCTTCTTCCAATGGGAACCATATGTAAAAATTATTAGAAATTAAACAAATTTGCACTGCTTCTGGACCACAAGTTCGGGATGCTATTTACTTCCTTGAAAGGTGTTTTTTATTTTAACCCAAAAAAATATTTGATTCTTTTACTTCACTGCAACAATTTGCAATAAAAATAAAATTATGAAATTCCAAAGCTTAGATCGTTTAGGGAACATTTTGTTATATAAAATTCCAACAATGGGGGGGTATAAATATTAAGGAATCAGATGCTCTTGATGTTCTTGGCATGAAAATACAGTGTGAAGTTCGATGTACTGAACACATTTTTCAAGTTGCCAAAGAAGAATTCAAGTGCATTGGCTTTTGAAACGGTGCAAATGATATTTCACCCCATCTCATCTCCTTACTATTTATGCCACTTGTATGCGATCGAAAATGGAATATAACTCTCATGTATGGGCCGGCACTTTAAAGTCTACTTATGGGGCTGCTCGAGTGCGTACAGGAGAGAGCGAGGAATCTCATCGGTATCCAATTCTGTTGATTTATTGGAGCATAGACGCAATGTGGGCTGCATTTCATTGCGTTCTAATGAAATTGGGGAACTTGTTTCTGAAACCCGCACATTTATACTTACAAAACGTGTCTCATTCAGAGCACATCCCTTTGTGGTCGATTGGCCAATAAATCGCACTACGCATTAAAGAGAATTCCGGCAGTCTTTCCTATTACTACCAGTGTGAGATAGTTCAAACTAATGTCCACAGACACTACTCCCTCTATCCTCCTTCCCTTTTTCTAGTTCTATGACAGTGCATTGCATGAGAACGGGTTATTCCCTGAGTGCTGGTCCCATTAAAAAAACTTTAAACTACACTGTTGAAATTTTTAAATTAAGTTGCTCAGACAGTTTTTGCTGAATTGCTTTGGGTTTTTAAAAATGCTGTGATGATAAAAAGAGCACCATGCATTTTATATTAATAAATGATAAAGACTATTCTGATTTTATTTTTCATATTAAAACGCTTTTAAAAGCTCCTTTACGAGCATTTAAAACTTTGGGCAAGTATTTTTTGAAATTCAAGGCTTGGCAACCCTTTTTTTACCATAATCATAATTCACAATAAAGTCATATTTGAAAATAACCGTTAATACTTACTTAATGATTAAACAATTGTGAATTGTTATTCATCTGTCCCATTCAAGAATAATTTCAACAACCCTCCAACTCAATAAAACTCACTTAAATTGTGCAAATTCATTCATGTGTGTGTTCGTGTATGTGTGCGTGATTTTTTTCCAATATCAGCACACGGTCGTGGTTTATTTTGAGTGTGTGTCTGTGTGTATGTGACCCCACCTCTAACCCACAGTTAAACTTCAAATCACAATAACTTTAAGGGTTCATATAGTGCTTCCTTCATTCAGCATTTTATTTGTTGTTGCAATTCTCTTATGCGAATACCAAATCCAACCTTGACTGTAGTATTAGTTTAAATTGTCTGTTTGTCCGTCCGCGTCTGTCTATAATATTGCACAACAACCGTTTGCTGGAATGAAATGAATGCCACAGAAAAGTGGCTGCTGCAGCAACCAACCCTTAACTTGTTGAATTTCTCATTTTAGGTTGAATAAACAAATGAAAAGAAAAAATATCTAAAAATAAATCACAAGGTATGTGTTGTTGGTTTAGTTTTTGCACACATTAGCGCTAAAATAAAATTGGTAACATGTTTTTTCCCTTCCGATGACCCTTTTCGTGAAGGTCATGTGTGTGATGGGATAGTCAGCATTTTTTTGAACCTAAAAAATTTTTTTAAATAAAAAAAAATAGAATTTAAGCCAAATAAATACTCTATGATACGTGTAAAGAACGGCAAGTTAACTAAAATTAGGTCAAATTTTATGACAATTTCTTTCTTGAAAAAAAATAAATAAAATTTGTTATATTTTTAAGTTAAAGAGAAGTTTGAGAAATTGTATGGCCTTGCATTTTTTAATACTGCTTTTTAATAAATTTTCACTTTATAAAAGACATGAGAGATTTATTTCCTTTTCCTGGAAAGGGCAAAGAATGTTTTTCCGTTTTCTATAAAATAAGACGCCACACACTGGGTTCGATTGTACGAGTACCTAAAGTGTCGATTAATTAATAGAATTGTATAATTTATGACATAATAACTTTATACACATATTAATTCCCACTTTTCATTTTAATGAAAGAACTGCCTGAAGAAACTGAAAACCAAAAAGAAAATGGCAATGGCAAGACTGTTGTAAATTTAGAGATGGTAAAATTGATCTTACATTATAAAACAGCTTTCAGCTAATTGTAATACGATGAATCAAAACGATAAACACATTTCATTTGCACTGAAAGTTTGAGTATATGCAGCTGAAGTCTATATCAACTGATACCACACACAGTGGACCCTGAATAAAGAACGCTGATGATGAAGGTGTAATAGCCTTCGAAAAAAGCTAGTTGTTCCGTTTTACTAATTGTTTATCCGAATATTTACAATTAACATTGGTGTTATTTTTTCATTAATAATTATCACATGTAATTTGTCTTACAGAGCGACACGAACTTTAGACTAATCAAATCATATAATATTTAGAGGTTTGAGGTACCCATAGACTATGCAATATTATTGAGTACTTTATTGTTGTCGTTTTGCTGTACACTATTCAATAAATTGTACAATGTTAAAAAAATAATTATATGGCTCAGGTTTTTTGACAATATATCGTCGATTGGTTATTGGTTTGCGCACAGTATATTCAAAATACATTTTGTCTGCAGCAAACCAATAACAAACCCACGATATGCGTATACTAAATTTTTAAATTTATTGTTCGCGATACATATTTAATACATACAAAATCCAAAACAAATAAAATAATTTTTAATTAATTTAATTTTAATTATTATTTTTCGAACTTCATTTGCTTCTATATTTATGATTTTAACGGGCTAAAATTCGTATCGTATGTGACAATTGTTAATGAACAAATAACAATAAAGTTAGTTGTAAATATTCTTGTTAAATTTTAATAAACAGTTCTCAAGATTTTTGGAAATATCTTTATTAACTGCAAAAAAAACCCGTTTTTGCAAATATCTCGAAAAAGCATTTTAAGAAAAATTAATTAATGCCATATTCGTGTTCAGCGACCCTAAATTAGCTAAGAAAAAATCTCATTTTAGAGGTTCCTTTTTTTGTTGCATAAATCACCCAAGATTTCGCTTAAAAATAATGGTTTCTTTTTTTTTTGCAGTGTCCAATACTGCAAAATATCTCGTGCTTATTCTTGACTCTAAGCTGAGCTTAAAAAAAGTATTCTAAAGAGGGTAAAGAAAGCAACAATTTCACTCCATCTATGCAAAAAATTCATTGGAAAAAACCGAGGCGAAGTTGTAGTTTAAAATTCAAGGAAACAATCAACTGCAAAAATTTACCTAAAATTTCAATGAACAATTTTCTAGAACATATCAACTTCCTAAACGAAGTTATAATCATTCCTAGGAAGTTGATATGTTCTAGAAAATTGTTCATTGAAATTTTAGGTACATTTTTGGAGTTGATTGTTTCCTTGAATTTTAAACTGAGGAACTGAGGAAAAAAATTTAAAAGAATTGCATTATTTAAAATTTTTACGATTTTGGTCTTGAAGATGAATTTTTTTTTATTTTATATATTTTTGCTCCTTATGACAAGAGCTACAACTTTGCCTCTAGGAGTAAATCAAAATTACGAAATGTTTGAGCCTGAGAAAATTCAAAAATGACACCGAGGCCCAAATCTGTTGGGGTTCAATAAAAAAGATGGATGACTTGGGACAAAACTGGGAGACACCGGTCTTTTTTCTTAGTATTTTATCACGTAGTGGTGTCCTTATATGGGCTTATTTTTTTGATTTTCACTGTGTTATCAAAGAAGAAGCTTTCAGGGGAACAACACGGCTGATGAGCTTGCTAGAACTGCGCAACATAACAGGTTCCAGCGGAATTCGCATGTGTGGGCTTAACCTTAATCTCTTACAAACTGAAACTGAGGAGCAAGACAGAAGATGAAACAAATAGAAACTGGAATACAAGAAATGATATTAATCAAGAGAAAAGTGTAGAGCATTTTTTGCTCCACTGTCCTGGACTAGCAAGAAAGATAATGACCAAAATGGACACTCTTGAGTTTGGGGAACTCTCGGACGTTGCCAGTATTGACGCTGGGATCTTCGCATAAACAGAGTCTCCGTGATATCACAATTTATCAGAATGGTCTAAGTGAGTCCGGGATTCTGAATGCCACACTAACATAACCTAACCTAACCTAATTTAACCTAACCTACGTATTAAAATAAAATCTCCTGAAAAAGATGTCCCCAAACCGAAAATGTTGTAATATTGTAATCACGTGTTTGAAAAGGTAGAGGGCGCCACGCCCATTAAAGCTATATTTCAATTCAACCTATTACTACAAAACTTTGCAATATGTGATTTTGAATATTACATTTTTCTGCATATATAAAAAAAAGTCGGGAGCAAGAACTTCATTATGTGATTTTAATGGACTTTTTTCAATAAAATGCTATTGTGGGAATATAAAATACGTATTTATTATGATAAAAATAAAAAAATTTACAGATAAATGGCTTTTATGATATAAATTAAAATCTTAAAAAAAATTAATTACTAATATAACATAAAAGGTCAACTACTATTTAATAGATCGCTTTCTTTTATGAGTTCTATCTGCTTCTTCACAATTAATTTTCCAGCAGAAATAAATATTTCTGTGGACCAATTGCCATTATATTTTTATTACATGTGCACAGTATCTTGTTAGAACTTTTTTTAATGCTCATCAGACAAGGCACTACGAAAACAAATCTAAATGCGAATGCACGAAATTTTTTTTAATGACACGTTGCATTTTAGTAGTTGTTGTGAAAGTAGAAGCTCTTGAACCAGTTCTATTTCCAATAAAACTGTGACATACATTTTCGAAGCCTACAAATGCCCCTATCTCTTTATCGACCAACTTAGATTTGAATAATTCTTTAAAGATTACTCATATTTGGGAACCAGCAGGTAGGCCTTCCATCCATTTTGTCTCACTTACACGTGGAAATATACTTTTCATGTGTTTGAATGCCTTCTCTGTTCATAACTAATAGTAAATAGTTTATCATGCACATGTGATCTGAAGAACCAAATCACAAAAAAGCAACAAAATTTTTTAAATCCCCAACATAGCCATTTCATAGGTCTCTTTCATAGTTACTGCATGATCTAATGGTACGGACTAGAGTTGAGCGATATTTCGAAACCTGTTACTTTTTCACAGTGATTGAAAAATCACTAGTCACAACTGTGACGGAATTTATCAAGGAACAGGTTTTGAAAATATAGTTCTTTCCTACAAACTGTGATTGTTCTTGTATGCTTACTTTACAGTAAATAACACTACCACATTAATTTTTTTTATACCTTCAGCTTTTGTCAAGAAAAAATCGTCAAATCGTGTCAAATCGTCTTTTCTGGCAACTATGAACAGCTTACATTTTCATATTTGCAATTATATTGTCTCTCTACGTCTTATAAGACAATTCTCAATATTTGGTCGGACGTGATCACAGTCACTATTTAATTTCACTGCTGCTCTTCTTATTAGATTTTCTCAAAATAACAGAACTGCTACACACAAAATACAGCTAAACTGTGATCAAAGTCACAGTTTTAAAGAACAGCGATTTAGAAATCACATTCACAAGGAGCAACATTATTAAAAAATCACAGTTTCGATCATCTCTAGTACGGACGGATATTGATTTCCATTATGTACCCACACTAATTTCCAAGGTATTGGATACATACAACATACATTCCTATTATTACTATATTTTTTTATTTACTTGGTACGACTTTGCAATTGAACCAGAAGATGCAAGTGTGTTACGGATACATGTATTAGACAGTGTTTGTAAAAGTGGGAGAATAACCTGCATTAAATGTGAATAAAATCAAAACTTTTGCATCGATTTTCCTTACTTCTAGCTTAATTTATTCCAAGCATATCTAGCTTTTCGAAAAATAGTAACAATAGCCCAATTCACAATCTTGTGCAAATGGTCTTGCATCGCTGCATGTGCGAAATGGTATAGCATATTTATACTCACCACTAAGAAATGTTAAGTGGTGGGTATCATCAATTTACTAACCATTTTGCACATGCAACGATGCAAGACCATTTGCACAAGTTTGTGAATTGGGCTAATGTTAAATATTGGCCGTTTTAATTTTTTTATAAAGTTTCGAAAACAAATAAAAAAAATAAATTTTGAAGTAAAAATATTTTTTTTGAAATATTCCGAAATAGTTGAAAACCAGTAAGAACTACACAGAAAAAAATATCATCAAAATGCAACCAGCAAAACAAATTGTTAATAGTTAATTTATATTGAAATATATATGTAGTTAATATAAAAAATTATGTTTTTGATATGACAAACACAGAAGTTTTCTTCAATAAACTGAACTAACCAAATTTTATGTTATACATGGCGCAAAAACTGTAAAAATTCATGGTTGATATAACAAATTAAAATCTTTCTAGTCAATTAAATTACTCAACAAAATTATTTGTTAAATTATATCATAACGGAATAAGCACATGTAGAAGAAACAGCAGAACTCGCATTTTGTGTGTATTCATTATTTGCTTATCTAATAACGATTTGCTCTTTAGCTGAGTGGTAAGTACATTAGTCTATTAATCAAGAGATTGCCGGTTCGACTCATTCAAATATCTTTAAAATTTAAAAAAAAAATTAAAAAAAAAATTAAAAAAAAATACAAACAAAGAAAGAACACATTAGAATTTGAAAAACAAATTCATTAAAATTTTTTTTTCTGTTAACAACTCAATTGTTAATAACACAATAATTTTAATTGGAAATAATTGAGTTGATTTTGTTTTCTTACAAATGTGTGTTTGTATTTACAAAAATCATTGTAGGTGTCTTTTTAAATAATATTTTAATTGGATTCAATAATAAATTATTTGTATTTTCAAATTTTTTTTTCTGTGTATGTGAATTTAATTTAAAGATCATTTTATTTTCCATTTTTCAGTGTTCAATTTATTCAAAACGAACAAACAGTTATCGAGTTATATTGAAATAACTTTTCGTAACAACCTTCTTTATGGGTCAATATTAGCCACGCCTATTAAAAAAATTTTTTGTTAATAGACAAAAACTGAAAACGGATTTGAGTTCAAGGCACACAATTGCCCATATAATTAATATATTTTTATTTAAAACAAATTTTTTTGCAGAACAATTTTATCGGTGCTGAAAATTTTAATTTTCAGATAAAATATTTTCAATTTAATTTTATTGATTAATTTAATTGATTCAATTAAATTTTAAAATATGTTAAGTAATTTGAGTGAGGAAACTTAATCAATTAATAATATTATCAAATTGTTTGTAGGTGAAAATTTAATTAATTTTTTAATTGATATTACAAAATTATTTATATAATTTTTTATGTCCATACTTGCCTCAAATTACATATGGGCATTTTCTAGGGTCACGAACGTACGTACATTCGTACGCTTTAGATGTACAAAAAATATAGAAAACAAAACTTTTGCCAGCATTTTTTTTTTGCAATTTGATAGCATTTGGGAAGCTCTATGTTTAATGCAAAAGACAAAATTTCATCGAGTTTAAGTTTTCATATTGATAGTTATAAACATGTGGTCACGAACGTACGCAAAATAGAAGTCAACTTTGGCTGACAGTAGTGAAATCTAAAAATCTGCGAAATGGAACGGAATAATGAAAACTGATTAATTTATTTTAAAAGTGTATTAATGTAGTTCTCTCTACAGTATTTACACACTAAAATAAAATATCTCTATTGGTTTTCGTGTAATTGGCTTAAGTAGCGGTCGCGAACGTACGGGCCACAAACGTACGATTTTTCCATATGATTTTTTATTATTATCACCATGCATTTTCCCATAAATATCTTCAAACTTCCGTAACAAAAAAAAATTAATACTCATTTTATAGTTTGTAGTAACATTTTTAACAAGAAAACGACTATTTTATTTAATATGAAATAATAAAGCTTAAAGTTTTATTTTTTAAGTAAAATTTTTAGTTTTTGTGGATCGCTTTTAATGTTGTTAATATAACAACGCTCTTATTTTTTTCATTTTGCGATTTATCAGATGTTTTAACCATCTACAAAAGTATATTTGCGTGTTAAGAAAATAAATGCATGGTTTATGAAAAAAAAATTACTTACAGTCGCAAACGTACGAAATTTTGCAAATAAAAAAGATTTTATTTAATTGTTACCCAAAAGTTTTTTTTATTTACAAATTAGTGACACCGAAATTAATTAAAATGTGTTATGTCTGGCACCTGTTGACGTTTAATGCAAAGCAATTACAATAAAATGATGTTTTCGGTCCAGAACGCATGATTAAAACATAGATAAGATACAAAGTAAAAATTTACTGTTAATCGAACTTTTTTTATTCTATTTATTATTTATTCTTTTTTTATTTTATTTTATTTTATTTAATTGATTGTAATAAAGACGTTTTGAAGAAAAAGTGCAAACATCAAATATTTTTTGTCGCCCGTATTCTAGAATCTAAATGTAAATAATTTTTATTGAGATTCAAAGAAAATTTATCTAAACGTCATAAAAAATGCATTAAAACACAGCCACCCACATACTTACATCAATATGCATAATTAAATAAACTATGAAATTAAAAACACAAACGAAATCCCTTTAACTAAGCTAATTCAATTTATTGAACTTGTGGGAGCACTGCATAATAATATAAAATTTTAAAAATTAAAAAAAAAGTAGGTTTGAAATTATTGTCGATTAATACTGCGATAAGTCAGCCAATCGGTGAAGGACTTGAATGTCAATCGCAGGACCTTCAGGACCAATCCAGTTCACAGAACACTCACCAACAGCAAGATGTACTGAATGACAATAATTCATCAGCTATTAACGCCAGAGAAATAGGGACATCATCTGTCCACAAGCTACCATCATTTTGGATAAACAACCCCAAATTATGGTTCGTCCAGATAGAATCTGTGTTTGCTATAGCTGGTATAACAAGAGATGAAACAAAATTTCAATATGTTGTTGCCAATATGGACCCACAAATAAGTGAATACATAAGTCATATTATTTTTAATCCAGGTGATTGAGAGAAATGAAATATATTTTAAAATCAAGAATGGAATGAATACTGATAAAGTGTAAGTGGAATAAACTCTCTTCCTTTAAGTATTATAGCTTTCATACACAGTGTTGAAAAATTCAGTACTTTAGTACTTTTTTCAGTACTTTTTCATTTCAAAAATACCTCGGTACCCCCACGACATTTTCAGTACTTTTTCAATACTACATATTTTATATTTTACGCCCTTCAATTCTTAATACGTTGGCAATACTTTCAACGTAATGCTAATCAAAAAATGTGTGATGTGACCATTTCGATTACAGACTTTGGTAATTATGTGTTGCACAATTGATGTCGCAAATGCGCTAATTTACACGGGCATAGGTGTGCTGCCATAACATGCCAGTTTGTTTGTGATAGAGGCAAAGAGAGTGGTTTTGTCAAAAATTTTTTGCCAAAACTAAAAACGAAATGAATGAACTAATGTTTCCTGATATTTCGCGTATTGCTTTTGGAGTATTATCAATACCACATTCGTCAGCAGCAGTTGAACGCATATACTCAACACAAAATGCTGTAAAAAGCAAAGAAGGAAATCGCTTACATGTAGAAACTGATTCAAGTATGATCAAAGCTAAAGATTATTAAACTCATATGACAGTTGCTGTTTTAATTATATTTCAAATGATCTCATAAACTAAATTTGCTTTATCTTAAAAAAAAATAATGGAAAGCTTTATTTTTAAATATTACATACATATATAAACATACTTTTATTTAAATACTTTTTTAAACTTAAGTAAGAACTGAATTAAATTTTTAGTTTTTCATATCTTGTTTTTTTATAAAAGTATAAACCATGTGATAAACTACATATACAAAAGTATTTTATTTTGAAACTGAAAACTATAAATGTACCTTTTGTTTATGTATAACAAAGTTTATTAAATATACACATATTTGCCTTTATTAAACCTATAAATATTGTAATTATTTGACATACATATATGAATTCAAATAAACCATTTTTTGTTCAATTAATTTTTATAAATAAATATTTTTTACAAAAATACTATTTAATGCAAAAAAGTACTCTTTCATTTATAGTTCAGTACCATTTCAAAATACTAATTTTGCAACACTGTTCATACAATAACAAATAAGAGAAAATATTTTTTAGATCAAGAGAAATAATACAAACACCAGTGATGCCAAGAATTCAAAGGCAAAACGAGCCAACTAAGTAGCCAAAAAGAGCTAAAAAGAGCTAAATTTAGAAACTCAAGATTTTTCCGTTTTAAATCTATGAATGTACATATTTATTATTCAATTTGCACTTTAAGATTTTTTTACATGAATAAAAATAATAGCAAGAAAAAATAAAAAATAATAATTTAAAATAAAATCATTTCACAGCAATTAATGCAAATATTTATCTGCATTAACAATATAATCATACACATTTACATATACTTGTATATACGTTAAGTTACAAAATAAGAACAATCATTTTCTAAAAGAGTTAGCTTTAGAAGGATCTTTTGTTGGTTTAATCCATTTTTTTAAACGCGGGATTTGATTTCCAAGCTTTCCGATATTTTTGGCAGTAAGAATCCATTTCAATAATTTGTGGAAAATTTTCTAATTACTCAGAAACGAACACTTTATAATAAAAACGGGGTTTTACAATTTGAAATACCTAAATACGTAAATATATGTATCTTATAATTGCGAAAAAAAAGTATCTGCATTTGCAAAAACATAGCTGCCAAAAATGTAAATGCCCAAATCAGAAACAATAGGGTTAAAGCGGGAAAATTTACTATAAGATCCAAAAAGTGCCAAACCGTTTCCGCAATTGAAAAGAGCTTTGTTAGCTCTTTTTATTAAAAAAGAGCTAATGCGAAAAATTTCGAGTTAGAAGCAATCAAAAAGAGCTAAAATTTAGCTCTAAAATAGCTAAGTGGCATCGCTGACAAACACACAAACAATGTCATGTTTTGTTTCTTGTTTGCTTGTTTACTTGTAAGCTAATAAATGCATGTGTAATGTGTGTGCTTGTAGTAGTAGCAACTTTAAACGCTTTTAGCTCCCAAAATACTTAACCGATTTCAATAAAATATAGATTCAACACATCTGTACTAAAAAACCTTTAAAATCATAGAAATCTTTTTAAAATCGGTGCAGTAGTACCAGCGAAAAAGGGATTATAAAAAACGTGTTTGCCTATTAATTATATAGAAGATAAAATTGTCTTTAGAAGTAGCTTAAAATGAAAATATGAAACTTCCCAGTTTCCAGCCCAATTTCCTTAAGTAAACAGCTGAGATATGCTATAAAACCATTATTTTATAAAAATATAGGCTTTTTTTATAATTATAAACAATAAAAAACCATGATTATCAACATTTTATTTTTCCATCCTGGTAGACCATTCGGTGGAAATGCCCATATATAACTGAAAACTGATTATTTTGAACTTTTAAGTACGTTTTGGAATTTGATATCTGTTCAATTTTTTTCTTCGAAACAAAAAATTTGTTATTAATGTGGATCACAACTGCAGACAATGCGCATCATTAAAGTTTGCCCTTCCCAGTACAGCCCTTACACAACGCAATAATTAACGTATTTTTAAATATTTTTTAATATCATTTTACTTTTAATTTCAAAATAATTTGAGGTCACTTAGCATTAAATTACATTTTCATTAATTATTAATGAGCTTTTTTACTTTTACAAGGTACAAGAAGCAAAAAAAAAAGCTGTGTATACCTTTAGGGTCATTGTACAAATTCATATCAATAAAAAAAAAACAGAATACATTTTGTGACAAAAAAAATAGAAGCCTCTTGCATCCTGCTAAAACATGTTTTTATCAAGTACAACTAATTTTTATATTTTTTCTTATATTACAAACACATTTATTATTAAAGAACTGACAAATTTGAGTTTAAAAATGCACCCAAAATTTTAGCAAAAAAAGCAACACTTTTATTACACAAAATAAAAATAAGAAAAAAATAATACACACAAGTCCCCTTTAACAACAGAAATCACAAGGATCGATCGTCAATGAAAGAAGAAACATACAACACAAATACGCAGCAGCAGTAGACAACAATGGACACAGGCGCAGACGTTTCGGATTTTAATAATTGTTTAGAGATCAATGGTCAAGGATATTAAAGAAACGGAAGCTTTATTATCCGTTACCCTTAGCGGAAAGCAAACATTTTATATAGAAAATCACAAACGACTAAAAAACTAGTTTTAATTTCAACAATGATGCTGAATTGTATTAAATGGTCCAGCAAGCAGCTTGTTTAACTGGACCAGGTGTACTCTCATGCGTACAAGATCATTTACTGACAACACACAATATCTAACAAACAAACAAATAAAAAACCCACCACCAAAAATTCAAATAAAAAAAAATGTTTCTAGAATAAATAAAAAGCACCCAAATTTAAAGGTTTTTTTTTCAAAGGAAAAATTGCAACAAGCTTTCTCAGAAGTCCTTGCTTGCGTGTCATGTCCTTTTTTGCTGTAACAAAAACTAGAAATTCTAGTTCTTGAAAAGAAATTTAAAAATATGTTTTATATCTACTATAACACAAAATATCCATCCTTTGTTCTTGTTATATTAAACATTTTCCAACACAGATATAAATAATTTTTTATAAAGTCTTTTGTTAGAGTTTTGTATAAAACGTTAAGCTTTTGCGCCGACTCATTTAGTTTCATTTCAGCCAGCAAACGCAGCACTTCAACGGTCTTCAATAGACATGACAGCACAACAGAGCGCGCTCAGTTAAACGCGATCATGAATCCTTAAGGATCAATGTTTTTTTATTAAACTAGCAAACGCTTAGTGATGTTTTTTGGATTTATACAATTTTCAAAATGCTTTTGGACAATCAAGCAATAAATTATTTTTAAAACAGAGAAACAAAATTAAACCAAATCAAACTGCCGAAAAAAAAAATAAAAATAGTGTTTAAGCAACATGAACAAAAGTCAGATCAATTCTAATTTAGTACTTTAAACATTCAACAAAATATTGCAAATTAAAAATTACAAAAATAAAATAAATCAAAATCATGGAACAGTGTTTAAATATATTTAACTGGTTTTTTAAAGTGCCGCCATTAATAATAAATATTTCTCTTTTTATTTCTACAGGTAAGTAATTATAAATTTAATAATATAAATAAAATTTTCTAAAAAGAACAAAAACAGTTTGAAATAGTTTTGTTAAATATTTAAAAAAAATTAATTTGCTGACATTAACATTAATTAAAAGTTAATCCATACATTTTATTATTCGCTTAGTGTGTGTGACTGTACTTTAAAAAGTCTTAATACAATGTGGAAAAAGTTTTGCTTTTGGTACAGCTTTTGGTGTGTTTAATATAAAAAAAATGTATAATTGTGATATCAACATTTTCACAAAAAATATAAAATTCGTTTTTGACTTCGATATTAACCCAAGAAACTTTTTTTCTTTTAATTACAAAACAAATATATAATAATAATTTAATTTGAAATTTATTTGCTGGTGGTTTAGCTTGGTCTATATACGTATTTCATTGGTGCTTGAACCAAATCAGCAGTAGACTTCAACAACAAATTTAAAACAAAAAAAATAAAATAGATTCATATCGAATATAAATTATTTGCTGGGTTTTGTATGAGTTACAAAGCCTACTAAGCTTATTTTGTCTTTGTGATTTTCAAAAATATTGTTATTTTATGAATTCTCATATAGTTTTTGAAAGTCTGTGCATAAAGTAAGAGGTTTGTGACTGTTAAAAATTTGTGGTTGAAGTCTACTGATGATTTGGTATAAGCGCCAATGAAATACGTATATAGACCAAGCTAAACCACCAGCAAATAAATTTCAAATTAAAATATAATTATGACAATATGTCGAATAATAAATTTCTTAAATATAATAATAATAATATAAAAATAATTATTTTTCTGTTGTGTTCAGAGAAAATAATTTTGGTTTACAAAAGGTTTAAAAAAATTTTCAAAATAATTTGTTTCAAATATTTTAACTTATTAAATTGGAATTCTTTCTGACACGCGTGTTAAATAAAAATAAAATACCGAATATAAAATTTATGGAAATTTTTGTTAAACCAAATAATGTTTTATTTAGTGTTTTTATGGGAATTTTTACAATTTAAGTTTAAAATTTGTTAATGCACTAAAATATTATTTTACTAATTCAGTAAAATATTTTTTTTATTAAAATACATTGAAATTGATTATTGAGGGGTTTACCTAAACTTTAAACTTAAAATATTTTTTTTTTAATATATTTTTTACATTTTTTAAAAGCATCATTTATTTAAATAGCGAAAATAATTTTGCCAAATTTTCTTATAACTGGAAATTTTCGTCCTAAATTAGAAATAAATCTAGCGGCGTTCTTTAATCTAGTAAAAAAATTATCGTTGTTGAAGAAGGAATAATGTGAATTGTAAACTCGATTATCAAAGCTCAAATGTTCACTTATTCAAAGATTTTTCTAAACGTTATCAAACGAGTATCCGATATTTCTTTGACAAAATTAATTTAAAAAGATTTTAATTGCTGACAACACTTTTATTGAAACTGTATACTTATACAGTTGCGAATAAAAGTGAGTGCATGCTTAGCATGATTTTAATATAATATAGCAAATTGCTCAGCAAATATTACTTATTGTATTTTGAAAAAATTAAATTTTATACAGTTAATGTATAAATATCTGCCTGATATTTTTATTTAAAAAATATTATATACTTCCCAGCAAAAATTTTGCTTCAAAAAAGCAGGTTTTTACTATTAAAATAAAAGTAGCGCTGAAAAACCTGCTGATATCGCTGCTGATTTTTGTATGGCGAGTTCTCGGTTTGGAGCACTACATTTTTGATCACTAGTAAATCGATTTTTTTCTATAGTTTGCTTCATACACGTTCACTGCTTTTTAACAAGCTCGTACTTTAAAGCGAAGTATGATGCGCTTTATTGCCCTATTGCTTAAAAAAATATGAACATTTTTTACTTGGATATTTTTAAATTCAGTCATTTTTCTTAACTTCACTCATTTAAATATTAAAATTTAACAAATGAAAACAAAACAATGAAAAAATGTCAGCTCACAGTAATAATTATAACAAAAAATTAAGAATTTTAAAAACACCCGAATATATCTAGAGAAGATGTGATATCTTCTAAACTGCTGAACCAATTTTCTTAAAACATAGCTAAGAACTCTCTCGATTAAATCACCTTTCAAACCGAAAAAAGTAAAAAAAAATTGGTTTAGTAGTTTGGTATGTAAGTGGACTCGTACAGACACACAGATATACCGATACACAGATGCACGGATACACAGGCACAAAGAAACACTACAAACTTCCCCCCAAAACAAATTGTTCCGACTTTTTCTGAAGTCAGACTTTTTGTAACAAATTCGTTAAGACATTTCGGTAGTTTCTCTGAACGATTTTTGTAATACAAATTTTTTTAAATCATTAAAACTTTGATAAAAAATAAAAAGAAATTGCAAAATATATTAAAAAATGTAATGTGTGTAAAAAATAAGTATGAAACTATGTAAGAGTATTTTTATGCCAATTATTTCGACAAAAGCAGGAACATAACGGTGAAGCGGTACTCTGCTGCATAACCAAAAAGGAACCATACCTGCATGTTGTTGCGAGTTCGTACCGACATATCTATTGATTTCTTACTGAAATTTCGTTACGATTGCGCAAATACATATTGTTGCGAAGTCGTGTCAACCGGTTTATACAAAAATCGTTGCGATTTCGGCAATATTACGGCTCCGAAAGCGGAAGAATTTGTCGACGAGTCGTTACCAATTCTTTACGAATGCGGAGCATTTGGTTTGGTGGGTTACAACACCCCTTTTTTGGGCGGGGGTTATAATTGGCCCAGCATATTTTTTATTGAAAAAAATATTCTTTTTTTTATTTTCTAGTAGTTTCTAGGGAATCCATTTTGAGCAATAACAGATTTTAGAGTTCTAGAAATGGATTCCTTTAATATTTTTTTTAAATATGGATGAGTGTTCTCCATTCCTTCTTTAAAGCTCCACTTTGAGGTCATTAGTTCACATTGGAATTTCGTTTTTTTCGAACTTCAATCTCCAGCTTATGACACAATTAAATTAAAATCTATAGATTGTGTTAAGATTCTGATAACCTTTGGACAGTTATACAACAACCATTATTTTACTATTAGAGTGGAATGTTTAGGACCGTTGATCTGGTTGAAGTGTAGCATGTCCTTTATGCCCAATCTTTTTGTATTCTGCTTCAGATTATTTTTTCAAATCGTATTTTTTTTTTAATTTGTACCTATTTCTGACAAAATTTAATTTTGCGATCCAAAAATATTAAATTTCCACTCATGTACAAATAAAATATTTTTCGAAATGAAAAAAATTTTCATCAGAATTACAATATCGAATCTCTCGAACTCGACTCTTATGCCCTAATTCTGTTCGACGATTTTGTCGTCTGTCTATGGACGGGAAAAAGTCGAAGTGTTGATTTTTTAGTAGGGCATTTCAATTGTATAATTTTGAGCTAAAATTATTTGCTTTGTTTGTAGGAAATCCATTTCCATTTAGAGCTTCGCTCTAAAAGTGTTTCTATTGAAGGTGTGTGGATGAGCTAAAAAGCACTTTTTCTGTTACAGTTTGAGACTAAAGTTTAGACAAAGGATTTTGTCTTAAATGCGAAATTTTTAAAAAAAAGTCAAAAAAGCTTAGTGCAAACGATATATAGATTTCGATAAAGATGTCTAATTAAATTTATTAGATTTCAGATTTATAAGACAATTATTAGTTATTGTCTATGCTAGAAGGTTTGTGTTTATGCTATATCCAATCAATTATATCTAACAAATACTTTTCAAACTATTGTATAACACTTTAATCTAATTTTTATGTTATAAAAACATGATAATAATATTTTTATTTTTCATTATCAAAGACAACAACCATATTTGAAGAAAATAATTTAGAGAATTCAAAAACAAGAACTGAAAAGTATTTTCAAACAAAAACGTCCTAAATTTATGATTTGAAAAAAACGTCTTAAATTTTCTTACTGAATTAGGGCTTGAATCACACTATCGCCACAATATACCAATTTTCGTTGACTCACTGAAATAAAGTGATAAATAGGGATAGGACCCCTTCATGCATTTAAAATCCTGGTTTATGTACATAAAATGGAGCTCTTAAATTTCGATTACGATTAGTAATCAATTAGATTACATTTTAAAAAGAATTGTACTGATTATATTATTCCCTTTAAAAGAATTTCTGATAAATAATTGATTACGATTACTAATAATCGAAAAGTAATCTGAATTACTTGAAATTATAAAAAATAATTAATAAGAATCGAAATTAATCAAAAAATAATCCAACTACTTTCAAGGATTACGTTTGGTTAATAAATAATAACCAACAAATTAAAAGTAATCTTTAAAAGTAATCTTTAAAAGTAATTGGACTATTTTTTAATTTCTTTTGATTCTTTTCGATTATTTTTTGTAATTTCAAGTAATTCAGATTACCTTTCCATTATTAGTCATCGTAATCAATTAGTAATTGTGCGAAACTTAATACAATCATAATTTATTCATAACAACATTTTTATTTTTCGCCATTTGAACGTCATTTCCAATGTTCTATGTAGTGTATACAGCTTTAGTTTCAGTAAAAATTCGATTTTGTTATTTGTGACAGACTCTGCACCGAGTAGACGTTAAAGGAACATTGTCAATGTAAAAAAGTTTATTTAGATGTGACAAGCAACGATTTTTATTTGAAAACCTCGGAAAATATTTTGCTATTTATTGCAATAAAAATTCTAAATAAAAATATTGTCTTATTTATCTAAGATACAGTTTCAAAACTTTAATTCTGATATCGTGATTTCTTTTGAAATTGTGGATAAATTTTTACTACAGTATCCAAAACAAAAATTAATTGTATTATTTGCTTTAGTTAAAATTTGTATGGCATTTTGTTTTAACGTGCATTTCAAAAACTTATTTGATATTATCAAATTGTTTTAATTAATATTACAAAATCATTCATATTACTTTTTTGTGTGCAGTTATTCTTTGATAATTTTGTTTTCTTGTTTTTCTGTTGAATTTTTTAATTTAAAATATATTTTCATTTACAAAATAAACCAATTTATTTTATTTTTAAGATCATATTTTTGGACTTTTTTGTGCACATTTTCAAAGTTTTAGCGCAAATTGAATGCGCATAAAATACTTTTTTTAGAGCATATTTCTGGTCTCCCTGATAATGGTATAATTACACAACACCGCATTGGTCATAAGACCATCTAGACTTATTATTATAAAAGTTCCAAAAATATAAACGTTGTCCTTACATTTTTCTTTTTAAATATTTTTCTAAAAATTAACTAGTATCTTAACTGACAAATTTTGTTCCCCTAAATTAAGGTCCGTCCTCTTTTTCCCTTTTGTATTATCTGCCCTAGAAAAAAAATTGGTGTCCGGAAAGTTTTATTCTTTGTTAATAAAAAAAAGTATTGAAGGCGCAAAAAGGTCGCTTCCATATTCCTACAGTTTTAAGCACCCCATACACGTTTCAATTCAAGTGGCAAGTTGTCCAAATAAGACATATATGGCTCTGTCAATTGATTAGATTGGCAGTTGTCGAGTTGGTTGTGCGCTCGACTGTCTTGATCAGCTTCTAAAATTTATGTTTGTAGTTTTATTTTGTAAAGAAAAAGCTAAGCATTTTTAAAATTGAATTTATTGTCATTGAATTTTAAATAAAAAATAAAAAAATTAATAAATGAATGCAATAGAAGTTTTAAATTTTTAAATTTGTAAATTTGACAGTTAAATAAAAATCGTTCAATTCAGTTAATGAAGTGTGTGGCCAAGAATCAATTCAATTGAAAGACTCAATTGACAATTGAATTGAAATGTATATGGGGTGCTTAAGAATTAACATTTTAAGTAGTTTGAAATTTATCATTTTTGCGAATTATTTTTGTTTTATATCAATGAAAAATTTCGAATATAATTCTGACCTTAATTTATCGGGGCAATGTAAATTTTTCTAGATTAATATGATAGTATTCTAGTTAAAGCACTTGAGTAGACCATTGTGCTCAGTCTAGTTAGGATGTATTGACAAGCAGCGTTTAAAAACTTCTTATTTGTGTAATTGCTTTTGCTTCTGAAAATGTAAGCAGTCGCAGTCAAAGCGAAAGCATAAAATGAAAAGTTATACACAATGTTCGAACAGTTGTCGGTTTAACTAACTGCTCATTTAAATAAATTGGAATGTTAATTTCTTACTAGACTATACTTCTGAAATTCAATTCAAATTGGTGTCTCTGTGGCTGAGTGGTAGCGATGCTAGCTTCTCAGTCGAGAGGTCGTACCATAGACCCTGGGTGTTTTCCGCAGACAAGCTAATTGCTTTGCGGGTTGTATTTGTTCTTTAAAATAGAGGTGTATGCATTAATTATATGATTTTCTAAATAAATTTTTTTAGCGTCGAATAATTGTGAAAAACTAAAATTTTTGAGTTAAAAAGTGGTCTGTATGTCCTATTAAGGGGAAACTGCCTAGACACGTTCGTTCGATTATATTTCCAAATATTTTTAGCAAAAAATTGGGAGATCTTGTTAGTTATTCTGAAAGAAATAAAAAAAATTTAACATAAGGTTTGCAAAAAGGGCATACAGTAAGAATTTTTTCGGCGTAAAATGTTTATAAGATTTATTTAATAGACTCTTAGCTTGATTAGACTGATAACATCATTTTTGAGGGCACACTGAATTTTTAAATCTTTGGAGGCCCATAATAAATTCTTCACCAAAATCATCAAATTTAATACAGAGTTTTACTACTCAGAGGTAGTAGAATCGAATCAGTACTGTCAAGTTCGTTTGTTTTTTGTTTTTTCACTATTGCACAGTACACACACAGTTAAAAATGAATTAAGAAATAAGAGAAAAAAATAATTTCTTTATTTTTTCGAAAATATTTTTGAAGTCGACTAAAATAAGAATTAAATATTTGTATATATTAGTTTCAAACCAACAAACGATTACATTCCAATCAAGCAAACAAAAAAATATTAGTTTTCTTTATTCTAAACTATAAGACAACAAATAATATTTAAAATATTTTTTTCTTATTTCTCACATTTTCCTTTGCAGGATACCTTACCCTAGCTCAGGATAAACTACTGGATACCTTATGAAACATCACATACCAAAACAGCAAAAACACAAACAACCATGAGATGAAACTCAAAGAACTCTGATACTAAGAACAAACAAACAAAAACAACACAAAAATTAACTATCTTTATTTTACAAACAAACAAGAAACTAAAATTTCGAAGCAAAATGTGATAATAACAAACAAAATTTACAAAATTTTATTTTATTATCTTTTCCCTAAAACATAAAACTTTTCACTACAAAGAAATCAGTAAGCGAAAACAAACTCCAACAACAATGTATGTCAAATACAAAATTTTTTACCATTCAAGCGAAAAAAAATAATAAAAAAATATCCTGCAAAAAACATGTTCAAGAAATACGCCATTTTGTCATAAGTATAACACCGCCAAAATCAATTAAATTACATTTAGAAAAACAACTCAAGGATAACAAAAATCAACTCAAAGGAAACCCTTTTCTAACAAACAAGAAACTCAACTTCAGGCAAATAATATTACAAGAATATGAAAGAGAATTTTATAACTCAACAAATTCAAAACAACTAAAAATATTCAATTACTCTTATTATGAAAGGAGAAGTCTAAAAAGCAGCTTTTTTATCATTATCTAAGGAGAAAACAGTTACAAAAATGAGGAGAAAGTTCAGGCGAATATTTTATTATGCGGGAGAAATTGTATAAGACATTTTTTTTAAATGAGATAGATTTATCTAAATGTCTATTGCAAGGATAAAACCCCTTTTAAATACACAGCAGCAGCAACAGCAGCATCAACAGCAGCAATGGAGCAGTTATTGCTCCTTAACATCTAATCTTGCTCAGAAATATAAATTTGTACTCAGACTCATTTAGTGTTTGAGCTTTACCACCCCAAAATTAAAAACAGCACTTACTATTCATCATTATCATCATCATCGTCATCATCATCAGCAGAAGCAGTAGCAACAGCAAAAGCACAAACATCATCATCATGGTGTTCTTTGCACCCCTTTAAATGAAAGCGAATTTTGGTACGTAAGAAATTCAAAGGATTTTTTTTCCATCAGCTTGTGTTTCCCACTGCAATTGAGAAAATTTTGCCAAAATTTGATGCTCTCGTCTCTACTGAGGATTTAAGAAGGTATACATGGTTAAATGAATGTATGAATGAACTCTAAGTTCTGCTTTTCTGTTTTTTTTTTCAATTTGAAAAAAAAACAGTTTTTTGTTTAAAGAATTTTTCTAAGATGGTGGTTAATTTCAAGAACAAAATCTCCGCAAAAAAAATTCATATGTAACTCTAACCCTTTTTTTTGTTGTTGCAAACTCCCTTTAAACCAAATTAAACGTTTTTTTTTCTATATAAATTTCATTTAAAAGAAATTTTATTTTAAAGGGCAAATGATTTTTAAGCAAAATGATGCCTTTTGATTTTGAGGATCCAAGGAGAAGGGAAGAAAGAATTTCAAGGACTTTTTCCTTCAAGCCTTTAAGCAAAATCATTTATTTTTTTATTTAAATTTTGTTTTTTTCTATTTAAAGAATTAATTAGTAAAATTTCTTTCAAACAAAAGTAAGACAAATGAGCAAATGATTTCCGTAATGATGCTCTTTGCTTTTGAGGAATTAAGGAAAATAAAGCAAGTGGTTAGAGTTTTGCATAGAAAGTGAAATTTTAAATTAAGAAAAAAAGATATTTCAAAACAAAGCAAGCAGCAAAGTTTGCTTGCGTTTGCTAAAACAAATTAAAAAAAAACTTAAGTTCTTGGGTTTAAAGCTCCTTTAAGGAGTTTTTTTTATAAAACAAAAATTAATTCTTTATACTTAATTTGCAAATTTATTTATTTAATTAATATTATATCAGGCATTTTTAAAACTTTACATTTGGCAATAGTTATCAAGAACTTTTATAAATTGTTTTTAAAATAGAGCAGGAGCTGCTATTCATTAATGATTATTGAAGTTAGTGCTGGTATAAAGTGCCCTGGAGACGATCAAATAAGTTCATCAATCATACAGTTTTGTGCGTGCACGTGAATTTTTCCTGAACATTTTTGACTGATTTTTTGATCGTCTTCAACTATGATTGACAAAAAATAACATCAGGTTCTTTGTTATTCTTGTTAATGATGATAAACTGCGCGTACGAGCAAAAGTTTATATGGCGTTACGAAGTCAAAATAATTACAACTACGGGTGTCGCAGAAACTGGTTTAAAATAAGCTCTAATGCGTTTCCTACGCGTTGCGATTTTTTGTAGATCAAATAGATTGAGTGGTACAGCCAATTGTTGCGTTAGAAGTCTAATTGTCCGATGGTTGGTCATCGCTTGAAAAAAATTTTTTGATTTTCATTCAACTGACGAACAATTTAGCCATCAAGCAACACCGTGAGATGTAAACAATATGTGAGAAAAGATGAAAAGATAACAATGCGCAGTTTTATTGAAAATATAAAACAATTTTTTTTTTGTTTTTTACCTTCTTTTTCGTCCATCAAATATTTATTTATGACCAGTAAATGCTAAAAATCAGATATAACTTCTTAATGAAGTTTGGTAAAAAAAAGTTGATTGAAAAATTGCAGCGTATGCAGTGAACGATCAACTGGTATATGCAACTCAATTGCACAACCAGTTGAAAAGTGTAGGGGCCGCATAGGCTTAACATGAATTTAAAATTTTCCATTATCTCTTATAACTAATTTTTCTACTTTCAATCTAAATAATATCAACTGTCATTGCAGAGTCTTATCTATACGAAATAATGAACAAAACAGAAGGGCTGAAAAAACGTAATGAAGTAATTATCAAAATAATGTTTATATATATTGATTAATAGCTCCCAAGTTTTGGTGTATATATGTAATTCATATTTTTTTAAATAATTTCTTTTTCTATTTAGAATTTTTTAGTTTCATTTAAATACTTAAACTTAAATTTAGTATTATTTCAGTGAAAATTGAATTCGAGAATTATTTCAGTTTATTTGGAAATAATTTTACTTTCTTTTAATTATTCAAATTTCCAAAAAAAAAAATTATTTTAAGAACTATTTAAGTATTTCTCATTGGAAAATATATTCGAGACTTCTTTCAGCCGCTATGAAATAAGATCCAAGCAAATAACCCCCAAATAACAAATGAAATAAGGCCTAATAAAAAAAAGAAATTTAGAAAAAGTAATACTAAAAAATATCCGGTAAATTTGTGCCAGCAGTAGCGGTTATACGAATGATGCAAGTAAATTATCTTAGTTAAATAAAATTAGATTGCTATATTAAAATTAAAATAAAAATAAATTTATTAGGTGAAAATTTAAATTTATAATTGATACCAATTAAGCTGAGGAATTTTTAACTGGGCCTTATTTAACTGTTTATTTTTATTTATTTTATTTGCTGGGTTATTATTTCGTAGGTCTTTATTTAATTGGGCCTTATTTTTTTTTTATTTGGTGCTTTTTCATAAATTTTCTTTTGGGCCTTATTTAATTTTTTTAGGTTTTATTTCATTGAAGCTTATTTAACATCTTATTTTGGCGTTGTTTCCTTGGGCCTTATTTTAAAGCGCCCATTTTATTTGTTACGTATTTCATTTTACTTGACACTTATTACACTTTCTTTTATTTAATAATTTTCTACAGACAAATGTATGGGACTTCTCTTTGCTTTTTTAATGATTTCGGTATTTGCCGGCCATTTTGGGCTAATTTCGTATTTTTACTAATTTTGTTTGGTTTTCCCTTATATTTTTTTTTTTATTATTAAGTTTTAAGAATTTTGGATATAATAGTAGAGTTAGATTTATTTCATTTTGTGGAGGTTTTAATTTTTTTAAGTCCCATATATTTGAGACTTATTTTGCTTTTGTTTAGTCCATAAATGCGGTTTTTTTTAATAACACAAACTAACGTCACTACAGAAACAAATAAATTATTTGAGTTATGTTGAAAAAAAAATGTTGGATTAAAAAAGACATTTGGCAAAGCGATTGTTATTTTTATAAATGATCCCTAGTACTAGTTGCCAACTTCATTCACAGATTATAGCAAAGTTAGTATTAAAAAAAATAATATTTGGCAACGGCAATTTGGGGCTTTATTTTATAAATCGCAACACTTAGTATAGACAAATTTTGCACATATTTTGTTTTTGTTATATACATTTTCTTGGCAACGCGATTATTATTTTTATAAATTATGCTCACAATAAAATTTTAAAGGAATTTCTTTTTTTTAATTAAAATATTATTACCTTAAATTCAATTTAGACAAACCCCAGAAAAAATTTGAGGAATTAGTTGCCAATCTCAATCACAAATTATAAAAAAATTTATATGCATTCAAAAAATAAATTAATAAAATTTGTTAAAGACAACTCTTTGAGCAACATTTTTAAAACTAGCTTCAAAATCATAATATTAGAAGCAAGTTTATCTAGAAAATAATTGGCAACGCCATTTTTGTATTTTCTAATAATTAAAAAATTGTCTATCTCTCATATTCTCTCGAACTAGCATATTCATTTTGAGTTAACTTTAAAAAAAAATCTTGGTATTAACTTTTTATAAAAAAAAATCACTAAAGTGTTAAATAGTTGCCAATCTTTGAGGATATTATAAAACATGGTACATGTAAATGAATAAAGCTTTTGTACAGTATCATATTGCTATTTATAATTTATAATTATATTCCCAAGAAAAGTAACTTTTGAGTTGTCAGCCTTGCTAAAAAAATATGCAGAACTGTCATACAAAATTCATGTTATTGAGACTTATTTCATGAGGCCTCTTTTTATTTGCCAAAAAATTCATCCATTATGCATCATCTTAAATTTATTAAGACATATTAACATCACTAAAGTGTCAAATGGAATATTTTATTTGGGTAAAAATTAATTCAAAAATATTTTTTTCTCATCAATATTCGATTCACAACAATGGCACTGATGGACACTGATTTTATAGGCCCTATTATGAGTTGCATTCGATTTTCAATATTCGCTGGGTATCAAACATAGAAAATCGGATTTTATGTCAAAGCTTTGCATTTTGAAATAAAAAAATTTTTTAACTTTCAAATTAAAAACACGTCAAAATTTCATTGTATTATTGTAGCAAAGAGTTTGCTCCACTAGTATATGAGTCTAGGGATTGCGGGTTCAACTCCCGCCAATATTTCTGGGAATTTACTCACATTTTGCAAAATATTTAATAATTGGAAATTAATTTAAAAAGTTCACCTACTTCAATAAAATTTAGCTAACTAACAAATATACTTTAAATAATAAAAATTAAATTAATTAATAAATTAATCAAATTTTGATAAACTGAAAAAAATTACTTAAAATTTTGTCTCGAAATGCATCTTTATATAAAATCACATATTTTTTTCGTCATTTTGATAAGTAATAAATTTATTTCTTTTATTTTTTACAATTTCACTAAATTAAATTAAAGAAAAATAACTTTGAAGTATTTTCAATTAAAAGATACATACACATTAAAAATCACACATAAAAAATATGGAAAATTTAAACGAATTTCCATTAGAAAAACAAATTATTAAAAAATAAAAATTCTCAGTCATTTCGTCAATTTTGAGCTTCATAACAAACTTAAGAATTGGTAATCAAAGTTTTAGGAAATTGAAATGTAATTTCTTTCAATTCTAAAAATATATTCAGGTAATTAAAACTAATTAAAATACATATTTAAAATATTTCGTGAGATATGAATAAAGTTTATTTATTTAAGAAAATTCTTTAATTCGTTTATCAAATTAAAGCGGTATTCATAAAAAATATTTATAAAGTGCTTGCTTGACATATTTCTGTGGAAAATTTGTCAAATAAACCTGTAATAAAATTTAAATATTTTTTATAACACGGCAGTTAGGTCCAAATATACAGTCCATAGTTAACTAACGCCCGTGGTATAACTAACTATTTTGGTTATCAATTTCATTGGTCAAAAAACTTTAATTAAGTAACTGAAGACTGTAAATTTTAGCCTTAGAGTTAAACCCAAAAGAAAAACATAAAAATATAAAAACATATCTTAAATTGTTTTGATTTTCTCTATTGTCAAGCCAAAGTTATTTCAAGTTAAAAAATATTTCATATAGCATTTATGAAAAATTTAAAAACTGAACACTTTGGCAACTTAAAATTTTGTCCGTCTTTTTCAAAAAAAACTTTAACTAAGTATTACATTTTTTAATGTATCATATACAAATAAACATATGTATGTATGTATGTAACTCATAAATTAATCATTTTATGGATGAAAACACAAAATTATTCATATATACAATATGCAAATAATTTAAACTTTATATAAAATTTTTATTAAAAAGTAATGTTTGGCCACGCTTATTGATGGATGAAGAATCTTCAAAAATTGCATTTAGAAAGAAAATATTTAAAAGTTCTTACTCATGATTGGAGTTATGAAAAAGATAATAAAAAATAAGTACTTTCAAATACAAAAAGTAGTACAAATTGGCAATGCACCATATTATATATATTAAATTGTTAAAGGTGCTTGAAATTTTTAAAACAATACTATGATCAATGAATTTTATAAATATTTTATGAATAGTGCTAAGGCCGGCTAAAAGCTAAAAGCTAAAAGTAAACAAAATTATATTAAAATTGGCAACGCAAATTTATTATATACTCGTACATTAAAAAATTAAAAATCTAAAAGCAAATTCACTATATTACAGCAAAAAAATATTTAAAAACTTTTCCACACATACATAAGTAATAATTTTATTTTAGTTGGCAACGCAAAGTAAAATGTTTCTTTCTATAATAAGCTGAAAGCTTAAAAGCAGATTTATAATACAATAAAAACCGTTTATTAAAAATTATTATAATCAAAATCGGTTTTTAATTGGCCACACTAAAAATATATCTTACATATAAACAAAATGTAAACCTAAAACTTTTTCAAATACTTTTCATGATGTCTGGCAGGAACTAAAAACAAATCTACATCTTTTGAAAAGCTCCAAAAACATCTTAATAATTAAAAAAAGTTGGCAACGTAAAGTAATATTTTTCTTTCTATAAGAAGCTGAAATTTTATTTTAACATTTTGAAAAACAATAAAAAACGGGTATTAAAAATTATTATTAAATCAAAATTGATTGGCCACACCAAAAATATATTTTACATTTGAAAAAACTGAACTTGAAATATGTATGTTCAAATACTGTTCATGATGTCTAGCAACAACTTAAAACAAATATGTATAGATTTTTCGAAAAGCCCTAAAAATCTAAAAAAAGTTGGCAACTTAATTTTATAGAAATGCCGTGCAAATTAAAACTAAAAACAGAAAAAATTACAATGAAAAATTCAAAATTCAGATAAATAATAAAATATTCTATGTACATATGTATGTGTGTATGTAAGTATGTTAACAAACTTTTGAAATTTAACGAAAAAATATAAATGAAAATTTATATACTCGTATAATATTATGTGGTCCTTCCACTCGTCGAGGAGTCATGGGGCTATTACGAGTATTGAAAATTTACACAAAAACTTAAATACTTAAGCAAAAACTTTATTGACATAAATTGTAAAATCTTCAAGGCAAAATCGCAAAGACTAAAATAGTTGGCAGCATAATCAAAATCATTTATTCATTTAAAAAATTCTCAAAAGAACTCTTAAAAATAATAATACATACCATACGTATTATAAATATACGAAGTTGGCAACTCTAATCTATATTTTCGGCCTCTGGTTGAACATCAGTTTCCAGAAGTAAAGCAAAGAGAATTTAAATAAAACTGAATGGTTTGCATTAAAATCGACCAGTAGTTGGCAACACTTATTATCAACATGTGTTCATACACAGCTCTCTGTAACTTGCATTATCAAAACTTTATTTCTCTTTCAAATAAATAATCAAAATTAAGCATTAGTTGGCAACGCCAGGCCTTGACATACATACATAAACAGCCGTTGTAGCTGTACTATCAAAACTTAATATTTCTTTATCGTACCTTTTCACAATGTATGGTTAAGAGTTAACGTGAACTTTAACTGACAGTTATTCATACAAAACTTGCCGTTAAAGTCCCTGTTATATTTTAACCATACATTGTGAAAAGGTACGTAAGTTAACTAATGAAAAAAAATTATATTTGAAAATGTTACTTTAGTTGGCAACGTCATTTTCCATTAATACTATTTCTGATCATTTTTATGGAATAATTTTAAACAATTGTGTTTTCAAAAATTCTAGTAATCTAACTGATATATACTATGAACATTATAGCAAACGCTATTTATGATTGGTAACTCGCTTTTTTCTATTATTATTAATAAAAATTAAAATTAAATATTTTATAAATAATTAAATTCACTAAATGTATGAGTATTCGTTAGATCTTGCTAAAACGTAAGTAAAATTCTAAAAATAATCAAGGTAACTCAAAAATAAAATTCCTAAACAGAGTTGGCAACTATTTCTCACATATGTTAAATAAAATTTATGCAAATTTATTCAATGTCTAAGTCAAATTTATTAAAAAATAAAAAATAGTTAGCTCGTTATGATTTTAAAAAACTATTGGCAACGCGTTTATCACCTTTATAAATTATACTCATATTAATATTTTGAATAAAAATTTTATTATTTTAAATTCAATCTGGACAAACCAGAGAAAAATGCATAAGTTAAGTAATTTGTGGCCAATTTTTATCAAAAATTATAAAAAAATTCAAATCTAATTATTAATATAATTCTATTATTTTTATTTAGCGCGGTTCAAACGAGAAAACGAATTTAAAAAAAAAATATTTAATGTTGGTGTAAACAAAAAATTTATACAATTTGGCAACGATGATTAAATATTTATTTTTTAATCTTGCTTCAAAATCATAATATTAGAAGAAAGTTTATTTTAAAAATTGAGAAAAGTTTATATAAAAAAAATTGGCAACGCATTCTAATGTTTTCTAAGAAATAAAAAAAAAACTCGCGCGAATTAGAAAATTTATTTTGAGTTAAATTTAAAAAAAAAATCTTAATAATTATTTTATATAAAAAATGTACAAACAGCTTAACTAGTTGCCAATCTTTGAGGAAATTATAAAACATGGCTTATTTGAATAAAAAAACGCTTAATTTAAGCCTTTGTATTGCATTAAATTGGAACTTAAAATGTATAATTATGTGCTCAAAATAAGTTAATGTTTGAGTTGCCAACCTAATTTAAAAAAGAGAATTCATAACTGTTGTACGAAATTTTAAATTTTTCCATATGGGAATTGTTTTTTAAAAATGGATATGTAAGTTGGCAACTCTTTATTGGAACTAAAGGTTAAATCATTATAACTAAATGACGTTTACAGTATTATAAGCAAAAATCGTGCAAATTTTTGAGCCTGCTATAGAATTCATAAATATTTCACAAACTGTATTGGGAGTAATTACTTTTCGTAAGGCCACCGGACGGCGCTTGCTACACAAATTCAAAATTAAAAAATTATAGTATTATAAGAAACACTTCAAACAAAGAAATAAACCAAATTCCGCTTGTTTAGCTTAAATTTCCATGATGATCCCTTTCTTCTACGCCATCTGAGAAGTGCAAGAGGTGCCCTAATATGTAATTCCAGTTGATAATAAAATTTCTATAGTTTGGGTGTTACTGAATTAGCAACCAACCACCCTGCTTTTTCTCGCTTTTAGACCAAACCCTTAACCACCCTCCTAACAGTGAATTGCTTAAAACCAAATTCTAAGAATGGAGAATATGGCGGCCAAGTTCAAGAAACTTTTCAGATGCCTTAGAAGAAAACAACAAAAATACCATAAACCACAAAAAAAAATTTCGTTGCACTTTTTTTAGCTCTATAAATAGTTGTGAAATCTTTTAAATATTTAGTTTTAATAAATTAAAATTGAGTTTCTATATTTTTGTAAAAAAAAATTAAACGAGAGTAGAATTATTTAATAGATGATATTTTTTTATAAAGATATAAGAAATCAATTTGAAGTTATTACAATTATATTTGACATAAAGATTATGATAGGCCCAGGACATTTACAGACTTATTTATAAAAATTATTAAGACTTTACTAAGTCTTTTTAGGAAAATTTTTTATGAAAATTTGTTGTAAAAACCCTTTTCAAGGCCTTAATAAGTTTTATAAATAAGGCTGTTTTATGTTTGCTTGACTGTAAAGTTGTACAACAATATTAAAATCCATTTAAACCAATTTACTTGACCTTTAAGGAGTTCTGTGTGTAACTTTAACTTGTTTATTTTTTTTAATGCTTGCATTAAATTCCACCCTCAAATGAGTTTTCAAAAAAAAAAAAACAATAAACGTTTGAAGTGTATATGAAAAATGAGTTCATAGGCCCAGTCCACTTCACAATGAATTTTAAGTTTCAATAGCTTTAATTATTAAGTTTTAAATTACATGTAATACAACTGTTTAAGAATTTTTTATGAAAGCAAGGAGCTTTTTCAAAGTATTTACATACAACCAGCGTTGCCGTTGAAATTTTTTTAAATGAATTTTTAGGACTTTTTAACTTCAATGTTAGGTTATATATAAAAGGCCTTATTAATAAAAAATATTATTATTCAATTTATTCAATACAAAAAATCATTTTTTATTTTTTTTTTATTCAAAAACTCATTATTATGTTTTCGATACTAAATACTAAATAAAGGCTTTATTCATAAATTTTTACTTTTTTTAATGTTTTATAAAATTTTTAAAATTTTTTAAATATCTACGACAAATTAATAATCAAAAAAAATGTAAGCTCGTTAGGTTAAAAAAACGTTGGCAATGCTTTCTTCACTTTTACAAATTATACTTTTGAATAAAAACTTTTTGGTGTTAAATTTAATCTAGAGAAACCAAAGAAAAATGCAAAAGTAATTTGTGGCCAAATCCTAATTACAAATGTTAACAAAATAAAAATAATTTAATATAAAAAATTAATTTCAATATTTTATGCGAGTTAAAAAAAGAATACGAATTAAAAAAATATTTAATGTAGGTTTAGACAAAAAATTAATAAAAGTTGTTAACGCGATTTATTTTTATTTTTAAAAATGCTTCAAAATCATAATATTAGAAAGAAACTCGTTTTAAAAATTGACAAAGTTTTATTTAGAAAAAATTAACAATGCCATTCTAATGTTTTCTATTAAATAAAAAAAATCTCGCTCAAAAAAGAAAATTTATTTTCAATTAAATCTAAAAATATTCTTAATGATGACTTTATATACAAAATGTACAAAAAAGGTTAAATAGTGGCCAACTTTGGAGGAAATTATAAGACATGAAAGATACTAATAAATAAAACGCTTAAACATACAAATATATAGAATAAAATTTAAACGGGAAATTTATAATTATTGCTCAAAATAAAAGCTAATTTTTGAGTTGCCAACCTTAATTCAAAAAGAAAATTCAAAACTGTTATACGAAATTTCATGCAAAATTTTTTTATAAACGATTTATGAAATAAAATAATTTTATGAATAAGGCAGTAAGGCTCTAACTGCCTAAACCACGTCCCCAAAATGATATTTATAATAACACGAAAACAAAATTTTAAAAATTAAAAAGAAAAACAAAAAATGTCATAAAATTGTTAAAACTAACTAAAAATAAATATTAGAGATCAGTTAGTAATTATTTATTTAAAAAAAACTTCCTTGTGGCACTTTCTGAAATTTTAAAACAGTAGCACTGCTTAGTCCCTATCCATACAGTGAAAAATTTGCTGCAAATGAACGGGAATAGAGGAATGCAAAGTGGTACTTCATTTCATGTACATGCAGTTTCTGTTGAATATGTTATTCTCGTCTTATTCTCATGAGAAATATATTAGAAAATGTATTAAGCTGCATAACAAAAACTTCACAGTGTAAACACAAATGAAATCAAATATGTTTCGCAGCAAATGTTTCACTGCATGGACGAGGACTTAAGTATCTATATTTTTCTCCCTCCCTTTCTCTATTTCACTTTTATATATATTTTTGTATCACTTTAATTAATGAATTTCTTTCTCTCTCTCTCTTTTTAAGCAGGTTTACCAACTGCACACTCTCCTTTAGAATTTACTCAAATTTCGCATACTATATTTGGCTGATGATCCTGGCTTATAAAAACCAAAACGAAACTGGTAATTTGATAACCAAAAAATTTATAAACAAAAATCAACTAATACAAAATTTACAAAATACCAAAAATATTTTTCAAATTAGAACCAAAAAAAACAAAAAAACATATAGAAATAACAACAAAATTATTACTTAACCAAATTCAAAAACAATAAAAAAAAATTTTAAAAAAATTGAAAAATCCTCAAAGTCAGGCTCAAGATTGTAAAAAGAAATATGCAGCATAATTTTATGCTGTTCATAAATTACGACCAAAATCAAAACATAAAAAACTCTCCTAAGTATAAAAAAGTAAAGCTTAGCTTTTTTATAAATTTAAAACTTTTTTATTTAAAAAATTAATTTCACTTTGAACTTATTGCAAAAAAAATAATTAACAATTCGATATGCAAAATCTAAAAATATGTATGTATTATAAAATAAAATAAGCGCATATTCATAGTCTAAGCAAAGTATAATTTAAAAATTTAAAACTAGTATTAACATACAAAATACTGGTTTTAAATTCATAAAGTATACTTTATTTTGACTATGAATATGCGCAATTGTTTCTAACTTTCAAAAAAAAAAAAAACATTGCTAAGGAGTGCATACCTTTAGGCACTGCTTCTGTTAGTCTTCAAAATTCGGTGCAAGGAAAAATTACATTATACTTTTGAAGAAAAATTTTTTTCACAAAATAAAATAATTTCAATAAGACGAAAATTAATATATTTTTTCACAATTTCGTTGATCTGTTTCAAAACCATCTCAGCAAAATATCTTATACTGGCCGTTCTTATTTCAAAATATAAAATATACGACCGAAAAAATTTTAACTATTAGCAAACAAAAATATATACGAGAATTCTCCTTTTAGCTTTGAAAACTTCGCGACTGGCAGAGGTTGTTTATTTCAAAATCTTTTAAAACTGATATAAACATTTTTATAAACACTTTATATAACCATAATTAAATGAGCTCATATACTTTAGATTTTTGAATATTTCCATTCAAAAATATGCATATCTTAATCTGAATATAGAAAGGCCCTCCTAACTCATTATTTTTTTTTTAATTAAAATTTTTGCATTTTTCGATACATTAGATATTTCTATATCTTTTAACAAAACATATAAGCAAAAATCGATTAAAAAATATATAAATTAGTTTAAAAATATTTTATATAACAAAACATAGTTTTTATTAAGTCTTTCTTAAGTTTTAGATTATTTCGATTAAAAACTATATTTCGCTTAAATATTTGAATTCACCAAAAAAGACTTAAATACAATAAAAAACAAGTTTGTTAATATTTCAAAAGCATATAACTTTTATTACGTCCCAACGTCCTAAATCAATAAATCATTCATTCGTTCTATATAGATATTCATTCAAAACTATATTTTGCTTAAATATTTTAATTTACCAAAACAAAAACTGATATACAAAAAAAAAACAAGTTAGCTAATATTTCAAAAACTTTTATAACGTCTCAACGAATTTTCGTAAACCTATAAATCATTTATGTGTTTTTGGTATATCGGGTCGAATATTTGTCTACTAGAACTTCGTATTAGATTAAAGGAAGCGTTTTCAAGATTTGAATCGACATACGCAATACGGCTGCTTGTATGAAGAATTTTTTTAAAATATCCCCCTTAATCGTGGTTGGTGTTTTTCGACTCCAAATTCAGCTATTTGTAATTGATTAAAGCAAACAAGCTAAACAGATACCGTGAGATCACATACAAAACAACCTACATGAAAGCGAAGGTTAATCTAGTACAAAACGCCTGATTTTCACCGCAAAATCGCCAATCACAACGAGAGGAATTATGACCACAAAATTCGTAAAAATAGAAGATTTGCTCAAAAATATGCAAAATTTTTTTTAATACGTACAGTTTTATATCTTCAACTGAGATGTTTTCTTTTTCTTTACCCAAATCCATAAAATTCTTACAAAATTATTAATATTCTGGATTATTGTGATTGACGCATTTCGAATTTGACTACAACACTTTGATACTAGACTAAAGAAAAACTGTTGAAGGCTGCTTTAATCTATTAAAAAAACACCGTAGTAAAAGTCGAAATATCCGAACTAAACAAAAGTAATTGTCTACTGACTTTTGGTTAATTTTTATTAAGAACTCTACGGAATATTTATTCTCTGATGGATCACTACTCACTGATAAGTTAAGCCTATGCTAGGAACATTTACATACTTATATATTATAAGCAATGTTTTGAGGGTTTTTTCTTAAAATGCTTTACTAACGGCCTGTACCACGATATCCCAGCAAACGTTCGATTGACAACTTGTATTGTGAACAACAATAACATTAGAAAATGTCTTTTTGTTTCTAATCATAGCTGCTAAGTAATGATTAGTAATCGTACTGATTACTAATTTTATTACCTTTTTTTTGAAAGGTGGAGCAATGATTAAATTACAAAATTACGATTATATTTAGTTTCGCACGATTACTAATTCATTACGATTACTAATGATGGAAAAGTATCAATCAAAGTATCAAAAGTAATTAAAAAATAATCCGATTACTTTCAAAGATTACTTTTAATTATTTTTGATTATTTATTAATAATCAAAAGTAATCTTTGAAAGTAGTCGGATTATTTGTTGTTTACTTACTTTTGATTTTTTTTTGTAATTTCTAGTAATTCAGATTACTTTTCGATTAATAGTAATCTTAATCAATTATTTATCAGAAATTCTTTTAAAGGAAATTATATAATCAGTGCAGTTCCTTTTAAAATGTAATCTTATTGATTCCTAATCGTAATCGAAATTTAACAACTCTGCTTGCAATAAAATTTGTCGATCGAACTTTTGCTGGTGACATCCTCGGACTGCCATAAATACATTGAGCTTTTAGTCCCGTCCTGTTCATAAGTGCATCATTGCTCAGCATCGTAACAGAAAACCCAATTAAACTATTTTTTTGAGCTTTAGGCCTATTTATATTCTTATTTACTTGTTCGATATTTCTTTAAATTTCGATTAACTTCTTCAAGATATTTCTTGTTTTTCTGATATTTAGTTTTATCTTTTCTCTTTTCGTACCTCATATTTGACATTTATTTGTGCGTTATGTCTGCAGCGCAGCACAGATCCATAACTTTGAATCTATAACCTGATGTTTTTATGAACAACTTTTTAAATTTATGATTTTTTTTTGTCATTCTAAAAGCATTTATTAAATTTTTCGCCAAACTCTTGATGCTAACAAAAATTTCTCAAAACTGTTAAAATTAATATCAATTAAAATTTTTATTTAAATAAAAGTGAAAGAAAAACTACATCCAAAAAGTTTTCCTATTAAAAAAAGTCAAACATATTCAGAAATTGCGTTGCCATTATTGGAATTATTTTTTTTTTTATAACAGTAAAGTAAAAAATTTCCAGCAAAAAAAAATCGGAACTAATTCCAAAGATTTACCAATTTCATTGCATACCAATCACTACTACAGTCTGTTGTTTACATCAAAAATTGTGCTAGACAAACTTTTAAGCGCATACAATTCAATTATTTGTATCGCTTCCGTCCTATGACAACAATGTGTTTGATTCAATGATGTTTCTCAAAAAATATAACTATTTCGAACTGAGTTCATCAATGCTGTAACTATTTTTTTTTTGTTGAGTGTATTTAATAAATTCGTCAATGTGCGACTGTTCATCATCTCACTGTCAAAATTTTTTAAAGCTTATTTTTGTTTACAAATTGATTTAAAAAATCCTTATACTCGTACAAAAAAAATTATCATTTATGGTAAAAACTTTCAAATTTAAAAAAAAATCTTCAAAATTACTAAAAATCATGAGAATATAGCCTGCGCATGTATGCTTTCAGAATTGCATCTATGTATCTACAATTTAAGTTTCATCAAAATTTTTTGGATAGTTCCCAACAGACAGAAATTGAAATTGTCATCATTGCATTTTAAATATTAGTGGCAATCATGTTTATGTGTTGAGTAAGAATTCAAAACAAACTAGCTACTCTCCAAAATAATTTTTTGTTTGATAAAGTATGATTTTATATAAAATCCATAATTTCTCCAAATCTGTAAAGCAATTATTTTAATTTTGTTTTTTACTTTTGAACTATTTTTTATCTTTGGAACTTTAATGATAAGGTTTTATTACTTCAAAGCCTAATTTTAAATTAAAACTTTAATGAGGGAATTGTTTTAAATAAAATTCTAATTTTAATTCTAAAAGCAAACGTAGAGCGGGTTTATTTCTGTGCTATTTATAACTTGTAAACTTATTGCTCACTTATTGTAACAAAGTCATAACCCAAGACACAGCAAGAAACTCTACTTGAAAAATTTTTTAAATTTACTATATATAAATCAATGAAGATATGACATAAAAAAATTTTATATTTGATTAAAATCATTTAATTTGTGAAAGAAAAATATATCTGGCTCAAAAAAAAAACTTAAGTTTTTTAAAATAAACCTGTTGCAAAACCTTCCAAAAAAAAATTCACAGCGAAAATTGTTTAATGAGTTCTCTTTAATTAAGACATATAGTTGCAAAATTAAAAAAAAATATTCAAATTCATATCATTATTTTTATTTTATTTTTAATTTTTTCAAAAATAGCCCTGGAAACTCTCAAATCTAAAGAGCAAATTAAAATAATAAATTTAAATAATATATAAGCATAAGGGCGAACTTTCCGAAATTTCTTCTTATGTGACATTTGTGGAGCACAACACCTATTAATTATAAAAATTTTGGTCAAAATTGCTATAATTAATTATATATTTGACAGCTATCCAAAGCATGTAACCTGATTAAAATGAACTTTAAATTCCAAATTTATTTATTAAAAAAAATAAATTCTTCAAGGAAAGTACTGCTCTCTCTCCCTCTTTCTCTCCCTCTCTGTTTCTTACTCACTAGATTGTTGTGCAGTTATAATCAAGGGCTTATGTCCTCACTTATGGACTTAGTTAGGCGCAATAATTGACTTCTAAATTAAGTGTCATTTATCTTTAAATGCCATTTAAGTGCCGAATGTTCATTTTGTAAGTACAAAGTTGAGAGACATTTAAATAAGTGAAACGCACGCTATACCTCAATTGTGGACCGGAAAATCACACACATACTTATGCTCTTTCGTTTAATCGTCTCTCTGGGAAAGCGACGAATGAAGCTATGAGCTTTTGTACGATTTATTTCCCGGTTGTTTGCTTAGTTTTTTTGAGCATATCAAAAGTTCAAATGTGTACAGCAAAGAAAATAAATAATTATTATGAAAGCTAAGAAATATTTTGTGACAAACAATTTTTTTTGGCAATATTTAAAAATAATAGTGAAGATAGTTTAAAAATGCATCATAATAGTTTTCAGAATGCTGTAAACAAATTTAATTTATTTTTTATACACTGCAATGTTGAACGGATTATTAGATTTTTAATATTTTTACTTCAGCTTTTACAAAAAATATTCAAACAATTAATAACCACAACATGTATTACAAAATTTTTCTTTAAGTGTAACTTTATTTTACTCTCATTTTTCTCACCAATACAAAATATTTTTTATTTTGCGGATCACTGATTCAAATGAGGATTAAATGCCCAAGCTTGTGTATTTAAATTCTACTTAAGTGTTACCAGCATACCTAATGTTATTGCGCTTGTGTGTGTTTATTGAAAGCAAGTAAATCAGCAACATGTGGTAAAAAGAATATTTTATAATTTTCATAATAAGAAATAATTTTATATCATGGAAAAATATATAGAAAAAACTGTAAAATGTGTTTTTATACAATTTTAATTTTCTATTCATTGACAATCTAACTTTATTTATTTATATTAAATAGCTGTTGTTCGGAAAGCTTTCCATAATATTTAGAATTTTGTTTAGTGCTGCCGTACTTTAATATTAATTTAATAAGAACTTTAACTAACTTTTGACATTTAAGTGAAACTTAAATTTAAATGGCATTTAGCTAAATCTATGGCAAACATGTATAGTAGTGGAATTATTAGTTGTGGGGGTTTGTGGAGAATTGCTCATATGCAAGTGGAGAACGTTAAATAAAAATTTTGATAAAGCTTGCGACTGTGGGTTTGCAAAATTTGTACTAAAATCTCTACCCCATAATAATTGGCATGAAATGGGGATCGTTGTTGTGCACCAGCTTCAGTGTAAGGCAACAGTGCGTAATGAAGATATGCTATAATATAATATTATGATTTCTTTATAAAGACTTCTATATATCTTTTAAACAAATATTTGACATTTAAAACACTCTTTCTTTTAAAAGTTTATATTTGTTTTATTTATTTTATATTTTTCAACTTTTTAACAAAATTATCCCCACTGGCAACACTATTACACTTCAAAAGCAATTTCTATTAAAATTTACATTGCTTCTAAAGGTATGCTCTAAAATTCAGTTGAGTGCATTTCTATGCAACTGTTAAGTTTATCTGTACTTCTTGTTTGTATGATTACACTAATACACTCAGACATAGCTCACACCAATTTGATAACGCTTTAGAATCTTACTCAAAATTTACGATTGTATTGTGAAAAATATTTTTACCCCCTAGCGTATAGATGCTTACACATCAAAAAACTTTGAAGCTTAATTAGTCAGAATTATCTTTTCTGCTGCACTTGTACCCATTTGCTTTTAAGTCTCTCAGTTTTTAGTCAAACCTTTTCTTATAGAACAATTTCGAAAAAAAAAAACAAATTTAAAACTGAAATTAAATAAAATTTTAATGAAAAAATTATAAAAATTCTCTATCAAAATAGCTGTATTTACAAATTCCCTAAATTTTTTATATAATTGTCCAAAACTAGTCTTCATTCTTAATTTTTTAAAGATTTACTCAAATGTATAAAAGTTAAAATTAAAACAAAACTGCTCTCATACCTCCACTGCACTGATTCTATTCTAGAGTGTTTTCACTTGCCATATAAATTTGTCTACTTTTTCCTTCGCACCCGGCACGCAACTATAAATAAAAAAATATTCTTTCTAACGCTCGTTTCACTACCAACAAATTATAATTATTATGCGCCTTTATGCCATTAAGTCTTAACGATATTTCGACTTTTTTTCACTTCTTCTTTGTCTCTGCCAACAAGCATCCAAGAATAAGAAAAGTCATTACAAAATAATTTTACTGGTGTAGAGTAAATAAATTATCCACATTTTATTATTAAAACTTTAAAAAGCCAGAAAAACAAAAAAAGAACCACCAAAAACGGAAGTCATAATGCGCCATTGAAAAGCTCTTGTACATACTTACAGCAGACATAGAAGTGAACAAGAAAAATAAAATAAGAAATATTACTGGCGATTAAGATGTATAAAATAAAAAACAAGAGAAAATAATTGGCAAAATAACAAAAATTCACCACAAGCCGAGACCGAAACAAATAAAGAGTTTCTTAAGGAATTCAAAGACTCAAGGAGAGGGGAGGCAGAATGATTAACAAAAATAAAAAACCAAGTCATAAAAATGATAAACAACCGTTTAGGGAATGAAGACGATAAAATATAAGGAATTCGATGTACTTTTAGTATGAGCAATTTTTTGTAATTTTTCTTTAAGTTGGACTATTTTGAAATTGATAATCTTTTTCAACAAAAAAAAACCAATTTGAATATGTTTGAGTTACGTAAAACGTCTGCCCAAAATTATATTGAATCCTGTGGCTTCAAAAAACAATTATATCCAATGTTCCTTAAAGCTGTTCAATCCCCTAAATCTCTTAAATTTATATTTCTTTTAAATTCTGGTACGGAGTTCATGCGGAATTTTAGATCCTTATAAAAACTGTATGTTAAAAAAATTACGGAAATTCAGGTTGGTAAATTTCATAAAGAAATTTCCATTTGCTAGTACGGACTGGCAAAAGAAAAGTACACGGAATTTTGAAATTGATTGCCTATCTTAGGAATGCTATAGATATAAGTGGAGACTTTTTTCAGTCAAGTGAAACAAAAATTAATTTTTATACAATTTTTGACCTTTCTAATATTAATAAATTTTTGATTAATTTTTAGTGTTTTTGTGTGTTTTAAATTGAAAAATAAATGAATTTATGTGTATGCAAATATAATTCTCCACAAAAGTGTACACGAATATTTTTCCGTGTAGAAATAAATGTAAATTTACAAAAGTGAAATTCTGTAAGAACTCCGTACTGGGATTAAATTAAAAAACTTACGGAAAATAATTACCCAACAAGCATGTTGATTTGATATGTAAAAGTCCTTTCAAATACATAATACAAGTATAAAAATTATAACTTTTTCAAAATTAAAAATGTTATTTTGTATTGTTTTTTTAATATTAAATTTTGCTTCTAAACTTTTACAAAATTTTCTTTTCAAAGCTCAAAATTAAAACGAAATTTTTGATTTATAAGAAAACAATTGGCACTCCAAAGTTTTTTTCTCGGTTAACATTTTTTGAGAAAAAACAAAATTTTATTTAAATATTTTTATATTTGAAAGTACAAGAAAATATTTTAAAATTTCGCTATAAATTTTTTTCTCCCAAATATTTTCATAAAGTTTTATTTTCAAACCTTTTTCAGAGTTTTAAGAATTATATAAGCTTTATATAAATATTATGTACATACATATCGTCAGCTAAGGTGCAACACCCAGTTAGATTAGAAAGGGTGGTGCTATAACTTACCTCCATTCGGAGACCCAAGTTGGTCCATTATGATTCCGTTCTATTGACATCTATTATTTACAATATTTCACACCCATTTGTTCCCAGAAGTTATCATATTGTCAGCCATTAAGCCACTGAATTCCCATGATAGAGCTCCTGATATTCTCCAGTTTGCAATTGCCCATATCATTAATGCTGCCATGGAAAACGTTTAGCCTATGGCGTTGCAGCTTCGGGCAATGGTAGATAATATGTTCAATAGTTTTTGCATCCTTTTCATCCCCTCACATCCTACAGAAATCGGGAGTATCTTTCCCAAATGCTGGTCCTTGCTCAGACCAAGCACTGACCAGTCAACGCATTTATTACAAGTAGCATCACCTTCCTATTCATATCCAGTAACAGTTTGGATCTTCCTGAGTCAAGTTTTGAGCATATACCCCTTGAGACTCTAGAATCCTCCCTTCTTTGCCATAAACGGTTGGTCTTACTGCTCTCCACCCAATTACTGAGTTAACTGTAGTAATAACCTATCGATAATTTCACCAATCTGTCACAAATTCCCTCATCTAACACCAACCCATTTTCTGCCAGCTCATCGACAATTTCATTTCCCTCAACACTACTGTGGCCAGGAACCCAACATCGTCTCATACTACATTTGTTCATAACAAGTATCGATTGGACATTGTGTCCCTTCAAAGCTTTTAGAACTGCATGGTTATCGACGTAGATGGTTACACTCTCACTAGATTTCTGGCCACTAATTCCGTGGCCCTAGACCATTAAAATCGCATGTTTTATTAATTATTGGGTATTATTAAATTTCAAACCTTTATTATAACAGTCAGCTAAATTAAAAATGAAAATAAAGAAATTTTAATCAGTGGCTTGAATTATTTTGTTTAGATTTCTTTTGTCTCCTATAAAAATCCTTTAAAAATTTGTAGTTGCGTGATTTTGCATTTCAGCTAACGATATCTATGTATAATGATAAATATCATATATCAAAAATTTAATTTCTTTTTGTATTTTAGGTTGTCATTATCTATCTCTCCCTTTCGCTTTTAAAAACTATCAAGCCAACATATGCTTGGGTTTTTGTCTTTGCTAAGAATCATTACCAATTATACATACATATATATACATATGTACTAGAAGTGAGCACAAGCCGTCAAAAAGTGCACAGTATTGTATTTTTTTTTTCAAGAGCGAATATTGTTTGTAGTGGTAATCGTAATTGAGTGTTAAGCAAAAATAGAGAACAATGAAACAAAAATACACAAAACCATTGTACAACAGTTGAATCGACAGTTGTGTCAAGTGTGCAATATTTTTATTGTACACTTCATAGTGCACACTAATTCATTTCGCAAACTCAAAATTTTATAAAATATTAAGTGATAATAAAAGTTTTTACAATTATTTTTATATTATTATTTTTTTTTATTTTGAATTAATAAATTATAAAGATGAGATAATTATGGTCTACGAACTAACACTCTCAAATAATCTACGTTGTTTGGTTTTTCTTTTACACAGACACATACAAATACTCGTAGTATTACACTTGTGTGCTCATTTTACAATTGTAATTCGGTGTGCACTAGTGAAATATGCTTCGACACTACAATAACTAATGCTCTTGCTAGGCAGATAAACAAATGATGTAGCATACTTTTGATAAAAGCGAATACCAGTTTTAGTGTTCTCATAAAATCAAGAGCACTAAAAAAAGAGAACAATTCAATACTGTACACCATGAAGATTAAGCAAGCAAACATCTTGTGCTCACCTCTAATATGTACATACGGAGTCAAAATAGGAGCAGACAAATCTTTCATTAACCGCATAATTTTCAAAAACACAAACATAATTCATAATTCGAGCCAAAATTTTAATTCAAAATTTGTAATAAGAAATTCAAAAGTAAACTAGATGAATTAAATATTTGTTACTAAAACTTCCAAGTAATTAAAAAACAACTACTGACATATATAAACCTTTTAATCGAAAATTTAATTTTGAATACATTTTATAAAACTAGTTGACGGTTTTTATTTAGCAAAACATTTGTTCTTTAGATAAAGAAAATAAATTCTTTGTATTTTTAACCGACTTCATTTTACGAAATTTTCTTCAAAAATATTGAAAAAATACGTAATTTTACTATAATAAAACATCTAGAAATACATTCACCTGACTTATTCATAAATAAATTGAATTTTTTTTCGAACTCGTATCAAGGAATTATATTTTGAAGAAATTTATTTTTTTATATTACTTTTACATAATTTAAAAGTGTAGGTTATTTTTAACCGATTTCAGTTCGTTTTAATTTTTTTTTCAAAATTATAACATAAATATTGACAATACAGAACAATGTTAAACAAATATCCCTCGTCATTATGTGAACACAAAATATATATAAAATTTAAATTTTTACAAAAATTAACCTTTACACAAAAACCAATTTTACAACCAACAAAATCACATAACTTTTTTTTATTTGAAATCCACAAAAATATATATTTTCTATTCTTAATTATTTTTTATCGATGACGGTTTATAAAAAGAATTATTTGTTAAATAGAAAAATAAATATATAAAAATTAAAAAAAAAACAAAATTCAAAATGAAGTCATTAAATTTATTATATTGAACTTAACACGACCAAAAACAAGAAAACACCAAAATAGTTCAAGACTTTACATGAAAAACTTTGACTGTCTTTTAGCATGAATCCAGCTTAAATAAATAAAACTTGGACCTTTTTCGCTTATCAATACAGGACATAACTAACTATGAATTAATAGCATGGAAGCTTACAGTATAATATTATTACCAACTTGAATTATATCGAACTTTCAAGGATTTCTGGCCGCATTATTATTTTTTCAAAAAATATATCTATTTTCAAACATTTTATAAAAAAACCACGCCCAGAACTTTAAATTTTATGTTGAACGGTTTAAAAGCAGAAAATAAATTAAGTCCTATTTGTACTCTATTTTATTCGAAAAACACAAAATTGAGTAAGCTCTCATGCTTAAGAAAAAACTGGCCAGCAAGCTCTTTAACAATAACAGCAAACACATTCAGCTTTTTTATTAAAGACCATTTGTCTCCTGTTTTATTCGACACTTTTTTAAAATATGTATAAAATTCACGTTATTGCGAAAATAAAAATAAAAGTTTTGTATGGTTCAAACCAAAAATATATTTGACACATAAATTTGCCAATCACTTTTTTACAAAATCGGTATCACTCATAGAAAGCATTTTAATTTAAAAATATTGAAAGTTTTGAAAAATAAAATGAAATCCAAAATACAAATACATACACTGTGCTTCTTTCATTAAAATAATATGCAAAAAAATACGAATCAAAATTTCAATGATAAAGGTTCAGAGCAGTACAAAATTTATTTCAATCTGCACTTACTACCCAGCAGTAAATATATACATTACGTAATCGATGATATCAGTAATACTCAGTAGCAGTCAGTGGTGATTAGTTAACTTTTTTGCTATTTAGATTTAACATAAAAGTGTCATAGGAAGCGTAAGTGGTGCGCTCTCGCTTACAAAGCCTCGATGTCAGTACGTGTCACTAGCATTGCACTTACATCGACAGCGGAGTTGTAAGCGAGCATGGTAATAAATGTACCATAAAAGTAGGACAGTATTTTAATTTTGTTTTCAACAATAACTGAATCTCTGCTTACATGTGCATTACAATCCAAGTACTTAGATCGCTCGCTTACGATGTCATACTGACTTCATGGATTATTATCGAAGTACTTCGCTTAATTTCCCGCTGGGTATATACATATATGAGAGAGTTTATTAGAAATAGAGAAAAGACATACACTTACTAAACTGATTATAAAAATCAATATTTTGTTATAGAAGTATCTTCGAACAAAAGAATAAATAAATCATAATACTCGTAAAAATTTTTAATTTAAAACAAACCATTCTCTCCTTAACCAGATTTTCAAAACAAATATAAAAGAAAAATTATAATTAAAATAAGTTTCTACAGTTTTAGAACTCGCAAAAATGCAATAATAAATTCAATAAAAATAAATTACTTTATTCACTTTGTTTTATTAACAACAATTCTACAAAATTTTAAATTTAGGAAATTTTGATCATAAAAAATAAAACTCGTATGTATTGTCTCATTGAATAATTTCTTTTTCAACATAATTAACTCTTTTTTGCAGAATTGCAAACAAAAATAAAAATTAGTTTGATAATTACTTTAAATAAATTTTTCCCGGATTGAAATTTTTCGTTATAGTTGTTTTCATGTTAGACAGTTGCGTTCTATAAAACGAGTGTGTGCAAAAATGAGCAATAGACATACATAATAAAATCCTGCACAATGCCACTTAAAAGAACTTTTAAGAAGAGAACTTTTAAGGCCGAGGCACAATGATTCCCTCTTACGTTAAACTTCGCCTTTTTCAACTGACATTAACGCAACGACGGAGAAGTTTGGCACAATGAGAACTTTATTGACGGAACATTTTAACAGCTTCTATAGGTTGATTGATTCTCCGTTTTATTTATTAAATTAAACTTTTTATTTATTTTATTTATTTTTTTTTTGCTGCCACAAAATACAAAACAATACAAAACCCTAAATCAAAACATACCAAAAAACCAACCAATATCTGTCAAACTACTCAACTTACGCAAAAAGTTAAAAGTCAAAAAATATTTGTACCTTGCATTGATGGACACATACTGAATGTAACAGACCTCATAACAAGCCATGTATTGCAACTTAGCTGTCAGTTGAAAAAGGCGAAGTTTAAGGCATGACGGATGCATTGTGTCCCGGCCTTAAAACACATAATAGCTTACCATCTACATCTTACATTTGCAATATGCAAAATAACAAGCATACACCCATCAACACTACTTCTTTTGATTGTTTATTACAACAAGAACAAGAACAAGAAGTCATCGCGACATCGCTTGTAAACACTCATATACACGAACATCAATGCATTTATCATGCTTCGCTTATTATACGACAGCACTTTTTATTGGTTTAGTATAATACATGTCACGAGCATAAATTTAAAAAACAAGATGTATTGACATTTCAAGACTGCTTATGCGGGCCTCTAACACACATAGATGTATACAGCAAGACTGGCCCATTGAAAAAACACCGAGAGAAACGTATTCGCGTTTGTTTATTAATTTGTATAAGAAGTCTATTGATGTGGGGCACTCTGGTGCCACTTTGAACTGTTTTGATCTACAGTGTTATATAAATTACAGAATTTATTGCCCACACACAAATCACTGCACAAACATTAACAAAACGCACAACTTTTTTATATATCCCAGCTAACCAAAACACTTGTAAATAATATCGCATTCGAATGTTGCGTATGTTTACGTTTATATTGTTACTCGGACAAAACACTCGAGAGCGGCTCTCGTAAACGGCAGCAGATCTTTCGATTTCGATGATTCGCTCACGAATCAATAGTGGAGTTAAATACAATAATAGTTTATTATGTAATAATAAACAATGTCATTAATAGTTCGATTGCATTGCTTCTAAATAGCAAAAACCGTTACTCCTCTCCTGTTGTACCTGCAAAAAAAAATTCAAAATTGAGAGAAACAAATTGTTTCTTGTTTGTTTGCTTTTTTAAAGAGAATGTTTCAAGAATTGTTCGCTACAGCGGACATTCATTTATTTTCGAATCTCAGGTTGGCTGGGTATTTAAGCATTATTACACCCATAAATATGTACAATTCAATACATTCAATTCAATACATTCGAAGTTAAAATCAGGGGGTACATTGCTACATTCGATAACAATCGAAATTTTGAAATATTTCAATTCAAAATCTATTAAAATTTGATCCAAGCAGTTATTTGAATACTATTTATAAACTAATTAACAACACAAAATTTAACAATTTCAATATCAAAATTATAATTTTAATAAAAATTGTCCTTTTAAATACTGAAAATATTAAATAAACTACAAGAGATACATACATATATAATATCTAAGGAAATAAGTAAATATTATTAAACAATTTTGCGAACATTTATAACCCAAAATTAACTTTCAATTACAAAAATTTTAAATTTAATTTTATAAAAATTAAACCATATTTTTGAAATCAATTAAAACTACTCGTGAAATAAAATTAACTAATTTAATCTAAATTTCCTTAATTTAAACGATATTCCTTAAAACATTTACAATAGTTTTACCATGTACTTATTTTGATAAATAATTTTTTTAGCATTTAAAATTGTCTAAAAAAAAACTTTAATACAGCAAAATTTAATTATAAAGAAAACTGTTACTTTAATTCAGATTAAGTAAAAAATTTATAAAGACCGGCCGAAATTTGAATATTTAAATAAATGAAACATTTTAATACCATACCAAATTCCAAATTTTTATTTAAAAAAAGGAACACAGACGGTTGTAAGGATATGAATATGTACATGTATGCCTTACATGCAAAATATTTCAACGATTAATAGAAATAAGTTTGATTGATTAAACAATAATTTCGTTCAATTTAACTTGAAATCGAATAGCGAAACGAAGAAAACCCTATCAAATCATTATTCGACCCCTAATCACAACCCACGGAAGAGTTATGAAATACAGACACACATACATACTCATAAACATATCGCTCATTTTCTTCAATAGTGTTATAACTCAAAAAATGCGTTGTGTGTGTATGGTCTTTTACTTTTCTACACAAATACAAACTCACACATGCATTGACATTAGTTGGGTTCGCTTGCTTTAAAAAAACCTCCCTTAAACACATAATAGCTTACCATCTACATCTTACACACACACACTCAAACGTACAATATGCAAAATGATAAGCTACACGCATCAACACTACTTCTTTTGATTGTGTACATAAGTATTTATAAATATGCATATATGTACATAAATACATATTAACTTTTGATCATCAAAGACTATATACACCCTAATTATAAAAATAAAAAACTTTTAATTTTGAACTAATTAAAGTCATTTTTAACAATTCAACATCAGGCTTTTCGCCATTTTCTAAGGGCTGATTTTGCTCATGGAAACAATATTTTAGGAAATTATCACTTAATTAGCAAAAATATAATAAAATGTTAGAAAAAGAAAATTCTTTTAACCACTAAATTTGATTATTTTTGCATTTGAAACAAATATAGTTTTATAATTTCACTTTTTATCTTCATATATTGTTTAACTTTAAATTTACCCTCTTTTTGATATTTCGTATGTTTTTTGCAATTAGTTAAAACCAGGGTGATCAATGACATTTTTCAAAAAGTGGCACCAAATCAAATCAAAAAAGGGACAACATTAAAAAAACGAGACAACTACACTAAAATTTCTTATTTTTAATATATTATTATAACATTCACTACAAAAAAACCAGGACAAAAAGTGGCAAGGCAGTCGAAAAAGTGGCAATTTGCCACGCTGTTTAAAACCAGCTAATCGGAGATGCCACCCGCTCATATTCTGCTGCAGAAAGCGTTATTAACTACTTTTGAACCGGTGCGACTTGTTTAAAACGTTTATTTAAATTTTTGTAATTAATAATAAAATTAATCTAACTAATTAATCAGTTGAGCAATCTAAATGACTAATTTAATTAATCTGCAATTAAAATTCCAACAGCAATGTTTAAAATAAAAAATAAGAGCCCAACATGAGGATTAAACAAAATAAAAGGTAGATTTTGTACATACAAACGATTTTTTCGTTTTAAAATTTGAATGGAAGAAACAATTTCTGAAACGAATTCTGGCTATTAAAAAAGTTTAGAAACAATTTTTTTTTTGTAAAATCTTTGTATAAATATTTTAATATGATTCAAAATTAATTAAAGGGAATAAAAAAGCAAACCTCATGCATAAAAATTAGTTAATACCATCCAAAAAGAATGGGAATGGGAGAGATTTCTAAGTCAAGCATAAAACATACAAATAAGAAACTCGCATAGTAATCATTATAATAAATTTTGTTTGCAATTTCTACAAACAAAAATAAATTAATAAATCATATCGATCATTTACTCAAAAAATACATAAAGGAGAATACATCGGCATTTCGGATATTTATCTTGTTTAAAAATTTCAAGAGTATTTTTTGCATTTCTACATTGAATCGTACATAAATTTAAAATTTTAAATACATTTTCCACAAAATTAGTTTGTTTCAGTTGAGGCACTATTAAATTAAAAAAGCCATATTAAATTTAATTAATAGAAATCTATCAAGTTCATTATATAATCAAGAAATAGCAATCGATTCAATTCAGCCTGTTGATTTTCATGAGTAATATAAAAATGTATAATTACATACAATTTGTAATAATTCTAGGAGGGAGTAGGAGAGTAATTCTTGGGGGGGGCAATGCACCCTTTGACATTTATTAAAACTGTACGAAATAAAAAATTAAATTGTTTTTCTAATTATTCAAGAAATAATATAAATTTAGTTATTGAAAGATCGTATTCAAATTAATAAGATTAGCGACCAACAAAAATTTTATGTAAATGTATGCACATATTACTTTAACAAACCCAAACGCGAAGCTACTACTACTGCACAATCACCCAGAGTTTTCGTCAGAAATCGAACCTGCGACATTATGACTAATATAGGTCTGTTCATTTACTTTCCCAGCAGAAACTAACAACGATAGAAATTTACAAAATTAGTCTCACAAATACGAAAAATGAAATGAACGCTTTAGTTGTAAAAACTTGCAAAAAAATTTATTCATATCAGAACCATGGATGGAAATCGTGATACCATTATACTTTTTCTCATGTATTTTGTTTGATAATGTTTTAAATTGAATTTTTTTAAATTTACATTTAATATGAAATAATTTACACAATTTCATGTATTATTTAATATTTTTATGCATTTCATAATCTTTTAATTTTATTTCATTAACAAATACAAAAATGCGATCTTCCATCTCTGATCAGATATAAAAAACAAACAAAATTCCTTGACAATAAAATTTAATTTATGTATATTTAATTTATAAATTGAAAAAATATGCATATTTGTTTTTTTTAACAAAGAAATGCATATTTTTCAGTTTTCCTTTTTCAGATAGTTTTGAAATAATTAATTTGACTACAAAATACACAACAGATGGTTCGATAATTCTTGCATGTAAAAACTTTACTAGTAATAATTTGTCAGAATTTTTTTGTCCCTCAATTATTTTCTCACTTTTGACGCTCTTACCTTGCAAATTTTTTGAGTTAATGAACACTTTCCAGTAACAATTGTTACAAATTCGTATAAATTTTTAGTAAATGAACAAACCTTAGATAAGGTATTACATATTCAAATAAGAATATTTTATCACTTCAAATATGTTTACAATTCAGTTTGGCAACCGACTTCATTGGAAATACATACGATAACCTGCTTCAAATAATGTAAACCTCAATCAATAAAACTTATTAAACATGTCTGGCGAAAGAATTGACCGAATACATTCCTTCTAATATTATGGATTTTGTACAAATGCAAATAAAGCCACTTGTATATTTAAGTTCACACACAATAATTTATGCATATAAAATATACATACTTATATGTATGTAAATATTTAATTCACAAAAGTACTTACCAAAATCTACTACTGTCGTCATCTTATTACTGCGCCATCGCATTTCTAAATTAAATAACGACAGTCGTCCAGAAATTTAAAATAAATTTGTCAAAAAACAATATAAAAAATTCCAGGAATTCCCACACAAATGTCCTGGGATTTCTTTACCCGGATCCCCAATTTTTTTTTGCCGGAAAATCCAGTACGAAAGGCACTAAAAATAAAATGTAAATTCTAAAGAAATTGATTTCTCACCAATATTGATCGATTTTATTAAAATTTTTAACACTTAACGGATTAACAGAAATATAAAAAGAAATCTTAAAATCATGTCTTAAAAACAACATAAATCATATTTTTCTATGCAAAAAATAATTCTCACAAAATAATTTTACTTTAAATATTTTCCATTTATTTTAGGCCAAGTTGTTGTTTAATAAAAAATTCCTTTTAAATATAATTATAAAAATATATTAAACAAATTTTTAAATTTGAAAACAAAACCAAATTTTATTACAAATTTCATTACATTAAGTTCAGGAAAAGGTGCCCGCCCTGCCCTGGTGGCATTGTTGATAGTATTGATAGTGTGTTCAATTTCCATCCAAATCTACGAACAAAAATAATCAAAACCATATTATTTGAACGGTCTTTATTTGTAAAAATAATTTTTATACCATTTTCAGTTTGTTCGATCCTTGATTGAGTCCTTTTTGTATTTAAAGGTTTGTAAAAAGTATTCAAAAAAAACTTACCTCTCCTGGCGCCTTATCAATGCGGCGAGACGGGTTCCTTTCGATTACAATTCCAAACTGAAAACAACAAAAATCAAAATTAAACTTTCTCTGGCAGAAATTTAAGTAAAAAAAACTATAACCATAGTTTTGTTTCATGCTAAAAGATGTGTAAAAAGTTTTTATTTTGACTTACCTATTCTTTGAATAAATTTAAAATTTTGGAAGTAATAGGTTTCTTTGGCATGATTGTTTTAAGTAGAGGCCTTATAAGTTATTTTTTTTTGTGTAAAATTTCGTTTCTTTTCAAAAAACAAATCATTGAAATTTAATTAGAACTTAATTTTATTTGTTTAAATTTATGTTTGAAAATTTAACAATATTTGACTGAAGTGAGTATAATAATTTTTGATGAATTAATTAATTAAATAAATTAAACGCATGCTAACAACACTTATTAAAAATCAAACAAGAAAAAATTCAAATTCAAATAAAAAAAAATTATAAATTAAACAAGAAGAAGAGATAAATTTGGTACTTTTATTTGCGATAAAATTTATAAATGATTCAATGGCGAAATTAGTTGAGTAAAATTTTATAATTTTGTTAAATATTTTTATTATGTATTTATATTTTCTTTTTGATTACTGAAAATAAATGGAAAATAAACCTTCTTAAAGATATTTTAGCCTCTGTTCCGCTGTTTTCCTTTTGCGTTCTCACAGTAAAACTTTTTATTGCCGCAAGTCCTTCATAATTGTATTATTTAAAATCAGGGGTGATTCATAAATAAAATTAATTTTATTTTAGTCGCAAGTCTCTACTTATGTATGTATGCCTATGGCACTTTCTTTTCTCGCTTACAATAATGTGAAACTCTTGTAAAAAATTGCCACAAGATCAAAAATTAATGGGCAAAGAAGTTTAAGGAGATAAATAGAATATTTTTTTTTCTAATTTCAAAACCAAATCCAAAAGCATTTTTGATCAAAAACGCCAATCTCACCTAGAAGAAATATTTTGCAATATACTTATTCTGTATTTAGTATACAAATTTATATTCCTGTCTATGGGAAATAAAATTTAAACAAATCTTACAAAACTCCAAAATTTATTTTTAAAGAAAACTTAGAGTTCTCGAAATAAAAACTTAAATCATTTAAATAAATTTCATTTGAATAAGTATAATTTTTTTACAATAATTACATTAAATCATTTTAACAAAAAACGCAAATGAATTATTATTAAATTTAATTTAGAACGATTTTCCGTCATCCCGTGTTAAATTTTATTCTTGAACTTTTTAGCAATAATTTCAAAAACGATGGATCCAGTGCTTTAAAAAATTCTCTTTTTCCAAATAATCTCTAAAATCGATCAGCATTAATCACAACTTTTTAAAATGAACGTTTTGTAATCGCTTTGAAAACGATCGTTTACCATCACATACCTAATTGTCCTAATTTTTATTCAAAATACAAATTTCTAATCATAGTTTATTTCAATTTAGGAAAATGTATAAGAAGTTTTTCGTTTTAAAAATTTCAATTGTGGTGAAAAAATTTTTGGTGTACAAAAGGTGGTCAAAAACACAATTTGTTGACAGGAATTTATAGTAGACAATTTCCTAAATAAAGCCATGAAGCCGTTAAGGCCAAATCAATAGGTAATCACAATTAAGTTCAATAAACCTAAAAATAATATAAGAAAATTTGTTTCTTACAAAATTTTGAACACAAATTACAATTATGGCACGATTGTGGATGGCAAGCGAACTTTAGTTGCGTTGCCAACATATTATTATGTATAACAACTAACAGATGATAATTTTAGTTGCCAAATTGAAATATTATAGGCACTATACTATACACTTTCGTACGCTAAAAGGTGGTGAAATTAAAAATTAAAAAAATATAAAATTAAAAGTTAATTAAATAAACTAGTCCTTCTTAAGGAATGCAAAAAAAGTAATTTTAATTAATTGAAAATTGAAAATAATTGAATTGAAAATTATCCCTTTAGTGACATCGAAAAAAAATAATTCCACTAAACTAATCATATTTATTGTAAATAAATTTCTAGACACTTTTTAAACTTGAAAAATTGTTTTTGGCACTTATGTATGTATATTTAAAATATTTGCAAGCTTTGTTTACATTATTTTCAGTTGCCAATTTGTCGTAATCGTATTTTCTATAAATTCTAAATAAACTGGAGAAAATTGTCATAATATAATAGTAATTTTAATTTTGGTTGCGTTGCCAGTTGACAGAGCAACTGAAGTTCTGTAACCATTCATAATCAAGCCATTACTTTCTTTACATATTCAAGGACAATTTGTTAATTTTGTGGAGTCCATTTCTATACTTAAAACTCGCAATTTAGTAAGGTGGAGTATTATTTTTTAAACTTCTTAGTCCCGGCTCAGACTTGAAACTGTTGCTGCAGGAATTCTTAAATATGTGGGAAGGTGTTTTGAAATAGAAATGTACATATATATTTTGTATTCCTCTCTAGCCTAAAATTGCTTTAAACAAATATCAAATAATGACAGCTCTATTTTTGAGATTTTGTTATATGACAACAAAATTATTTGATGACCTGATACAAACGGAAATATAAAAATAAAAATGTATGCAATTTAATTGAGTTTCAAAATTGCTATCTCTCAAATTAATATCTTATAATACTTTTTGATTTAAAAAAAGGCAACTATTACAATTACATATACATAGGTACCTCTACGAGAAATTCCACTTTTTTATCGCGTGCAACACCAATAAATTAACCTTGTATATCTGAATAATGTAACTCGATTTATCTTAAAATTTTACCCAATGTAAAGCTGCTGACAGCCTAGACAAATGTATAAGGAAGTAAAATAAAAGTTGAATTTTCTTTAAAAATAACTAGCATATTTTTTTGGTGTCGCACGCTACAAAAAGTTGACATTGCTGTGGAAATTCAAGTTTCAAGGGAAATTAATTAATGGGTATTAAAATTAAAATAGAAGTTCCTAATCAGTTATACGTATGTACCTTTTTGATTAAAATAAAAATTCAATACATTTTCCCACGACAACTTAAATTTTTATTCAAAATACTATAAATTTTTTTGTTCACTTTCATTTCAAAATTCAAATGAATTAAAATGTAAAAAAGAGAATAAATGATCTCGCAGGACACTCCTTCAACTTCCCGCCGGTTTTTATGTCCAAAAAAATTCATGTGTATCGAAACTCAATTTGACAAGCAATTACGGAATAATAAAACAGAAATAAAAAATTCTAAAACTTTCGACAACTACATATGTATGTATACATGTGTGTATGTGTATGTATCTCTCGAACTCTTTTACAGACTTTGGTAGACTTTTTAAGTCTATAAAAATCAGTGAATATCTCAAATCTATTTGACGAAAACTTTTGAAGTTATTAATTTTTCGAAATTTCTCGTCATTGATATAGAATCACACAATTTTCGTAAATTTTTATTAGATTTGGAACATAATTGGGTTAGTAGTTTCAAATTTGTAAAAAATAAACAGTTTTGTAAAAAAAATTTATTTACGAAAAATTTCGAAATCTAACTGACCGAATCGATTCATTACATTACGAATGCGGTAAATTTTCTTCCGATCCGTTGACCGGTTCTAAAGTTATGAAATGTTTCCATACACGCACACATACAAACCCACTCGCATTGACACACAACATCCCAGTGAAAAAAAATGGAAGTCATTCTAGTGGAACTACATTTTCATTGCTTCCAAAAAATCGATATTTTTAATTTGCCGAGAAAAACAATCTAGAAGCTTAATTTAGTCACACCAAACCTTGTAACTCCTCCAAAGTGTTAGAAAATACTCACCAGAATTTTAAAAAAATTTATTTTTTTAAAGAAATTTATGAACTATTTTTAATCTAAAATTTAAAAGTAATTTGCTTAAATTTACATGAAAACACTGTTTCGGGCTTAAATTCGTATAAAAAGAAACGAATTGTTAAAAAAGGCAACTATTTACCATTTTTCCTAGATGAAAATATTATCATAGAACACAAAAAAGGGAATTTTTCTTAATATCGCTTCCAATTCAGTGACCAGGCATCGAAAAAGAGAACTTGCAATGACAACCACATTTAAAAATCATTAGATCGGATCAAAATTTTCACTACTTCTAGATCGGAAACTCTACATTTTCATGACTTTTTTGGAGTGTCTTTTTTTACTGGGATACTTACATATATATGTATACCATAGCTGCACAGAAAGATAAACACGAGAGTAATGTATAAAAGTATGTGTATATATTTGTATAAAAAGCCGATTGATGTTCGGCACCCTGGCAACAGTTTTTCTCTTAGTGGCCAGCTATGATGTATACCGACATCATCTCGAAAATGTTCAGAGAATCGAAAATGAAAACTTGATTTTCGAAAATTGGTTTAATATCAGTTTTTTCCTTAGCGGGAAAAGCAAAGCAATTTTTTCTCATGTATGCCCTGACTAACGAATCCATATTAATTTCCATATACGGAAATTTATTTAAAAATAAATAACTTTAGCTCTTCGAAAACTTGTCAATCAATATATTAGTCCTTAAAAAAACAAAATCACAAACAAAAACATTAGCACGACAATGTAGAAACAAAAAAGATAAATATCTTTAAAATCTCTTCAATTGTGGTTAAACCCTTTTACACAGAACTTTTGTACTCTGTAACAAACCAGAACTAAGTAAAAAAAAATAGACTGTCTGCATGCATCATCTTAAAAAGCCAACATTAAAAGAAAACTCTAACCCTTATATAATTGAATATACATATAAAAGCAGTAGTATATGTAAAACTAAGTAATAGCTGCCATTTAACAAATTCATTCAACTGGACAATATTTTCAAAAGATAATTGCTATCAATATTGCCAAATACAAGATACAACATCCATCATACTTGTAGATATTCATACACACACGTGCACGCCAAAAAAAAGTAATTGAAGTTAAAACTACTTTTGCCTGCCGCCATAATTTGTATAGCAAAGAAACCCAAGAAAATATATGACAAACACTCAGTAGCCGGTCGGTCTAATACAATAAACCACAACTACTGGCCATCCTACATCTTCAGTTTCATTCTCTCATTCTGTTCTTTCAAAGAAATAATAGGAAATTTTGTTCTTGAAAACGTGAATAGGAAATTGATTTTTAGAAATAAGACTTCCCAACCATGAAAATTATAGAATTTATGTTTGAATATAAAATTTCTTATTAGGAAACTTCAAAATTTTACTAAAAATAAATTAAATAATCGAATTTAAGCTTCATAAGTTATTTATTTTATTTAGAGAAAATTCTCTTTAGACCTTTAAATAGACTCGTACCACCAATACAAATTGAAATTCCTTGCTAAAAGGATTTCTTTCGCAGGTCTATATTAAAAATGTATTGCTTGTTTTTTGATATAGAGTCTAATAATAAATTTGTTGATGCATGTATTCCAATAAACTTCCTCATACATATAGTACTTATCGCTACCTTAATATAAAAAGGCCCTAACTCATATTTTTTTTTAATTCGAGTTTTTTGTATATTTCGATAGAAGAACATCTAATTTATGTATCGTAAGATGTAAAAATCTCGATTTAAAAAAAATAATGAGTTAGGGCCTTTCAATATTAAGGTAACAATATGTATTTCTTATTGATTAATACAATTGTCATTTATTATGTGTTCCTAAAATTTTTTTATTGATTTACCTAAAAAGACATAAAATTTTAATAAATGAAAGCTCAAAAGCTTTTTAAAAAGAAAAACATTCGCCTATAACAAACCAAGAAGTTTTATAAAAGCTTTTAAGCTTAACAAGCTTTTGTTAATTAATTGATTCATTATGTAATTCACTTATGAATGTGTTATATAAAATCTTTCTTAAATTTAATATTTTTAATTATCCTTATATTTATTTATAGCCTTGTAACACAAATTAGGATTTTTCAGGAAAACCGCTTAGCTCGATTTTTTTCTATTCTTCATTATTAATTTTGACATGAAACAATAGTCCAATTTACAATCTTGTCCAAATGGTCTTACACCATGAATTGGGTTAATATTTTTTTTTGCAAAAAATCTCGAACGGTTTTGATTTTTTCTCAACAAAAAATAACTTTGTTAGCTTTATTTAACAAGCTCATTCAACAATTTCATTCGTACTTTCACAGTTTACATATTTATTTAAAAACCATATCATAAAAATTTTGCTCACGTTCGAGTTACATATATATACATACATATACAAAAGCGCATGCGTTTTTAATTTAAAAAAATTTTTAACGTTTTCTAATATATGAAAAACAACTATAAATTAGTAACTTTTAAGGGCCGTACTATGATCTTACTGAATGACTCAAATTTTATCAACTCCTGGAAATTATGATTTTTATACCTTACCCGGTTATTCAAAAAAATCATAAAAATTATTACATAATTTATTAAAAAGACAACTTTCTTCCTACTGCGCAAATATAATTGAGAAAAGAAACTTTTTACTAAATCCTCAAATACATGTTTAAAAGCTTCAAAAATCTAAGCATATCGAATGAAAAACAAATTTCAAAATCTTTTAATAAAAACCAAATTCTTTTGAACTTAAAAGCTTTTGGTAATTATTTTACTGAAAGAAAAATCATATAAAATCCAAAAAAATATTTTTAACTTTTTGGGCCATTATTACAACTTAAAGTTAGTTTAAAGTGGGATTTTGTCGGACGTATAAAACGCTATTCATTATTATAAATTTAATTTAACTTGCCAGGAAGGATACATTTGCCTCTACCTTAGCGCTTACTTTAGGTTAAGCTAAAATTGTAGTGATATAAAACTTGTTATACGTCTGATAAAATCCTACTTTAAACTAACTTTTCGTTATAATAATGACCATTAGTGTATTTAGTTCTCATTAATCCTTTTGACTTTCCTTAATAAATTCGATATTTTCGGCATACACGACCAAAAATATTGGTAGTAGATCATATTAATCAAAAAGACTATTTTAAACTTTTTGTACATAAGTTACACCCTTTTTTAGAATCTGTGGTAAATTTGAAGTTTAAACCAATAAAACTAAAGTTTAAAATAAATTGAAATTAATTTATTCAATTATAAATTGCACATTTTTTACTTAAATATAACTGTAAAATTCAAAATGGTGAAAAAATAAAAGCTTTATATCAGCATATCAAGCTTTTTTCAAATTCTAAAAATTCACAAATCTATTAATAAAAAAAATATTTAAAAGCTGCTACTCATCAAAATTCTTTTTTCAAATAATAAAACACCAGCAAGGTTGTTTTTCATGAATGTATTAAAAAAATACTAATCATTTTAATTAGAAATTCACAAGTTTATGAAACTAAAAGCTCTTAAAAGCTTAAAGCATTTAATATTTTTATCTCATTTTGTAAACAAAATAAAAATGTTTGTTAGGGAATTTATATTGAAAAAATAATAAAAAAAAAACTTAAATTAATATTTGTTTCCAATTCAAAGCCCCTAATGAAAATTTAAATTCTAAGACACGTATTTTTTATAAACTTTTAAATAAATGGACAGTTCTTTTTTTACCAATTGAAAAAATCGTTCAATATTAACAATTCTGCCTATATAAAATTTAGTGGACTGCAAATAATAAATGCCACATTTTACTAAAAAAAAACTCTTGTCAATTCTTTTGTAAAACAAACGAAATTGTCGTGCATATTATTAGGAATATTTTTGGCAAAAAATCTTTTATACTATTTTATTATTTATCTTACTATTTATTTCTCACGTGAAATAATTTACTCGCGAAAAATTTATCTCATCACAAATTCCTTGGGAACTAAAAATATTAATGAGTGGCATCACCGCATTTCGAAGCGAGTTGTTTTGCTTGTTGACTTTTTGTATTTTGCCTTTTTTACGTGCACGCATAAACAAAATTATTGGTATTAAACAATTTCAAAAAATATGTTACAAAAGTTTATAAATGATAAATTTGCATGAATCAAAAAAGTATTCTTTGATTCATGATAAATTTGGGTATTATTTTTGGTTTTCGAAATACAAAAACTACAAAATATGTCCTATTTTAATTACATAAATGAATTTTGAAACAAATACTAGATGAATTTCGTTTCTGCTTAAGCAACCCATTAATAGATATCAACCACTTTACAAAAAAGCTTACAGAATCCCACTGCTTATAGACAAACTCACAATAAATTATTGAGAATTACAAAACTACAACCACAAAAGGCAAAGTAACTGTTCCAAAAAACAACAAACAACATTATTCAGCATTTTTTATAATACAAATAAATTTTTAAAATTCGTGTTCACTTTGACATGCCTTAAATAATTTTTTTCTTCCTGCATTTGGTAAAACAGTAGAGAAGGAAAAAAAGTGCAAGGAATTTTGTTTATAATTGGGATGGTGCTGATGGAATATAATTTCGAAAGTAACGAAAAGTGAGTGTTTTTCTTTTCATGCGACATTAAAAAGAAATTATTCACTTCTTTCGTAACATAAAAAAAAAATTCAAAAATATTGTGAAACAATTTTGCGCAATATTCTTAGATGTTTTTATATATTAGAAAATTCTCGTTTTCATGTTTACGAAATTAATTCATTGTGAGAAGTAACGAAATATTTCGTAAAATGTTGCATTTCGCACAGACCAATTTGTATGCATTCCGATCATATACATAGGTGACCTTCTCCGAGAAAAAAGAACTAGTGTGTCTAAAAACGGGTTCTTGGGAAAATTGATAAAAATGAGAAAAACATTAAAACCTTAAACTTTAAATGCGTTTCATATTCACACACTATGTCCCTTTTCTCGGAGAAGGTCACATATATTATTTATTTCTAAGAAACAAATAAAACTGCAACAGACAACGCAAATTGAAAATAAAAGTGTCATTAAAAAAAATTTCAAAAAGACCCAAATTACAGGCTCATTCATTTAATTTTCAGTTTAAATTTTTTATTTTTTAATGTTTTTATTTTATTTATTCAGGGCCGTGATGCACTATCCTACACAATCGCACAATTTACTAAAACAAAACTACAACCCTGGTAAGATGAAATGTATGAAAATGTTCAAAAGACAACACCAATTCATAAGATCAGGGTTGTATTTTTGTAGTAAATTGGGCGATTGTGTAGGATACTGAGTCATACCCTTTAGTTTTTATTGAAATTGATTATTGAGAACAATTTTCGCTAATTTGAAACATCCAACTACATACATTATTATTTTTTTTTTTTGTTATTTATTTTTTTTTTTTGTTAATTTCTTTTTTTTTATTTATTTAATTTTAATTCTAACAAAAAATAACTTCAAAATATCAAACCTATTATATAAAAATTTGTTTATATAAAAAAATTATATAAAAACATAATTAAAAATGAGCTTAATTTGAACCAAAAAAATGCAATATCTTTCTAAAAAAAATTACCCTAAAACCTTAATCAAAATGCATAATTTAGTTAGAAACAGAAATTAGTTTTTGAAAATTTTTGGAATCTTTAAAATAAGAGGCTTTTTTATATATTTTCTTTAAAATATTTACAATATTGCTGGAAAATAAAAGAAAAAACCAAAAAAAAAACACTAAAATCATTAAATTAGATCATTATCAATAAGCTTATTTAAAACAAAAATTATTTTTACACGCAAGCGACTGGTTGTACAACTGAGTAGAGAAAAGCAGTCAGACTAGTCGTCAATTAGTCTTTATATTATAACTTACTGTGTAATAACTATAAACTCTATTCACTTGAATTCACTTAAAAATTCTTAAAAATTTGTTTTTAGAACTGATTTTATATTAAATTTTATTTAAAAAGGATGCTTATATTAATAATACAATTGAACTTTTTATTTCACAAATGTACTTAATTTAAAAAATTAACTTTTCCCGGGAATTCCTTGGAACGAAATTTTTTCACGCCCTCTTCCCGGGAAGTACAAAACTCCGGGAATTCCTAAACCTAAAGCTATAACATTAATCTGGGTTTTTTTATTTTTCTACTTAAATTTTTTCTATTTTTATAAAATTATGTGCTATTTCATATACTATAATCACACATATGTACATATGTACATATATTAACAACAGTGTTACCATATGTGAAGATTTATTTATCTTATTTTTAGACATGTTAAAAAGACGAAAAGATTTCTTAGCTAAAAATAAAATTTTTTTAAATATGATATTTGGTACTTTTAGTATATTATTGAGGTTTATTTTCACTAAACTACTTAAATATTTTCTTATTTGCTTTGCTACGCTATAATATAAAGTCGTGAGATCTACGCAAAAATATAACCCTGGTATGGATTTATTTTTAAATTTTCAAAAGACAATAACAATTCATGACACTACAATTCATCGTACGACTTTGATTGATAGTGAGTCATGGCCTTTACACATATTCTGTGCAGTAAATATTTTGTGTAATTTAGCTTTATGTTAGTTATGTTAGTAAGTTCACTGGAAAAAATAAATTTTAGCTAATTTTTATTTCGATAAAATCAAGGTATTTTAGTAAACTTTGAGAAAAATCATAAAAAAAATATTTTTTTGCAAAAAAAAAGATTTTATTTGGTCGAATTGAAGATTTTTGAACAATAAATATGACAACACTGATTCACATATAAAAATTTCCAAACATTTCTAAAAATTCCAAAAGAAAAATTAAGAACAAAATGCAAAAAATTACATCTTCACGCATACCAATTCAATTGTTAAACCAACCATACGCCCTTACATCTAGTATTACACGATCAAGCAATTTGCACAACCAGTCGCAACGTTAATAGACACACATAGAAATAAAATATAATGCACACAGCAAAATATTTAATTATAAATAATATAGATTTTTTCACATTCCCTTTAATTATATATTAAAAATAGAACTTAATTTAATAACGCCATAAAAGTACAACAAAAAAGTTTAATTTTGAACTTTTTTACAAAAAAAAAACAGCAGATAAATAAAAAATAATTTACATCTACAATAATTTTAGAATCTCTTACCCAAAAACTCCATTTACACAAAATCCATTAACCCTTTATAGTCCCTGAAAAAACCGAAGAAAAAACTATAAAGTATTTACTATATTTAATTTCAAACTCTTAGATTAATGCTCGGTACTAAAATTAAAAAAAACTCGTTTTTACTAAAGCCAAAAAATAAATAAATAAAAAATGTATCAAGTAGAACTTTTACAAAATCTGGAAAAAGAATGGATAATTTTAAAATTTGTTACCCAATTTTTATGTTATGAAAAAAGTAATTAAAATAATTTTATTAAAAACATCAGCCTTCGGGGCTTGAAGTGTTTAACGTTTAGCCAGTGATCGGCAATGAATCGTGTTTTTGCTATTCATACTGACTCATGAAATTTTAAATATAAATGCGTAGACATCGTTTAAACTCAACAACTCTGAGGTACGCACACTCACAATGACATTGATTTATAAATAAGTTGAAATAAATACATATGAATGCGACATTGACATTCATATTCATACCACACTCGCACTTACAAACCACCTCAGTTTGTTTTCTAATTTCAGGAAAATACTTATTCTACTCACTTTGATTTAGCTCATTTAACTCATGTATATATGTTTATTTAAAATTTTAGTCATTAAAAGGTTTGCAAGTAAACCTGCAAACAAAACACAAAAATAAGCAACAAAGAAACAAACACACAACCTCTTAATGAGAACTTTTAATGTTCGTATGCGAAGTTCGCATTATGAATCATACTTATTTGTTTTGCATCGTCCATAGGCATTGAGTTTAGAATAGTCATAATCAACAACGTCATAAATGTTACTATGTATGAGTTCGATGCGCACTTCAAACTTTCGAGTGAATCTGACTCATAGAGAAAATTGCATAAGTAGGAGTGCGCATAAATATAAAAAATTATAATTCATGATTTAACTCTACTCAATTTTTCACTACTCATTGCTCTTATCTGATGTACAAGATGGCCCAAAATTAGTGTTTTAATTTAAATAGGCTGAAATTTAGTACGATACAAAAGAAATTTAACGCCATTTTTAAATATAAGGCACATTCGTTCACATTATAACATTACCGGCTCATACTGAATTCCTTTCCAATACCTCTCTTCCTGCCTCGTAGCTTTAGAATTTTTAATTACAAATTTTTTATAGTAAATTTTACTCAATATTGGTTTAATTAGTTTAACCTAATCTATAAATAATTAGAGATAAAAACAATATTTAATACTTACTGCAAAAATTCAATTAGCTTTATAGTTTATTAAAAATCTCAGGAAATATTCATACTGATAACATTAACCATAGAAACTTAGTTTTAGAAGCTATAGAAAATAAATATATACTATAGAATGTTCCTCTACTTTTAAACAAAATATGTATATAAAATTTTCTAACATTAGCTTAACTACCAAAAAGAAAAAACAAATTTAAATTAGTTTAACTTCCATGCAAAAAAAGACGAAAGTTACTTTAAAGCAATGTTTTTTTATTGCTTTCAATAAAATCATACTTTCGGCTTCCTTAGAAGTAATATTAGCAACCTTAAAATGTCTAATTAAAACGGGAATTCGTTGGCAAATAATTTACAAATATGTAAGTGTGATAGATAGACTTCTCATTTGGTTAAACTAAAAATTAAAATAAATATTTAAAAGCGATTACTACAAGACAGACTCAATTAAATCAATTAGTATTTAAAACAATACATCGACGAAAGTATTATTTGTGTTGTTGAATATATTAAAAGTTTTGAAGTAATTTTATTTTATAATAAAACTAATGTAAACACATATGTACATAAGTAATTAACAAGAACAATTTTTAGGAACTGCCAGAAAATAGGTTAAACGAGTTACATACAAGTCGAATCCATACTAGGTGGTCGCAAGGGATCAGGTGACTATTTTCGCCGCTTGTAATTTGAATATACGTTGGATGTCAACACATTTTTCAGTATATTTTTTAGACATTTAAATTATAAATTTCTCAAAGCGAATTGAGCTGAGTATACCTTATATGAATTTGCTTTGAGTTACATAGAAGAAAAATATAAAATTACAAAATTCAAAGATTACTACATGAAGAACATACATTGAATACAAAGTATAAATTTGCTAAAGTATTTCTAACTTGCGTATATCGTTAAAGTACATAGAAGAAATAAAACCTCAATAACTTGCACGGATTGAAAAGATATCATCAGAATTAAGTATTACCAAAAAAAAAAGAAATATGTATTAAATATCAATTAAGTATCAAAAAATGCAATTAAATTTGAAGCCTTTCCTTAAATGATAGAGCTTCTATTCTTCTAGTCGACTCCGCTTAACTGGAAATAACCAAAACCCAATTTTTTTTTCAGTTATCCGATATTTTCTCTAAAACGTAGTTCGGATTATTGAAATTTGCTACAGTTAAGCGTACTGCTTAAAATCAGTACAATATTATAGAAAAATACAATAAAGTACGTAAGAGCAAAAAGGACAAAGGACGAAAAAATTTTGCCATTTAATTTTTTAACGGACAAAACATGCACAATTTTTGCAGCCTTAAATTATGCAATCGATTTCTAATAAATAAATTTGTAATTGTTCATTTTTTCACTAAAGCGAACTAAGTTTCATCCAAAACGTAGTTTTGGGCTTGTTTTTGGTTTTCAGTAATACCATATTTTCAATAAAGCGAAGTGAATTAGACTAGCTGCGTTTAAATTCAATGCGGGGATTTGTATCGCTGTCAGTAATCCGATTTTTTTCAGTAAAGCGTGTTGCGCTAAAGCTGATTCGACTGTATACAAATATGAAATAGAACTGATAAACAGATCCTAGAAACAAGTCAAAAAAGTTTGATAATTGTTTAACTCCTTATTAAGATTTTTCAAAGAAAATAAATTGCCGCATGAATAGGACATTGCTTTCTATTTTGCAAATCTAAGGTTTTCAAATCCTGCTATACCCAGAAATCTACTGCATATTTGCTCCATATTTCCTTGTATATTAGAAGAAACAATATTACTTCAATAAATTAAAAAATAATTTCATATATTGCAAAATTTTAATTAAAAAAATTATTAGTTGTAAAATTGTTATTAGTTTTATTTACGGCCTGGCCCACGATGTCGACAAGAAATTATCTGTCGCTTAGTTATATTGAAAACAAAAACAAGTTTTCTTATTCAAAAACAAGTTTTCTTATTTTGTTTTTGTTTTCAATATAACTAAGCGACATATAATATCTTGTCGATATTGTGGGCCAGGCCGTTAATATATCGAAATAAAAATGTGTATGACTTAGACCACTTTCATAATTATGGGCACTTTTGTACTAAATATATACATTTGAACTCTTCTCATTTTCATCGGAGACTGCACATTCACCCGTATTCATAAACTATTGCTAAAGTTAAGCATTCTTTAAACCAGTTTCCTCATAAATAATTCTCATGTTAAACCAAGATTAACTTTAACAATCGCTCATAAGTACCCCGGTGTAAATGTACAAAAATTAATTTAAAATTAACTATTAAGTTAACAACAAAATTTATTTCTAAAAAATTTTATTCCCAAATCTCTTCAATTCATTCATAGTGAAATAATAAATTAAAAAAAATAATGATTTAAATAATCAAATTAATTCAAATCACGGTGAAATAATTAAAAAAAAGTCAGCTATGGCCACCCTAAGGTATTCAAAAAACTGTTAACAATAATCAGTTACTATATTTTTTTAATTATCGTTTAACATTTAAGCATCTAGCGAAACTCTCACTTTAATATTGACATTAACGTCGTAAAAACAAATTAATCGATTGTGTTACAGAAACCAAATTCATACGAAATTAAAAAACGCAATCAAAATCCTGTTCAACTTTTGATAAAAATTAAATTTTTTTTTAATTTTAAATGCAAAAAGACAAAAAATATTGCCTGCTTATTTTTAGAAGCGATAAGTAAATTTTTGTCGCCTTTAACTGTTCATATCAGAGCAAGTTTAATGAATTCACGATGAAATTATTAAAAAAGTCAGCTATGGCCACCCTAAAGAACTCAAAAAAAAATACTGGCAATAATCAATTACTATTTTTTAACTTTTTTTTAACATCTAACCATCTAGAGAAAACTCTCAACTTAAAATTGTCATTAGATAACGATGCAAAAATAACCAAATTGTCTAATTGTGTTACAGAAACCAAATTCGATATAAAAATTTTATTGTATTTAAATTTTAAATAAAAAAAAAACATAAAAATATAATGCCTGCATATTTTTAGAAGCGACAAAATCATCTCGCCGCCTATAATAGTTCCCGTCAAAATATGTTTCACATGAAATCTTAAAGTATGTGAAAAACTTCACAAAAAATTTAAAAATATATATTTTTTTTATTTATTAATTTATGCATTCACAAAAAAAATGTTATGATTCCTTATCAGCGTAATTCTGAATAACAAGTCACCCGCAGTTTATTCTCTTTTGTTTGTTCCCTCATTTTAAAAAATCATTTGCAAAGATTTCAGTTAAAATAAAATTCGAAGTTCTCTCTTAAATTCAACTTTGACACTATCCTATCAGATTACGGAGTTTTTTTTTAATTTAGTACTTAAGTGTAGGATTCCTAAAGTAAAGCGAAGCTCGTAATAAGGTTTAAAGGCTCAGTTAGCCGACTGCAGTGAAATGTAACTGCAGCGATAGGAAACAGCTGATCGATATTGTTATGTGAAAAGTAATGCAAATGTTTATAGATATGTAATGTATATAAATATATTGATCAGCAGCTTCCTACGTTGCAGTTATATTCCATTACAGTCGGCTAACTGAGCCTTTAATATTTCAACTTACACATACATATATAAAACATTTCACTTTTCCATTCATAATAAAACAAAACTAAACATTTTTTTTAAGAAAATTAAAAAAATAAATAATTAAATTTTTTTAAATAAAAATTTAAAGCACACTTTAATAATCATTTATGGGTAAAGAAAAACCACTTGCATAAGTTTCAAATTCTATCCATTTAAACAACTAGAACTGAGTATTAGTATTTTTCAGGAGATATTTTCAACACTTGAAGTAAAATATCTCGAAAAACTGATATAAAACAATGCCTGCATATAAAAAATACATGTGTATATGTATTTTTGAATGTACATACTCATTAGTATGAAAAACAAAATACCATAGCTGAGGAGACAAATTCATTTAATCAGGGATCGAATCGTCACATCCGTGAACGTACAACTCGTCAAGTAAAAACACAATTTTCGGATTATGACATACGTGAACCTACTGAAATCCCATTCAGGTTACACGATTGACGTATGTATTACTTAATTTGTTTTCGTGCGATTGTCTATACGATCGTGGATGTGACGAAACGAAATTACGAAATATTTAAATATAGTTTATATGAAAATATTTCGTAATTTCGTTCGATAACGAGTGCCGTAATTTGCCTCCAGATTTAGTTAGAAAAAATTATGAAAAATAAATTTGATATGATCAAAAATTCTGAAATTTAAATAAATAAAATTTATATGATCATCAATTCTGGCAACGCTAACTTTCAGCTGTGAGCGGTGTAACCAGATTGCGGGGAATTTTTTTTGTTGAAAAATTGGGTATTTCAAATTTTATTTGGTGGCAAATTTATTTAGATGTTTAACGGCTTTCTGTGGGAAAAGTAGGATAAAGAAGCAGTGAAATATTGTTTACTTTTTTTAATATTCATTATCGCTAAATCGGTGACATAATATTTATTTTGTTTAATATTCATTATCACTGAATTTTAGTAGAAAATTGATGATGTGTTATTATTATCATAATGACTTTTTCTATTAATATTTATAATAAATTTGGAATTCAACTCTACAGATGATGCAATCTTAAAATGCTGCTGTTAGCCTAAGCTGATGCTAAAACAAATGGCCTAAAAGCTTTACTTTATTATACATATATCTCCAAAAATCTTTTAAAAATGAGCCTGACTTTGTAGACATCCAGAGTATTTAAAAAAAATAGTTTTTGGAAAACATTTAAATGCATAAGAAAATAAAACGTTCACTTATATAATATGTTATTGAAAGTCTACCAAGTATTTAATTATATTTATTTAACATTATAAACTAAATTCAATCAATAAAATTGTAAGAAACTGGTATTAATAATTAAGACATAAATATTTATAAATGCAAAAATAAAATTGTCAGAAAGCTTGCTATTAAATACAATACTTGAGTTGAAAAAAAAATAAAAAAATTTATACATACATAACTATTCAAACTTTAAAGAAAAATAAAATTAAATAATTAAGAAATAAAAATTGAGAAAACACAATTATATCTTTACATATATGTACATATGCACTATATATTCCTGGAAAGCTTACTGTATAGCAAAATTGTTAAGTTGAAAAGCTTTTCAGTTTTCAAATATCACAAGGAATTTACTTTAAGCTAAAAAATAGTTTTTTATATAGAAACTAACTAAATCGCTAATAACAAAATGTTCATTATTTATATCAGAAAATTTCTTTTCACGCACTCCAAGTAACAGTAAGACTGGAAAGCTTACTGCCAAGCTTTTAAAGTCGGCACAAAAAAACTAAGAAGCGTTGACAAATTTTATATGAAAAAAACTTAAATTACAAAAACAAAATGCATAAAAAATTTATCAACGCTAAGCGTTGCGATTCACAAAATAATACACTAAATCTCACTTAATTTTGAATAACAAGATCGAAAAATTGCTTTTCACATATTTCATATAAATAAACACATGGAAAAGCTTCTTATCAAATGAGTTTTTCAAGTTGAGAAAAATTTTATTATATATGGAAATGATTTTCAAATCATGGAAAAAATATCAAAGAACTTTTTAGTTTTAAAAAGCTCGAAATTATTTTGAAAAAAATTTGGCAAACATCTTTCTTGCTCATTTCAAATCATAGATTATGGGAAATAAATGTTGAAATCACTAAGAGCCACTCTGAAACATTGTTTCAAACTGAAATTTAAAAAGAAAGTTTGTTCTTTCAAATTCTCTTATTTTTTATTATTATTTTAATTTTTTATAATTTTCCCAGCAAATGGTTAAATGTACAATTAACAAATTTTTCCACAAGAATTCATTTTCACACACACACACACACACACAAAGATTGTCTATCATATTTTTTGCCTAAATCGAAAATATATGATCTTTAAAGGGATTAGATATTTCTTGTGCGATATACTTCCCACAAAATATTTTATAATATTTTCTTGAAACACTTGCTATTAAAGTACGAATATGTACCAGCAAGTGTGTGTCCTTTTTCTTTTTAAAGTAGCACTAGCTCTTAATGCTCTTTCGCAGCAATGGCCACAAAAAGGGGATGCCCAGTGTAATTGCTAGTGTCTTACAAATTATCAAATGCAAAAGTGTTAGTGGGGGGTTTTCATCCCCTTTTAGATACAAAGAAATTGAAAATATATATGAAAAACTATGTATGTATATTAAAAAGCAATCAAATGGAAAATTACTTACAAAAGCGATAAATTAACAAGAATATAAGAACACCGGAATACAAATTATTTAACCTTTATGAATACTTTTACTAGACAAATAAATATGTAAATAAAATGAAGTAACAAAAATAATGATTGAATGAAAATATGTAAATCTCGTATTAAATAAAAATTACAATTTACCTAAATACTGTAATTACACTCAGTATCTCCTTTTAAGTTATTATTTTATTTAATTTTAACTAATTGTAAATTCACATTTCAAAATTGTATTTAAGAAAAAAAATATCTCAAACCTCCTCTACATAAGTATAAAATAAATCTTAAAATGCCATTTCTTTCGTTTGAAATAAATCATATTTTTTATGAAATGAAATTTGTTTTATTTTAAATGAGACAATTGTGGCATTTAGTTTAAATTTATCTAATAAAATATTAAAAATATTATATGGTATCTGTAAAAAAATATATTTAAGTCCTGATCATTTGATAGAAATTTTCAGTTTAATCTCTTTACTAAGATCTTACTTAATCCATAAAAAGAATTGTATTTTGTTTTTATTTTTAAATTGTATTTTTTTATTTATTGTATCAAAACTGTTAGAAACTCTTACATAATTCATTGAAATAAAAATTGTACAAACCATTTTGCAAAGCAAACAAAAAAAATCTTGTTTTTCTTTATAAAACAACAGTTATGGAACGTGGCACAGTGTCGCGATTTCGCACGAATGATGTCGAAAAATATATGTGAGTAGATGTTTAAAATAACATACGGTATAAGCGATATAACTTTTACATAATTCATTGAAATAAAAATTGTACAAACCATTTTGCAAAGCAAACCAAAAAATTCTTGTTTTTCTTTATAAAACAACAGTTATGGAACGTGGCACAGTGTCGCGATTTCGCACGAATGATGTCGGAAAATATATGCGAGTAATTGTTGAAAACAACGCACGCTTCAAGCAAGCAGGTTTTGTGAGTAGAAAATAAATTAAACGCTTACTTCTGTGACTAAAGACTAAAATTCAAAATCTTTCTAAGACTAGACTGTACAAGCTGCTTGACAAACAAACTGATATTTTGAAACCATGCTAGTCAGTTGTGTAATCTATGGAAAAACACCTTTTTCAAAATGTTTGGACAACGAAATATCTCGAAGCCTTTAACCGATTTACATTCGATGCAGTTTTTTAAGGAAATTAATCAAGAAAATCGATTCGACAAGAACTTGTGAAGCTATTAAATTCACAAATTTCTTCAACAATATTTGTGGAACGAATCAATCGGTTTTAATCAGAATTTCTACAATTGATGTTATTTTGTGAGTTTGAAAGATAATTCAATTCAGGACTGTATCAGTTTGGTAATCAAAAATATTTAATGTTTTTCTCCAAAGTTTTATTTTCCAAAAGTCTTGAAGTATATCAAAATGACTAGCCATAGCCGACTACTTGAGTGTATAGTGTTCCTGGTTAAAACTAGATTTCATATTTTTACTTGACTGCTTTTACACACGCCAAACTTACTTTGCTTCCAATGTTTCCTTTCCGAAAATCCTTTTCATTTGACATCCATATCATGCGTGTGAGTAAAAAGTAGCTGTCCGCCGAATTGGAACGGTTTCACTACATTTTACCCATATCATGGCTGTGAACAAAAAGTATTGGTCCGCCATTTGGGGCGTACGTCACACTGTGTTTGGACCGATTTCACTATTGTTTTAAGTTGGAATTATCTTTCATTTGACAGCCATTGCTTAAAAGTAGCAAAAACGGGTAGTATTTCATTCGACCCTCATATGTTCGAACATCTAATAAGGGAAAAATTATTTTAGCAAAAAATAATGTGTAAAAATTTGAATTCGCTTTTTTAATGGGGCTAATTACGATTGTCGCAATTCAACTACGACGATTTCGTACTGTATTAAAGAAAAAATTTTGCAATGCTCTTTAAGGCTCAGTTAGCCGACTGTAATGTAATTTAACTGCATTGTTGGAAACAGCTGATCGATATTTTTATATGAAAAGTAGGTTACGTTACGTTACAACTCTATAACCATTTTCATTGCTTTTCACATAACAATATCGATCAGCTTTTTCCAACGTTGCAGTTACATTACATTACAGTCGGCCAACTGACCCTTTAGTCTTCTACGAAATCATCGTAGTCGAATTCGTAATACGACACTAGTGTTAAGACCCAATATTAAGACGAGCCGTATCGATGGCAAGTTCCAATCATTTAGAGTTTTCGCATACAAAAATAATGGGCCTTAGCGTTTTTGGTGTATTTTGACTTCGCCTACGAAATTTTGCCCTAGCCTAAAGAAAAAGTGTTGCCACATTTTTTAAATCACTAGTGATTTTAAATGTAATAATAATAGACATTTTTAAAATCATATACGATAAATTTCTTTCAGAAATGATATTTGATGGTCTTTACAATAGAAAACATAAAAAAAAGAGCGAACAAACATCTGCATGACCATTATTACTTTTAAAATCACTAGTTATTTAAAAAATTTTAGTTTCAGAACATGCCTGTATTACAAAAACGTCGTAGTCGTAGTCGAAGTCGAAATACGCCAACTACGATAAGGGGGAATGTTTATATAAACTTTTCTCCAGGCCCAGGGTACCTCCGCTAAAGGGAAAATATTAGTGAAGGTCGGCCTTACATTTTATACTCTAGAATGGGCTAGTTGGAACGGTGGAAAAATTAATAAAAAAATATGTATTCCACCTTATTGTGAATGGCGTCGTTGACGTCATAAGAACACGACAGTAAAACTTTTCACTTGTCTACTCTTTGTCGACAACAATAAACATACTCCATTAATTTACAAAGCCTTAAAGATTAGTAGTAGATTGTGAATAAGTGCCAATTGTTGCCGATGAAGAGTAGACAAGTGACAATATTTATTGTCATCTTGATCTGACGTCGACGCCGCCATTCACAATAACGCGGATTATTTTTGTGTGGGATCCTCCTAAGGAGGGGCGATAGGGAGTTGGTATGTTTAGAAACCATGTAGCGAAGAAAAAATGTATGTAGGGCGATCTTACATTTATCTCCTCTATTAGTACTCTGGGCCTTGTTAGGACGGTGGGGAAAAATTTATAATAATGCTATTTTTATATGGGAACATCCTTAGAGAGGTGATAGTGAAAAAATCTTGACCAGAACGAATAAGTGGCGGTCAGTCTACATTTTAACCCTCTATAGGCGGCTCAGGGGCAGTAATGGGACTTTTTGTGGAATTTTAGCCCATTATTCCGAACTTTGACCTCGATGCGACACGTGTTAATATTAAAATAGCGACTTGAAATTTTTACACAATAATGATTATGCTAAGATAAAGGCTGAGTTAGTAGACTGTAATGGAATGTAACTGCAACTGGAGGAAACAGCTGATCGATATTGTTATGTGAAAAGTAATGAAAATGGTTAAAGGGTCAGTTAGCCGACTGCAATGCAATGCAAATGCAACGTAGAAAACAGTTGATGGATATTTTTATATGAAAAGTAGGTCACGTTACATTACATCTCTATAACGATTTTCATTACTTTTCACATAAAAATATGGATCAGCTAATTCCTACGTTGCAGTTACATTACATTACAGTAGGCTAACTGAGCCTTAACAATTTAAAAGGTTACCGAATCCGAATAAATTTCTCGTTTTCAAAAATTTAATACTGGTCCTGCAGATGTGTTAAAAATTATATACGATAATTTTCTTTCAGATATATTTGAGAATCTATATAACAAAAAAAATTAAAAAACTCTAAAAAAAATATTTGTTTTACGAGTTAGTTTTTTTTTAAATCGTGCGATTTCAAATAGATCGGTTTACAGCACAGGGCCGATTGAGACTTTTGGAAAAAAGAGACTAGTGCCTGGATTCAAAAACTTTTATTACAATAAATCGTATCGAAATAATAAATATAACGAAAATTTATCGAGTTTGTTATTCAGTAACATATTTTAACGATATTCGCTTACAATTGAAGTAAAAAAAGTAATATAAGTGAGTAAAAATTTTGTTGGTTTTTTCATTCGTCACGTACTTATACATACATATGTACATAGTTACTTCGTCGTATAGTTAAAATTTGTCAAAATAAACTTTGTGAGTGGAAAAGTGAAACAAAGGTTAAAAGAAAATTTAAAAGACTGTCAAAGTAAACTTTGCGTGTGGAAAAGGGTTCATATGAAATTATAAATATGACAATATGTATGTACATATATTTCTTTCTCATCTCTCTCATACAAAACCAAAACTTTGTGCTTGCCTCCTTATTTCATAAATTGGCTAAGGCTAAAGCTAAATTCGATCAATAAAATCTTGAAAAAGTACAAAATTAAAAATTATTCGCGATGACATAAAACACTAAAAATATGACGGATTAAATTTTTAAGCCATTACCTGATTTAGCAATACACGTTTTTCTTAAATTGAATTCTTAGTCCAAACTCGATAAATTAACTTTATAAATTGTTAGTGATAAAAGATTTATGCTCTTATGCAAAAACGATTGTTAAAGTTAAAGCATGCGTTAAAACCGGGTTTGCCATACAAAATTCGTTTTTTAAACCAACTTTAACCCTCATACCTAAACAAGAACGGATAGCGTCGCCTTTGCAGCATGCTACACATTTTCAGTACATTTAAATGTGAAAATATTATTTCATTGTACTGAAAATACGTACCCTGCTGCTAACGCAACGCTTGCCGCTCTTGTTTAGATATGAGGGTAAGTTTACCAATTGTTTTTGCATAAAAGGGTTAGCTTTTAGCGAATTACAGAATAAGAGGGCAGGACTTACGAATATAATGTTGGAACTGAACCCATACAAATCTCGATCTAATTGAAAATTAAATTTAAGCTCCTGCAAAACCAGCGAAATATTAAGCAAACAATAAAATGAAAAAAAGAAACATAATTTGTTCTGTTTTTTTAAGACAATTTTCTATTTTTTGGATTGTTTTTCTTCTTTTTAATAAATAAAAATAAGTCATTATATAAACATAAAATTAAAAGAATAGTAGAATAGAATAAAACAAATTATTATTACACCAAAAGATATCAGCAGTAAAGAGTTTTAAATATAAATTTTAGCAAGGCTTTTATATATTTTTTTCCTTTTTTGGAAGCAATAAAATATTATTTGAAATTTTGTAAATCCTTTCTTTTATTTACGAAATAAAACTTGTGTAGTTGATTTCAAAGTTGGTAGGTCAACGTGTTGATAGAAAGTAAATAGACATACTAATTTTCGTATGCAAGCTGTTTATTAAACTTTTGCGTTGAATTTGTGTGTTTGTGTGTGTGTTTTTAAAGGATTTATAGCAAACATAAAAGATTTGCTTGTTCATTGTTCTACAAAGACAGTTTAGCTTTTATGTCAGCAACAAATTTACAAGCCAGCTAAAATAATTCTGGGATCTTCAACGGCAGCCTTAATTTTACGCAAGAACATAACAGCCTCACGTCCATCGATCAATCGGTGATCGTAAGTAAGAGCCACATACATCATTGGTCGTATGACAACCTGCACAGTTAAAGTAAAGAGGGAGAGAGAGAGAGACAACAAATTAATTAATTTTAAAAAGAAAAAATTAATTAAGTAAATTTTATTTACCTGTCCCTTAACAGCAACGGGTCTCTCAAAGATGCCGTGCATGCCTAAAATAGCACTTTGTGGTGGATTAATTATGGGTGTTCCCATTAGAGAACCGAATACGCCACCGTTACTAATGGTGAATGTACCACCGTCCATGTCTTCAACCGTAATAGCACCCTTGCGAGCTTTGTCGCCCAATGCAGCCATAGCAATTTCAATATCTGCATAATTCATACCTTCCACGTTTCTAATTACAGGCACCACTAAACCCTTGGGCGTAGCAACAGCTACAGAAATATCAACGTAATCGCGATACACGATTTCCTAAAAGGAAAAAAATTGAAATTGTAAATATTTATTAATAGTATGTAGATAGTAAATGGAGTTAAATATTTGTTTCACTTCTTTCGAACATTAAAAATTAAAATTTCCAACAAGAATAAATAAAATACCCTGCAGACGATCAAATAAAGCCGTCAATCAGTCCATATTTTTGAGACGTACAAATATGCATTTCAATCACGATTTGTATTTTGTCTTCATATCGCAGCAATGTAAACGTTTGTTCGCACACAAGGAAACTGATGTTTTTGTTTTTGTCAATCAAGGTTAGAGACAATCAAATAAATTTAAATTAAATTTTCTTTGCTCCATTGTCAATTGCTAAAGTTACGGTTTTATCAATAATGATAATGTTCCAGCTGGTTTACACTCTTCACAAAAACTAGAAACAAACTAAACTTAAGAAACACGAAAATTTTCGGAAATAAAAAAGCCTTGGCTTCAGCGTTGTCAACTCGGTGCTTTTCGCACCGTGCTTTTTGAAATTTTCGACGCGAAAAATTTTGAAGTTAGTGCTCAGTGCTTTTTTAAATTCATATCGGTGCTTTTTGTTTCGAGTCGGTGGCACTAAACCAAAAATTCGAAGAAAAATTTCCTCACCTATTTTTACCTTCGGAGAAATCTATATATAAAAAAATAAGCTCTGAACTTAAATGGAGCATTTAAAAAAATTCTACCAAGATTGTACAAGGCTTGGTGGAAGAAATAAGCGCCATATTTTTCTTAAACTTTAACATTTAAATCATAATTAATATAAAAAATGTTTTGCCACAACAAACAAAGAAGACATAACATAACATAACATAAAAAGACATAATAGAAGTATTTACCCATGTATAGTTTAATATCGAAATTTTGTCTAGTCTAGGGAAAATATAATTAGTCCACTATCGAGTTTTCAGTTGAGAATTATCGGATATTTCTAATTTAATTGAATTCGAAAAATACGTTTCTTTCCTGACGAAAAATTATTAAAAATAAAATTTTTTATAATAACTACAAAAGGCTTCGTCAAACTGATTTGAGAATTCTCTGATTCTTATACAATTAAAATGTGTATCGGATGCCTCAAATTTATAGTTTTAATAATGTATTGCAAGGTCAACCGATTATTATATTTTTTATATGCATATTTGTGTATAACAATTTTTTTTAATATATGATAATAATTAAAAATTTAGTGATTTTTTACTTAAATTACGCGCTTTTTTAGTGGTTTCAGTGCTTTTTGAAATTTAAAAGTTCACAACGCTGCTTGGCTTTGTACTTTTTTTAACATTCGTTTTTACTACGAATTATGGGCCAATCCCACGATGTCGAAAACGTTCGACTTGTCGCACACTTACATTCAAAAGAAAAACAGATTTTAATATTTTGTTGTTGTTTTAAATATAATTGTGCGACAAGTCGAACGTTGCCGATGCCGACATCGTGGGATTGGCGCTATAGGAAGTTGTTTACAAATAAAGACGTTAAATTGCAAAAAAAAGGCACTGAATTGTATGGGATTTTTACAAACTAAACAGTTTATTTTAAATTAACGGTTTACGAATTATTGCAGTTTGAGACAAGACGTCTTATAAGAACTTTTAAGACATGAGGGCAATTTGAAATGCTTTACTACAGTGAAATCTTCTGAAACAAACGCTAAAAAATGCGTTCGGCAATACCTTTGTTTAATTTATTGCAGGTATAAGAGTAAAAACGAAAATAGTTCGTGACTGAAGAATTTGTGGTGTTTGTGCTTTTTTCTCTCATTGGCGCGTATACAAACGTCATGTACGTCATGCACACATGCATTTACATGAGTTGTGTGCACTTGCTTTAAAAACCTCCCTTAAACACAAACATAATATCTTACGATCTAAATCTTACACACACACCCAAACGTAAAATATGCAAAATAACAAACATACATGTATCAACAGTACTTCTTTGCATTGTTTGTTATAAACAAGACGTCTTGGAGACATCGCTTGTTAACAGTCATATACACGTACACGTTTACAGTACGACAGCATTTATTATTGGCTTAGTATAATACATGCCACGAGAATACATTTAAAAAACATGACGTTTGAATGTATAACAACACTTCTTACTCATTATTTAAGTACACATTTATGTTTTGATAATAAAATGAGAACAATTTATGTACTAATGACGTCATAATTAAAAACACGCTTGCCTCCAAAGAAAATAAAACAAATTTCAAAGTATTATCAAAATGAGAAATTTTTTAGATATTTTAATTGAACTGTAGTGAATTTTAATCAGAAATAATTCATAGTTAGGCTTAAGTTCAGTAATTTCAATTCTTATTGAATGAAATATTTTTATTAATTAATGTGAGTTTCTAAAGAAGAGAAGAAAAATTAAACTTAGACTTTAAGCTGGGGGAAATACCGATACTTTTCTGTGCAGCCACGCACTTCATCAGCACCCTAGTCTATCTACTTGGGTAGAGATTCTTATTAACATCAGCTATTTAACTTAAATGTACAATGAACGGAATATGAGAAACGATTGTTGTGTATACAATTGATTTACCTTTGGTAAACACATTTATAAGTATCACTATTAATTTTCTGTTTTTTCCAATTTTTCATTTTTCTATTTAGGTTAGCACGAAATTATTTTACTCTACCTCAGTATGTTTAACTATTCTTACTTATCTTTTTACGATCATCACATTAATTATTTTTACTTATTCGATGTACCATCGGTACATCACATCAAAAAAGTCACATTTAGGCGACAGTAAAAATTGCCACTTGTCTACTCTTTGTCGACAACAATTGACTACTATTAACATGCTACATTAATTAACAAAGCCTTAGGAGCAGTAAGAGATTGTCAATAAGAGCCAATTGTTGCCGATAAAGAGTAGAAAAAGTGACAACATTTACTGTCATCTTGATGTGACGACGACGACGCCATTCCCAATATGGGGGATTATTTTATTGACGTTTGGCTTAAAGAGCGATTCGAACTTTAGTTTAATCGAATCATAGATATAGAAACAAATAAAGTTCGAAAAAATAAATAAAAAACTAACTAAAAATTAAAGTTAGGCCGGGTATACATCTATGTGTCATGTGCCACACAAGCGTAAAAAGAGCGTAACCAACTAATTACTAATGAAAAACTTTTTGATTTATACATGTATTTAATTTAATAAATACATGTATTTTTTTTTTTAATACATGTATTTATTTATTGTATCTTCAAATATGAACTAACAATAAGTATTTAGATTTCAGATTTGAATACTTATTCATATTTGAAGATACAATAAATAAATACATGTATTACAAAAAAAAATACATTTATTTAATAAATTAAACAGTTTTATACATAATTAATAGACAATTTTATAGAATCCAACAATGATTGTTTAAATCAATAAATACAAGTCTGAATCAAAAAGTTTTAAATTAGTAATTAGTTGGTTATGCTTTTTTTAAGCAAATGACGCACAAGAAACGCCAGATGTAAACTCAGCCTTATTTTTCATTTCTTATGGAGCCGTTGTAAGACACGAAACAAATAATCAGACAAAATATTCTAACCAGCATATGGTTCCCTTATCTTTTACTTACTATTAATTAAAATAAATGACAAACATTTTGCTACTTACAGCACCATCAATAACCGCATTTACAACGGGTTGGTCTTGCAAGGCATAGGCAGAGGCTTTAGTGAAAATGGACATGAATCCAACTTTAATACCATATTTCTTTTGGAAAGCTTCCAAATGTTCTTTACGGAAGGCCATGGCACCACTAAAATGTAAAAGTTAGTTAAAAATAAATAAATTTTATAAATCGTTTTACATAATTTCAAGCTATAATATTCCTTTCAATACATAACACAGGGCAACAAAATGAAATTTTTTGTGTAAGGTCAAAGGTTTCGTAGTCAATTTGTATACACTAAGTACTGTGTATCAATCCCTCTAAATCAGTTTTTTTGAATTGGCTCTGTATCTCGAGATTTTCCGTTATTAAGGAAAAAGAGGATGCTGCATCACATAATTTGCATTTACTTGAGAGCCAGTTCTTTGATTAAAATAATAAAAAAAACACACAGAAGGCTAGAAAACAAATTGACCTTTAAATTACGTCCTTATTAATTTTCCAACAGTCTTGTAGTTTCGGAGATATTCCGAAAGTTTCATACAAAAAAATAAATTTTTTCAAAAAAAAAATATAAAGAAAATTGTTTTTTAAAAGACTTATTAAAATTTTAAACTGAAGAAAATTTTATATTTTAATATTAATTGTGATACCTTCATATGTTATAAATAAAATGAGCAAAATTTATTTAAAATCATTCCATTAATTTTGAATTTATTCACAATTAAGTGGTAGCATATATATTCGTATTACAGCTGTTTGTAATTATTGGAATCACCTTAATACAAATTAATACTTTTTGTTTGTTCATGTTTTTTATAAAAATACTTTTCATTATTATACTTTCAACCTTCTGCAATAAACGTTCTTTTTATAAAATACGCTTAACCTGTCATTTCTTGCTATAGGTTATGGGCCCAGAAAGAAAATATTAAGAAATTTTTTTTGAATAGAATAGAAGGAATTTAAATTTTTTTTACAAATATGTCGAAGCCGGAAAGTGGTTTGACCATTGACAGGTTGCTTGGTAGGGAAAACTACCCCACCTGGAAAATTGCTGCACAGGCTTATCTGGATTTGGACAATCTTTGGACCACCACAATTGACTACGAAGTCAATGATGCGGGAATCCCCAAAACAGCCATAAAGCCAGAGCAAGACAGAAGGGCCAGAAGTAAGCTAACACTTATTATTGATCCGGTATGTTATGTACACATTCAGGGTGCAAATTCAGCAAAAGAATTGTGGCAACAGCTAGCAAATGCCTACGAGGATAGTGGTTTAACACGCCGAGTAGCACTTTTGCGTAAGCTAATAACCACAAAACTTTCAAACTGTAATTCCATGGACATTTATGTAAAGGATATAGTTACTACAGCACAGACTTTGAATGGCGTTGGTTTTCCCATCAATGAAGAATGGGTCGGATCTCTATTGTTAGCAGGATTGCCGGAGAGCTATCGGCCAATGATAATGGCGTTAGAAAATTCTGGAACTACCATCACTGGCGATAGTATAAAAATAAAATTGCTTCAAGAGGTACCAAATGCAAGTGAAAATGCTGCATTTCATACAGCAAATCGTCCACCGGCAGTAAAAGCCAAAAAGGGTCCTAAGTGTAGAAAATGTAACAAATTTGGACATATCGCGAAATTTTGTTACACAAAGAAATACCCGTCTGGAAACAATAACCATAAGTACGATGCATTTTCTGCAGTCGCATTATCAACGTTGGAAAATACATCTACTCATGATTGGTATTTTGATTCAGGAGCTACGTCACATATGACGTTAGACTCGACATTATTGAACAATGTGCGCAAAGAAAGCGGAATCGTAACAACTGCTAATAACGGCTTAATGCAAGTTGAATTATCGGGAAATACGATTCTTCAACTAGAATATCCCAATTCGTCTATTGAAATAAATGATGTTCAATACATTCCCGAACTATCAACAAATTTACTATCGATAAGCCGAATCGTTAAAAGGGGTCATTTTTAAAAACAAAGGCGTGGAAGTCATAAATTCCAATGGAAACGTTATTTCCACCGGTTCCCATGTAAACGGTTTATTTAAATTAAATTGTGGCTTGGTAAGACAAGATAGAAGTTTGGCATGTAGTTCACTGGCCAGTAAACAATTATGGCACAGAAGAATGGGACACCTTAACCTGCAGAGCTTGGAGAAATTACAAAATGGATTGGTAACTGGAATTAAATTTGCAAATACAGCCACAAACGATTGTAAAATTTGTCCAATCGGAAAACAAATAAGATTACCCTTTAATAAGCATGCCACAAGAGCTTCTAGTATTTTAGAACTAGTGCACTCCGACATTTGTGGTCCAATGGAGGAAGAGTCTCTTGGAGGAAGTCGTTATTTTCTTACTATGATAGATGACAAAACGCGGAAAATTTTCATTTATTTTTTAAAGACCAAAAGCGAAATGGAAGTAGCTAACGTTTTTAAAGATTTTTTGCACTTCGCCGAAAAACAAAGTGGACAAAAATTGAAGACACTTCGTACAGACAATGGGAAAGAATATCTGAATAAAACATTCCAACGGATTATCAAGGAAAATGGTATATACCACCAAACCACAAATGTGCACACACCAGAAGAAAATGGAGTTGCCGAACGAAACAATAGATCAATTGTTGAAAAAGCGAGATGTATGCTATATGATGCGAATTTACCAAAAATTTTCTGGTCTGAAGCAGTAGCTTACTCTGTCTACTTGATAAATCGCTCTCCTTCAAAAGGCACATGCGTAACACCTGAGGAGGGTTGGAGTGGAAGAAAGCCAGATTTATCGCACATAAAGGTATTTGGAACTGTGTCAATGGTACATATACCAAAAGTTAACCGCAAAAAATGGGATCCAAAGGCACAGGAATGTATTTTAACGGGCTATGATGAGCACACCAAAGGCTATCGCCTTTATGATGCTAAGAAAAATATAATTTTTAAAAGTCGTAATGTCTCATTTATTGATGAAGATGAAAATGTTGCTAAATGCCCAACTAAATTATCGTTAGGCGAAGAAAATAACAGAGTAAATATTGATATAGGTTGCATTAATGACACTTATTCTGATACGAATGAATCAAATCAACCAAATGCAGCAAGATCAGCAAACACAGAAAATCAACAAAGACTTACGTACGAATCACCTGATGTAAATAGCCAGTCTGAATTTTTAAATTTACGCCGCAGCGAAAGAAACCGCCATAAACCAGCTAAATTAGCTGATTTTAACACTGATTTTGAAAGCACATCTTCATCAGATGAATATGAGCCAGCTGAAACAACCTTAAGAGAAAGTTCTGTATTAGACGAAGAGTCATCAGTGGACTTGGAAAACAATTTGCATGGATTTTCCGGACTAGTAGCACCTCCATCGCATCGAAATATGCCAGTTCTTACTCAACGTAAAAAGGTGTCAAAGCTCGGTGATGAGGGGTGCATATATACAGGCAAGTATCCCCAGAATTCATTTACAAGAAAACCAAATACGGGCACACATTTATTTCAGTCAACTGCCCAAGATCCTGAAACGCTGGAAGAGGCTTTATCGCGTTCAGATTCTGATAAATGGAAACTTGCGATGGAAGAGGAATACCAATCGATATTAGAAAATGACACTTGGTCATTGCAAGACTTGCCACCAAATCGTAAAGCAATAAAGTGTAAATGGGTATTTCGAACTAAACGCGACATAACAGGTTCCATAGATCGTTATAAAGCGCGATTGGTAATTAAAGGTTACTCACAGAGAAAGGGGTTAGACTATGAAGAAACATATTCACCGGTTGTACGTCATAGTTCCCTGCGATACCTTTTCGCAATCGCCGCACAAATGAGTCTTAAAGTGGAGCAAATGGATGCTGTTACAGCATTTCTTCAAAGTCGACTAAATGATGAAATTTATATGGAACAACCAGCCAATTTTGTGGACCCAAATAATCCGTCCAAAGTATGTCGTCTGAATAAAGCATTATACGGACTCAAACAGTCTAGTAGAATTTGGAATCAGGAATTAAACTTTGCACTTGAGTCATTTGGACTTCAAAAATCCAAATACGATCCATGCTTGTTCTACAAACTAAAGGATAAAAAGATTTTAGTAATAGCTATATATGTAGATGACCTACTCATATTTTGTAATGATGATGACTGGCTGAAAGATGTAAAAATTCACTTAAAGAGAAAATTTCACATGAAAGATCTTGGGGCAGCATCTCAAGTACTTGGAATGAGAATTACTCGCGGAGAAAATTTTATTGCACTCGATCAAGAGAGTTACATAGAAAAGATACTTGAAAAGTTCGGAATGAAAGATGCAAAGGCAGTAGCTACACCTATGAATGCAAGCGAGAAAATATCTAAGCATGACTGTGCAACAACAAATGAAGACATTCAGAAAATGCGCGAAATTCCGTACCAGGAGGCAATAGGATGTTTGATGTACCTTTCTCAATGCACACGTCCAGATATTTGTTTTGCCGTAAACAAACTCAGTCGCTATAGCTCAAATCCAGGTCCTCGTCATTGGTCTGCTGTCAAACATCTGTTTCGATACTTGCGTGGAACTTCAAATTTAAAACTACGCTATACCTCAACAAAGGATGTTAACAACATCATTGGTTATGCTGATGCCGATTGGGCATCAAATCTTGAGGATCGTAAATCAACAACAGGTTACGTGTTTATAGCTCAAGGAGGAGCTATATCCTGGTGCTCAAAAAGGCAACAAACTGTTGCACTGTCTACTTGTGAGGCTGAATATTTAGCTCTCTCAGCTACTGTTCAAGAAGCGTTGTGGTGGAATGGCATAAGATCACATTTTCATACAAATCATGAGCCTTTAAATGTGTGTTGCGACAATCAAAGCGCCATGGCAATCGCATTAAATGGTGGTTTTTATCCAAGGACAAAACACATTGATATACGCCATCATTTTATTCAAGACACTCTAGCTCAGGGCGAATTCAAACTGGAATATGTGTCGACCGACCAACAGTTTGCAGATGTTCTAACGAAACCGCTCGAGAGGACCAAGCTTAACTATTTTCGTAAGGCTTTGGGTATTCAGTAACAAACAACAGGATTAAGGAGGAGTATTGGAATCACCTTAATACAAATTAATACTTTTTGTTTGTTCATGTTTTTTATAAAAATACTTTTCATTATTATACTTTCAACCTTCTACAATAAACGTTCTTTTTATAAAATACGCTTAACCTGTCATTTCTTGCTATAGTAATTATTATTTATTTTAAATTGAAAATTAAAAAATTTATTTTAAATTGAAAAAAAAATTAATTAGCCTTCTACGTATTTTTTTATTTAATCAAAGAACTGGTTCTCAAGTAAATGCAAATTATGTGATGCAGCATCCTCTTTTTTCTTAATAACGGAAAATCTCGAGATACAGAGCGAATTCAAAAAAAGTAATTTATAGGCATTGGAGCTCAGTATCATATGCACGAAAATTTACTATCAAAGTACCAACCTTAAAAATCGTGTTGACCTGTGTAATCGAACTAAATTAATAGGTAGATGTTGTAAAGAGTCGTTTCTCTATGTTTCAAATTTGTATGAAAAATAACGAAAATTTCGGTTTCAAACAATTTTTTTTTCATAAAAATTTCATAACGAAAAAATCGTTCGTACATATTTGCCAAATCTACCCTTAAAGGCCATTGTTACAACTTAAATGTAGTTAAAAGTAGGATTTTATCAGACGTATAAAAAGTTTTCTATCAATACAATTTTAGCTTAACCTAAAGTAAGCGCTAAGGTAGAGGCAAATGTATCCTTCCTGGTAAGTTAAATTAAATTTATAATAATGAATAGCGTTTTATACTTCCGACAAAATCCTACTTTTAACTAACTTTAAGTTGTAATAATGGCCCTAAGTAGTAAAAGAGTTGTAGATTGTAAGAATTCCTGCTCTTTCAATAGAAACTTCTTTACTCCCTCTTACCTCATATCGATCTCGTTGAATGTTGTCAACATGGCATTAATATTTTGGGCATCTTTTAAACGTGCGGCAATCTTTAAACGCATTCGATTCATTTTGACACGTTGTTCGGTACGTGTGCCAGTGATTTGACGTGAGTAATCAGCTGGTGGTACCTTAACCTGTGGTGGAACTATGCCTGGTGCTCGAGGAATAGATGTGGATGGAATTGAAGCTGCTGGCCCAGCTGGTGGTGGTGGTGGTGGGCGCGGTGCTGCTGGTTTTGGTGGTGGAGGTGCAGCAGCAGCTGCTGGTGAAGGTTTAGGTGTACCAGCCGCTGGTTTGGCTGCTGGTGTGGGTGGAGGGGGTGGCGGTGGTGGTGTATCAGCTTTCGGAGCGGCTGCGGGCGCTGCACCAGCATCAGCCTTTTCCAATTTAAACAATGCTTGACCAGCCTTTACGGTATCACCATCGGAGACCATAATTTCTTTAATAATACCGCCAAAAGGTGCTGGTACACCAACTGTGGTCTTATCGGTTTCGATTTCCATAACGGTTTGATCAACCTTGACATAGTCGCCGACTTTGCAGGTAAATCTGAAAAAGAAACAATAAATTATTTTATTTTATTTTTTATTCATGGTATTTTCTACATTGTTTATTGAAAAAGTTTTAAATTTTTAACATTTACAAAGAGAATATTGAAGCTATTGAACACTGAGGGCCCGTTCTTTTAAATGCAAATGAAAATTTTGATCGAGTATTAATGCAGGAAACAAAAACAAATTTGAGTATTTTCTTTTTAATATAAATATTCGAATGAATCTATCGTTCACATTAAGGGGGCATGTTCCTCTTTAAAACAATTTTTGATAATGAAGACATTTTATTTGTTTCATTATCAGAAATTTTATATTAATGTAGTCATGAATTTTTATGCTAAAGAGTACAGCCAGCTGGCGCTAGCCTGCTGATTGAAAATATGTAAAAAGAACTGGCGATAAAAAGTAAATTATCAACACATGATAAGGGAGAGAAGGCTTGGTTAACATAAAAACTCATGACTAGACTGAAATAAAATTTACATAAGCCGGCTGCTAAAATAGCGTAATTTTTTCTTTCTTCTTTGAATATTTTAATTATGTAAAAGTTTGCATACATATCGCTGCCTAAAACGTTAAAAGGTGTAACAAATAAAAAGGTGTAACAAATAAAAAAAGTTTCGTTTTTAATGGATAATGGTAAACATTAATTAATTTTGTTGTTCAGAAAAAAACGACTTTCAAAGAACTAAAGTTATTAAAACATACTAAAAAACATGATATAAATATAGAAGGTACTTCATTATCTCTTAAATTTTTTTTAAAAATAGGTATTTTTGAAGTTTGTTTTTGAGAGAAATAAAGAAAAATGTTCCCATATAGTAAAAAAATTAATTCTTCCCCAGAAATTTTTTTTACAAAAATTCTCTCAACAAAAATTTGCGAATAATTAAAGTGATATATGTAGATAACTACACATCTGTGAAGTTTGAAAAGTGGTTATGTAATAACTTATCTCATATTTTTATATTTTCTGTTTTATACAAATCTTTTAACTATATTTTCATCTAAATTTGGCGTTGAGAAACCAAATTTATTGATCCTTTTGATTATTTGACAATGCATTTTTATTAAGTTTAATAAATATTCATTGATATTGCATTTTTTTAATCTACATAATTCGTTTCCTGGTGATTGTAACATCTTTTTCTAAAATATTGAAAAAGATCTTCTGGAAAGTCTATTTATTTTACAGATATTATAAGCTCTTAGCCACTTCTGACGAACATTACGAAATGCAGGGAATTAAGAAAATGCTGCACTCATATTTTTAGTTATACCCTAATTCATTAAGAAGATTTAGGACGTTTTTGTTTGCAATTGTTTTTGAATTCTCTAAATTATTTTCTTCAAAAATTGTTGTTCTTTTTGATAATGAAAAATAAAAATATTATTACCATAATAAACATAAACACAAAAATTAAATTAAAGTATTATGCAATAGTTTGAAAAATATATGAAAAAATATGTGTTGGAAATAATAGGTATGTCTGCGTACACATTTTGTGCAAAATGTTGCAAAATCTTACAAAATGTTGTCTGCGTACTCCAAATCTCTTGCAGCGAGAGCCAAAAAGAACTTGCAAAATGTTACTGGAGAAATTTCTTCTTGCAAGATTTTGCAACTAGTTTGAACGGCTGTTTTTATTACTTTTTGAATGAAATAATTTTTGTGAAATGAAAATAGACATTGAAATTTAACAATGGCAGAGGTAAATAGTTACAATTGTGTTGATTTTTAACGTTTATAATAAATTTTTAATCAGAAATAATTTTAAGTCAGGCTTAAGTTCAGTAATTTCAATTCTTATTGAATGAAATATTTTTATTAATTAATGTGAGTTTCTAAAGAAGAGAAGAAAAATTAAACTTAGGCTTTAAGCTGGGGGAAATACCGATACTTTTCTGTGCAGCCACGCACTTCACCAGCACCCTAGTCTATCTACTTGGGTAGAGATTCTTATTAACATATTATTTCAGAATGCTGGAAATCCAAGTAAAAACTGTAGAATGCAACAACAAGTAACATTAAGCCACTACAATAATATTTACATGCATGTACCGATGGTACATCGAATAAGTAAAAATAATTAATGTGATGATCGTAAAAAGATAAGTAAGAATAGTTAAACATACTGAGGTAGAGTAAAATAATTTCGTGCTAACCTAAATAGAAAAATGAAAAATTGGAAAAAACAGAAAATTAATAGTGATACTTATAAATGTGTTTACCAAAGGTAAAACAATTGTATACACAACAATCGTTTCTCATATTCCGTTCATTGTACATTTAAGTTAAATAGCTGATGTTAATAAGAATCTCTACCCAAGTAGATAGACTAGGGTGCTGATGAAGTGCGTGGCTGCACAGAAAAGTATCGGTATTTCCCCCAGCTTAAAGTCTAAGTTTAATTTTTCTTCTCTTCTTTAGATACTCACATTAATTAATAAAAATATTTCATTCAATAAGAATTGAAATTACTGAACTTAAGCCTGACTTAAAATTATTTCTGATTAAAAATCACTAAAAGTTCAATTAAAAAATTTTACAAATGTTTCACGTTTATAATAAATTATAATAAACAAAACACTTTATTTCATGCTAGAAACGTCCAAGTATACAGTGCGACCGTGACGTAAAAGCAGAACCAATGATTCCAATAATGCTATTTTTCTGGCCAACTCATTGATTTTGTCGATCGTATGAAATGTCTTGGTGTTTTACTAGACAATACTCTTAGTTTCGGACATCATGTTAATGGACTATTTTCTAAAATAAACTTCACCTTACGAAGACTTTATGCAATGAATTTATACCTGTCCTTACATATTAGAAAGAGCATAGCTCACTCCTTATTGATGTCTAATTTATTATATTGTATTGAGGTACACTCTGGCTGCAGCGCTGAAAATTTAAATAGGTGTGTCTTAGGCTGAGTTTACATCTGGCATTTCTTGTGTCATTTGCCCAAAAAAACGTAACCAACTAATTACTAATGAAAAACTTTTTGATTCAGACATATATTTATTGATTTAAATAGTTTGCAATTATTTTGGATTCTATAAAATTGTCTATTAATTATGTACTAAACTGTTTAACTTAATAATTACATGTCTGAATCAAACAGTTTTTCATTAGTAATTAGTTGGTTACGCTTTTTTTACGCTTGTGTGGCATTTGGCTTTATATACCAACTACGAATTAACGATCATGTTTCTATGCATGTTATTGATTTTTTGGGCTGTAGTTTTAAAAACTTCATACAGATTACATCACTACTTTTCTTTTATAATGTCATGCTCACAGACTGTCCAGACTATCTCCGTAGACATTTTACGTTTTTGCAAAGTGATAGAAACCCACAGCTTCTATTCCCCATTCGAAATCGTCTTATTTATGAAAGATAATTTACTGAACGAGTCGCCAAATGTTGGAATTCACTGCCACGATCCTTAAGAGCATTCCATATTACTCGTAATTCATACAAAGGTAAGCTTGTTGAACATTTCTCACAATTGAACTGATCTAGATTCCGAATACATACATATAGTTAACTTCATGCGCAATATATCTTACAATTTATAAGTAATATTCTCATCTAATAATTTTATAACTACATATTATTATTTTTTTCATTAATATTGTTTCTAGTTTATTTGTTGCCCACATGTTTAATTTTTATGCTATTCTTGTAGTCCATCAACTATATATGGCCCTATGGGATCGGTTGGTTGTTATAAATAAATTAAATAAAAATAAAATTCTTTTGCTTTGGTATTTCAATTGTTTACACACCGATCAGCTGTTTTCTTGCAAGATTTTACTGGATACTGTCTGCGTACTTTTTAAGATATTTTCAGTCGACAGAGTAAAATTGGTCTTACTCTCCCAAAAAAGTTGACTGAGTATTTGCTACTGGAAAAGTACGCAGACAGACCTAATGTTTAGAACAAAATTATAAAGCAAATACACGAACCTTCTAGCATAGACAATAAATAATGTTTTAAATAATCACAACTGCGGCTTTTTTTCCCGTCCATAGACAAGACGATAGAATCGTCGAACAGAATTTGGGCATTAATTGTTTAATTTATACATTCTGTATCTTATAAAAACAATTTTGAAATAATTTTTGAATAAAATTTTCAAACAAACATGAAACAGAGGGGGGAGTATTAAATTAATACGGTAGGACGGTTTTAACGGAAACTTCAGAATACCTATAGTTGTCAGAAGGTGAATGTCAAGAAAAAATGAGAGATGCTAAAAAGTATCCGAAAAAAGTGAAAGTGTCTTAACAATTTACATACATACATACATATGTATGTATAAAACTTCACTAAGTAAAAATTACACGGAAGCTAAAAACTCAATTTGAAAAACTGTTAACTTTTCATAAAAATTATTCACAAAAAAAATAGAAATTCAAGCCAGTGTTTTGAAATAAAGCATAAGAACTCGTGTATGCGTTGTGAAATTTATAACTTCTTTAAAAAACTTTGTTTGGGTACTTTTGATTTTTGGGGTGACGATATGTGTCCTAGGTAAACATAAATGTGAATTAATTACTGAGCTTCAAGTACATCAGACAACCTCTAAAATGAAAATATTTTCTAAATGTAAATGAAGTGGAATATTTAATGCTATGCCGCAATTGCAAGGTGTCGTTTATTTGAACCAGCAATAAAGAGAAAATCTCAGAAAAATATTTCAGGAGAAATTATTCACTATTTCAAATCATTGTATTAAATTCGAAAAAGTAAATAAATACGTTTAGTTAATTCAAACCAAGAAATTTCTTTAATGAAACTTTTTCTATAGGAGATTTACAGATTAGAGAAGGCAATAGAGAAAAAAATGGCATAATAACGAATAAAAAATTCAGGGCGAAATTCTGTATTTGGTGTTGAAATTTTTGGTCTAATAATTATTCATAACATTGAAAAAAAAATCTTTGACATTTATTCGGTTTAATGTTTTTTAATCTAAAATGGCAACGTCGCAAGGAAATTAAATCTAAATTGAGGAAAAACGAACGAACGAATTTTTAGCTATGATATTGAAATACGACAACCAAAATGCAAGGTCCATTAAGAAAATTTGTTGCAATCTATTGTCTGCACATTTTATATAAAATTCTCGTTTCTTTTACATTCAAACTAATATAAATATTTTAAGGTAATAAATTACTTCAAACAAGCCGGGAAACTAATTCGTTAACTTATTTAAAGTAGTTGCGGATAAATAAAAAAACATGTTGGTTGTTGAGCTATTGTTTCAACTTTAATATAACTTAATATTAATATTACTTGAACTTCTCATTTGTTTAAATTAAAGTTTATCATAATCTGCCTTATCGTGGTTGGCGTATTTCAAATACGACTACGACTGTTTTGTAATAGATTAAAGAAAAACTGTTGAAGTCTTCTTTAATCTATTACCAAAAAGTAGTAGTCGTATTTGAAATACGCCAACCACGATAAGGCAGAATGTTTCTAGTTGTTCTAAGAAATTTTTGGGTAAAGGTTCCGTGATGATCTGCACTAGCAGCAGTGAAATGCATATAGGATCCAGCTAACCACTTAATAATAAATTTCAATGCATTTTTAATAAAAAATATTTTACTGAATAAGTAAAATAATAATTTGGAATTATTGCACTAATAATAACAAATGTTAAATATTTTCTCTTTGAAATATTTTTTAAAAAGTAATCTATTTTTTCTGAAAACAAAAGACTATATCGGAATTGTTGGTTGATATTGATTATTATCAATAAAATCATATCAATATGTGAATCTTACTCGTCCTTAAGTAGGATTGCAAGCCACTTTTTATAAATTTGTTTATTTCTGACACCTTCCTTCGCGGTCTTGGATTTAAATATAAATATAAAATTAAATATATTTCCGCCTCTCTTAGAATTTTATTTTTTATATTTTTTTTTTTAATTTTTAATTAAAAACTAATATACTGCATCAGCTTATAAACAGTTTGATGTGCAAATAAAGGCAAAAAATAAAACATGGACTAAAACCTCACAATGGTACAAAGAAATAAATAATAATAAGATTAACATAAAAAATTACCTAACTTCAAATATAAATACATTCTTTAACAGCACAGACTGTAAGAAGTACATAAGACTCAGACTTGGTCATACATTTATAACTAAAAAATTTCTAATAGACTCAAATACTTCAAATATATGTCCCTACTGCGGGATAAATAGAATATCTATTAGACATATTCTAATACATTGCACAAAACTCAACACAAACCGAAATCGTTTCCTTCAGATGAATCCTACTATATACCTCGATAATCCTTCTATACACAGCATACAGACTATCATAGCATTTCTAAAAGCCTGCAATATATACAAAGACATCTAAAACCACACACTTTCATTAAAAGTTATTTGCACATTCTTCGAATCCAATTTATCAACTATATTTCAATATATAACCTCTTTTCTTTTTCATATAAAAAAGCTGAAGGCCTTAGTAGCCATTGCTTTCTAATATAAGTAATATTAACTAGTCTCTTACTATAGCTTATAATGTAAATAAATAAATAAATAAAACTTTGTTATTATTTTATAAAACAATTAATGCACTTTACTTTCAAAATATTTTTGATATACTTTTGAGCTCAAGAAAAGAAGCAGTTCGTTGGTAGCAAAATTTTTCTTGTGCACAAGCAAATGAACTTCTAAATAATAAATTTTATGTGGGCCTAATCAACTGAACAGGAGTGTATAATACTGTAAAATATTTTTATCTCATAAATTTTGAGTATAAAAAAGAATGAATAACGATATCAGAATAAATTTCCACATAAAAATGTTGGTAATCGTTTATTTTCCAAAAGGAATCATCTAGATTATACGTGAATGCCTGCTTGTAGTAGGCAGCCAAGTAAATCATGATCGTTTATCCATCAAATTAAAAGCGTTAACTAATACATACTTATTATGAAGACATTCTAAAATTGTCATTCGGTCTATTTATATTGAGAAACAAAAATTCTAGTTCGGTATATCTATATTGAGAAACAAATACAAATTTAAGAGTTTTGTTTTTACTTTCAATATAAATAGACAGCCAGACGATATATTACTAATTTTACTTAAATATGTAACAATTTATCTACTTAATTCTTGCAATGCTCATATCAACAAACAAAAGTTATTATTTATTGAATTTGGCAATTAATGAGTAATACTTGTTTTGTTTCTAGTCAATACATTAAAGTGTATGAAACAAAATCAATAACTTGGAAATTAAACGTTATATTCTTCTTATTAAATTTACTGCTTTCAAACCAAGCAGACTTTCATAAAATAAACTCGAAAACGCTTTAAAAGCCAATGACCAACATACGAGACCTTGGCCAGAAAATGCAATCAATATACGCTTTATGTATATAAAAGCGTACAATAAATTGAAAGAGAGCAATAAAACCGGCATAAAATATATTAACAAAAAACGTTAAAATAAAATTGGTATTTAGTATTATAAAACTTACTTAACATCACCTTCCGATACAGAATCCGCAAAGGGAGGAACTTTAATTGTTTCCAAATTCCACAGGCTGACGGATGTGTGAAAGCTTTGAGAGCCCATTGCGCCCAAGGGTCTATAATTGCAAAGTTGTACATGAAATATTTTAAATAAAAATTTTTACAAATTCTTTCTAACTCACCTGGTGGCAGTTACTCCATGTTGGTGTTCAGCAAAAATTTGAGCTTGAACTGCAGCTAGTCTGGCATACTGACGCACAATATTGGCACTTTTAACCTGTAGATGAAAAATCAGAAGTCATAAACACAAAATTTGGCAATTTTTTTTTAACAAATAAAATTAGCGATAAAACTTTTTTCTGCAGCTTACATTTCAAATAAGAGAAAATCAATGATTGCACAACACTTAAATAAAAAAAATTATTTCGCTCTAAAATATTTAAATACAATTCTTTTAGTTTTCTATGACTGAAAGCAGTCACGTGAATCGTCGTACTTGAATTTGGCCATAACCCAGGCCAACTTTAGATTTTTATTAGTTTTGTTTTCAAAATATCATCACTTTTCCATATTACATAATAAATTGGATGCTCCGTATTTTTTTCATACTTCACGTCTTGTAAAAACTACACATTGCATGCTGAACACTGTAAGCCCCGACACGCCCACACAGTTTTTTATTCTTTCAATAAGCAATATATCATAATCCAGCCAGTCATTTATTATTCCATTTACTTACTTCTTGGCTACGAGCAACTTGTATACCCAGACTGAGCACATTACGCGGTAAACGTCGCGAAGTTATCGATATTATCCCGGACATTTGCTTATATTTTTTTTTACTTCGTTCGTTTCTTTGATTCAATATTTTTTTATAAACAAATTTGGAAAAGTTTGAAAACTTCTTCGTTTTGTCAAATTCTTGCACTTATTCCTTCAGGTCTTCATGCGACCCATAAATGAACGTTCCGAAAGCGACGTGAGAGTAATGTGAAGTTGAAGGTATTTCCAATTTTTTTCTGCGAACTGTCAAATTGACACACATATGTGGGAGAGCACAAGTCAGAAAACGTCAAGGAGTACTAAAACAGCTCGAGGGCCAGTAGGAAATTGAGTTAAACAGCAATTATTATGTACCCACAATAATTAAAAATATTTATTTTTAACCGACTTCACAAAAGGAAGAGGGAGGTTACATGATTGTCATGGTTGTATTTTTTTATGCAAAAGACAATTGATTTTATCTGCGTATCTACGAATATTGTTAACACACATGATATTTTACTGTACAATAAGAACTACTGCACAATAAGTCAGGATTCACACACATCAGGTTTAGCTGATCAGTTTTAGTCCAATTTTCTTTTGAACCTGCATTTGCGTTCATACACACCGTCAAGTCACGTCATCAAGTCTCATCAATTTGCGATGTAGTAGAGTATTACGAATGACAAAACAAAACGAAAATGCAAACTTGACTGGTACGGTCAAGTCTGTACCCCTTTTTATTCTCTTCACCGCTCTTTCCTAAAAGCTCAAGACTTGACGAGTCAAACGTGACTTGTGTGAATCAGGACTAACATCGTCAGCCCATTATTGGTTTGGAGCATATGCCAAAAAATCGGAAAGAGAAACGAAGATAGAAGCGATAATAGTTTGTTCTACATCATGCGAGAAGGTGCCAGATTGATCGCTATATTGAAAAAAGTGATTTATTTGATTGATATTAATTTTAAGGTTTTATAAGCGCTTTTGTATGAAAAATATATTAATTCTTACCTACTTTCAATATATTTTTATATGAAGAAAGAAGGATAAGCAAATTTGTAAAATTTTATAAAAATTCCCATACAAAAAGGAAAATGTTATGACAAAAAAACATAAAACAAAAGGGAACAAGCTAGAACGTGCTTGAAACCATTACACAACTTGCTTTGTAGCACATACTCGCATTTAGCACTCTGACATCTTTTGAGCGATCACATAAGAAACCACAGGCTGTGGTTTGTAGCACATTGTAGCGCTATCTTATACAAGAGCTTCTGGCGATCACTCTGTCATTAGTCAAAGTATACCCAATGTATTTTCACCATTGCATCCAACACATCGTCGGTTGGTTTCCGGTTTGATGTATGACACAAAAATGTGTTTTCGAGAAAATCGATGAAGAATGTTTAGTTCATTAGTTTTATAAAAATACACGGTAAAATTTTTTGTTTAATAATAAAAGTAATAGATAAATATGTTTTTTATTCAAACTTAAAGTTTATAAACTTTTACCCTCATATGCAAAATAATTAACGTGTGCTTCAAGTGTACGTTAAAACCATTTTTTGTATGGAAATTTTGTTTTAACGTACATTTCAAGCACACGTTAATTTTTTGCATATGAGGGCTTATATCCAACATGAAAAGTTATTAGGATTTAAAAAAAAAATTACGAAAATCTTTGCCAACGCATGCCACAATCATAACAACAATATTTTTCACTACTTGTTCTAGTGGTTTAAATTACTGTATATATTAAAGTAAATATAAAAGGTGAAAATATCAGTTTTATTCATATAACATAACTTTCAGAGGAACAACACAGGAAGAAATAAAAGACTGAATATATTTAATAAAAGAAATTTTATTAATAAAAAATAAACATCAATTTATTTCATTCACAATTATAAAATTTTTGTATTTTGCTTTGACTCACGTTCATTGAGTAGATAATGCATTGATATGCATTATAACAGATGCGAATAACAATATTAATACTTTTACGTGGAAAGTAAAAATCCCAAAAATTTTCAATTGCCGTAAAACAGATATTACAATGCGGAAATGGCACAGCTCTATATCTCCTTATATATTCAAGATATCGGAAAACTTATAACGAATTTAGAAAGAGGTCACATTATTCATATATAATCAATCAATAAATCAATTCTTTTGTTAATTGTTCCATACATGAAACCAGAAACCAACCGACGACATCTTAGGAAGAAATGTGTATATTTTAGTGAGCTTTCATGAGTAAAGATAGAAGTTAATATTACTTTAATGTAAAAGTAGAAATACGTTTTGTGCTGCATACACCACTTTTCCTAATATAATTTTAGAAATTAGCTTTTTGTGCTCCATACGTATTCTTTACTGCTGTGAATTGGGAGTTTTGTTTCTTGATGTCTAGAGAAATAAGTCGATCGTTTAACTCTGACCAAGAAGCTGCTGCCGTAATATTTTTAACCATCGATCTGCTTACACACTTGCACTTACAGTATGAAATTAAATGATTTCTGTTATACTCAAACATGCATAATTAAGGTTTCTTTTATTTTATTTTAGTGTTTAATAACTTCATATTAAAACATTTAATTGGCGGCTGCGTCTAGGTGATGATGTTTTTGCTTAACAGTGGCCGTTGAATTTTTCTTACGGGATTTTCTTGTTTTTATTACTCTTTTCTTATTGAAATGAAGCAAACCAAGAGTTAACTTGACTTCACAATTTTTTTGTATGAAGAATGTGACGCAAATGCCAAACTATGACATGTACTGCAAAACAATACTTATTCAACCTTAGAATAGTTCAAATGGAACAAAATTAATGTTAAATATTTCATTTTGACCCACCGAAAATTTTTTTAAATTTAATTTTGTATGATAGAGTTGAGAATATATATTTCTTTCTCATCATCAAATCAAAAGACGAGGAAGAAAAACTGCCCAATTCTAAAGCTTGACTAATATGAGCAAATTAGATGCATAATATTATGTTATATTATGTATACATCAGATAACAGAAATGAGTAGTGAAAAAGTGAATAAGTTAAATATGACTTATAATTTCCTGTACGCAATGCGTGCTCATATATATTGCAATGTTGTCTATGAAGCGAATCACTCGCAAGTTTGAAGTGAGCATCGAACTCATACATAGCAACATTTATGACGTTATTGATTTCGACACTCTTAACTCAATGCCTATGGACGATGCAAAATAAATAAGTATGACTCGCAATGCGAACTTCGGATACGATTTTGTGTGTTTGTTTCCCTATTGCTTATTGTTGTTTGTTTTATTTGCTGGAATTGAAAAACAACATTATTTATTACTATTGTATACTACTTGCAAACTGTTTAATGACTAAACTTTTAAATAAACACACATACATGAGCTAAAAGTGTTAAATCAATGCGAGTAGTATAAGTAATTTCCTGAAATTATAAAACAAACTGAGATGCTTTGTAAGTGTGAGTGTGGTATGAATATGAATGTAAACGTTGCAATCATATATATTTCGACTTATTTATAAATTAATGTCATTGAGAGTGAGCGTACATCAGAGTAATTGAGTTTCGACGATGTCCTTATATATAAAATTGCATGAGTCAATATGAATAGCAAAAACAAGATACTTTGCTGATCTCTGACATACATATAATTGTATCATGGCTGTGATAACGCATATTGTTTAATGCCAGTAACATGTACTAAAACTATCCACATTTCCTATTGGGCATTAATAATTTTGTTCGCCTTACAACACTACTATTTTTGGGCTGTGTTCATGAAATGTTTTTGTATTTGTATGAACAGCTGTTCCTCATTGCTATTTAAAGCGGCCAAACATTACGAAACGCGAGTGAAATGGAGGTAATTTTCTAAATGTTAGCAACAAATTCGACAAATGCTGGCCTAATTTAAAGTTAAAATAATTAATAACTATGTCAGTTCACTACCAAAGATTCTTAAAAGTTCTCGAAAAGTGGCCAGTGGATAAATCCAAAATCGGAAGGTACGATATTGAACTTGCAATCATTCCCACTAAAGTATATCATATAATTTGCGTGTTTTATAATCATTTCATTTTAAATTAACAAATAAGTATCTTATATTTTCATTTTAATCTGATAAATTAGTTAATATATTGGAAATTTGCGCTGGTTTATTGAGTTTAAATTCAGTTAGATATGTATACTGTATACATATTTACATGTGTAGATAAATATACAATTGTACATCGTCATTGATATCAAATTTTTATTGATTTTCTTTGATCAAGTCAAAATAATTTTAGAAACATCTTATTCTTTATATAAAAAATCACAAACAGGATTGAAATATGAGGGTGATCACTTCTTGATGTTGTGTGAAATTGTCTAAACGTTGGGAGGGTAGCTTGCATTTTCTCTAACGATAAGCATGATCTTGTCAGATGGGCGGGAAGTTGTGTTGTAAACAAGTAATTCGGCTGGATATCAAACAACTAAAAACAGTTTAAGGGCATCAACAATCAGTTTCTAGTTGCAGCTGAGTTATTCAGTTTTCAGACTTCTGTTGAGTAATACGCGCATTAATTGTTTTTTTTATTCATTGTGGTGTTTTCTATTGTACCTACAGTGTGTTGAATTCCTATTTAAAAATCGGGAAAAACAAAAAATGTCTTCCAAATATGCTTATCAACTTGAAGCGGCACATCTCCTAAGTGATGCAGAAGAGTAAGTTGCAGTAAAATAAATAATACTTTTCACTCTAGCCGTTTCTAAATCAAATATAAATCAATTACATGGAGAAAATTCTGTGATGTAATTTCCTCTAATACGTATTATTATGTGGTACAATATATGTATATACATACACACATGCATAAATATCTATTTATGTAAATATGTATGTAGTTTGTATATCACGTATGCAATTACATTTTGAAAAATTATTAGAAAAGCACGTGTCCGCAGAAAATGTCCAAACAATTTAAGATTCCTTCATATTTACATACAATATCTGGGGTTCGATTCTGAATTCGAAAAGAAAGCAAATGCTTTCGAATTGTAATGTTATTAAAATTAAATTCGATAGCATATTTTTCGTGTCGAAGTACAGAGTACATCCCTGCTGTATTTTGTTTTATTGTGAGTAACTAAAACGTTTCGTTAAGTGAATGATTTTGTATATTTATGTACATATATTAATCTTGGCTTTGCTCCATTTGTTCTCTTTCGACTTAATGATGTACAGAAACAGCAGTCTCTTCCATTGGAAATATAAAATTAATGGCATGTTCCTCTAAATGCGAACGATAGGTTCGATCGAATATTAATATTGGAAACAAAACTAAAATTTATTATATGAAAATATTTTCCTTTCTCAAGATGTGCATGTACATATGTATGTATGTACCAGTCTTTTATATACGGTCCGTTTCTGTAAACCGAATCGATTTGAAATCGCACATTTTTAGAAAACTAACTCGGATAATGGGAACATTTGTTCAGATTTTTTTTTTAATTTTTCTATTTTATAGATTCTTATATATCATATTGTATACGAATTTGAACACGTCTGCAACTATTATTAATTTTGGAAATCTTACAATTTCAAGCTGATTCGATTTACAGAACAGGGCTGATATAATTTTTAACAAAATTAAACATATGATAAAAGGATTTTTCTGTATTATTCACCCTTATTCCAGTTGTCAACATCAAGGTGACGTCAATAAAAATACCAAAAAATCTATGCTTGTCTATCCGTTGTCGAAAACTGCTGACTGCTATTGACAGGCTGATGATATTTTCCAGACCTTAGGGAACAGAAACAGAATATTAATGGCAACAAAACTATTCTCGTGAACGAGTAGATAGGCCCCTATTTTTTTGGTATTGTATTGACGTGTTGTCGATGTTGACAACTGGAATAAGAGTGATTAAGTCCAAAAAAACTGATTTTTTGAGATGTGTCTAAGTTGGAAAAATAGGAGCGTTATGTGTGTGTGTGTTAGGATGAAAAACAACCACACTAACGCGATTCTAATTTCATCTCGAGATACTATGTCTCAACATATTATCATCACATTATACCAGAAATCTCTTATTGGAATATTAGGGAAGAAGAACTACAACAAGCAGATAAAAAAGCGACTCCTCTAAAATCCAAATGAAGACATAAGGATAGAAAAAGATTGCAGTAAAACTTTTTGGGATTCAAATGGCAGTTATATGTAAGTGTCATATTTTCACTTACGACTACCGTTTGAATCCGCCCCTCCCCCAAATTGTATTACCAGTATATATACAATTTGCACCCGTAACAATGTTTTCAACCAATTCCAGCTCAAGACTTTTCCAAATATTAAACTTCACTAAATACATTTAAACTTCATTTGTGGCGATTCAAAAAAAATCCTTTATGTCATTTTGTTCCATTTGTTTTATTTTGTTCTACTCACAGTGTAAAATTTTTCACTGGGAAATGTATATTAATGATTTTATATACTCTTCTCATTAGGGATCTCGGTGAGCAAATACGTGAAAATATAAAAATTTTCTCAAATACAATTAATCTAACGCCAGACGCTACAGATAAAATTACTAAACAAATTGAAGCTCTGGAAAGATTAGCCAACAATACTTACGGCAGTAAATTTAAAAGAGTTTATACCTCCACCGCCACCGGTCTCACAGCAGAGCAGTGTAATAGAGTGTTATCGTCAGAGTTTCTACAGCATTTAAAGGACGACGGCAAGGAGAAAAACTAATTTGGAAACTTAAACTTCGTAAAAGTTTACTGTAAGAAAATGTGGCTTAAACCCTTAATAAAAACCTTTTGTACATCGGCCTCAGGTCAGCCAATAAAGCCGCCTCATATACCCGTTTTATGTCAAGAAGCCATTAGCTATTTAAAACCTGGCAAACAGCAAACATTTATCGATATGACATTTGGTGCCGGTGGCCATAGCAGCCAGTTGTTGGAGCAACATCAAGACATTAAAGTGTTTGCTTTGGATCGCGACCCAGTGGCTTATGATTTGGCTAAAAATATGAGCTCTAAATATCAAGACAGATTAATACCTTTAATTGGAAAGTTTTCGGACTTACCGCGCCTACTCAAAGATCATCAGGTGGGACGCCATAGCATAGATGGTATTCTATTTGATTTTGGCTGCTCTTCCATGCAATTCGATGAAGCTGATCGTGGATTTTCTATATCAAAAAATGGTCCTTTGGATATGCGCATGGATCGGGGCTCAAATAAAGATAATGAGCAAATTACGGCTGCCGATGTTTTAGCCAGAGCTGAAGAAAACGATCTAGTGAAAATTCTAAGAGTCTATGGCGAAGAAAAGGCAGCAAAGAAGATTGCCAGAGCTATAGTAGAGGCACGCACAGCTTTCCATAAAATTGAAACCACCAAACAATTAGCAGATCTAGTAGCTTCATGCCTGAGTGAAACGCCTTTCAGAATGGACAAAATGCAGCGTCCAACTCATGTGGCCACAAAGACTTTTCAGGCTTTGCGTATATTTGTTAACAATGAATTGAACGAAATCAATTATGGCATGATATTGGCAAATGAATACCTAAAGCCGGAAGGGCGTCTGGTAGCCATTACATTTCATTCTTTAGAGGATACTATTGTTAAGCGTCATCTTAATGGTAATGTCATTGAGGGTCTGGCCAATCCTGTACCCCTTAAGTATTGCGGTCATGATGTTACGCACGGTAAAGAACTGATGGAGTCATTTGTCTCCACCAATTGGAAACAGCTGAATAAACATGTAATTGTTCCTAATGATGAGGAAATTATGCGCAACAGTCGTAGTCGTTCGGCGAAACTGAGAGCTGCCGTCAAGGTTAAATAAAAATTGAAATTTGTGTTAATGTTTTTTTTTTTTTTTTACTTTAATTAAGTGAATTCTCTTTGTAGTTCTAAGTACACTTCGTTAACTTTAAATAAATATTTATGTTGTATATTTAAACAAATTTATTTTGTGTAGTATGCACTTTTATATGGTTCTTTTGCAGTCTTATAATGGTTTGTAGTTTGTTAGTTTTTTTTTAATATCAACAATTTGGCCTCAACCAATTTAAAATAACTTTGAACTCTGTTAAAATGAATGTAATGAAACTGATCGAATTTTAGATATTAACGCAATGGATATTTCCAATGACTAATAAGATAAATGCTTAGTAATTAGAAGAGCTTGTTATTCTATGAGCTTTTAGCACTTATTTCCCGCCTTATTTAGACTGCAGCTGATGCAAATGCACAACAAATTATATTTCTTAGAAGTCAAGTGCATACATAATTTGCTACAGGTTAGTGTTTTTTCAATCAATTTTGTTAAGTTTAAATAACAAAACTAAGGTAAGATAATTAATAGTTATTGGTAAAGTAAAGTTAATATTTTAGGGCAGAAAAAACATTAATTTAATTAGTTTTTATGGGAATTTTTACAATTTAAGTTTAAAATTTGTAAACGCACTAAACTAATGGTAAAGTAAGAAAATAAAAAACATGTTGATTATTGAGTTCTTGTTTCAACTTTGTTATTTGTTGTTGAGCTTCTCATTTATTTAAATGAAAGTTTATAACATAATAACTCTAGTTGTTCTAAGAAACTTTGGGTAAAGCTTCCCTGATGATCTGCATTAGCAACAGTGAAATGCGCATAGGATCCAGCTAAACCCCTCAATAATCAATTTCAATGTATTTTATTAAAAAAAAAAAAAAAAAAAAAAAAAAATATTTTACTGAACAAGTAAAATATAATTTTGGGATTATTAGTGCGTTTACAAATTTTAAACATTAATTTAAATTTATTATTATCGGAAGTGAGTGTTATAAGGGAAGTATAAACAATTAGGGGTGGATGCACATAAGAAAAGAATAAAACTTAATATGTACTAAATTAAGTCATACTGAAATACTAAGTAAATGTAGCAAGCAAGCAATACCGATACCAGCTAACAACTATGATTGCCGATTTTTAGTTTTGCCTTCGGAAGTGGTTGAGTTTTAATTCCAGATGAGGAAGCCATGAATGAGATCGAGTAGTATGAAACTATGTAGTGTTTTTGCGTTTAAAAACGTTGATCAGCTTAGGAATGAATATGCCAATCAATTCTCAGGATAATTTTTTAGGTCACGAAATAAGTGTGTAAAAAAAAATAACCGAAGTGCTATGAAGACATTCAAATGGGAAGATCACAAGAAGCAAATCCTTTTGCCAATGTGGGCTGGCTTACAAAGATCGATCTTAACAAAAACATATCACAATTGCTTTGCAACCAAAACTCATCATGTAATGAGATAATTATTATTATCCAGTGATGATAGTGACTTCTTACCATTCAAGTGATACCCCTTTTAGACACGGAGATTTTACTTTGCAACAACAATCATATTTGCATAATTAAATAGTGTGTTACATATCGTTGACTAAAACGCAAAAAAATATCTGGGGGTCTACTGTGTATTTCGAAACGAATTAAAACTCTTTCGAAATTTTATTTTAAAAATATACAAATTCGAAAGCAATTGTTTTCGTTTCGAATTACAGATTAGACCCCCTGTTAAATGTTGTCGCCTGGGTTTTAAAAATATAACTCTCAATGCACTCATCCCACAACAGCTCGCGCAAAATTTCATTATAAAATATTACTCGTTGTACATTACATTCAGATGTAATTTGTAATGTAAATATTTCCAAGTAATTGTAATTGCAGGTTTTCAATTAAAACTACAAAATGAATTGAAAAAAATCTTAAATTACATTTACAATTTCGGCTCCATGAAAAATCGCCCAAAACCAAATCGCCCAAAAATAAAAATGAAAAATTGCCCATAATTTTCAAAATGAAAAATCACCCAAAAAATTAAATATCGCCCGAAATTAAAAAAACACCAAAAAATATTCAAAATTATAGTAATTTAATTTTTATATTAAAAAGAAAAACATTTTCAGCCTTGCAAAGTTTTCCTGCGTAAGAACGTTTGCTTGCACTGCCGGCCTTCGGCCAGGCCTAAGAATTGTTTCCACCATGGTGTTTCCCGACACGGCACTGCCTAATAAAGATTTTCTGCTTTCCGAAGTTTTTCTATTTAATGATATTTTCCTGCACTGTCGGCCTTAGGGATTTTCTCTACCATGGTATTTGGGTGTATTTTTCCGTTTAATTTTTAAATGTTTGAAAAATTCTTGGGCGAAAAATTACTTAGAATTTGTATGAAAAATTTTTTGGGTATAATTATGATACTTTAGACGACCTTATTTTCCTTATTTCTTCTTTATATTACAGTGTAATGTAATAGTGGATTTTCAAGGTCTTTATTGTATTTTAATGTAAATAAAAAACTATTATCACATTATTTTATCCAACGTGATAAAATTTTTTGAGTGATTTTTTATTTTTGGGAGCTTTGGTTTTGGGTGATTTTTCATGAAACCATTTTTCATATGAAAAATCGCCCAAATGAAAATTAACCAAAAAAATGAAAAATTTCCCAAAATTTCATATGAACTTTTCATATGATAAGTCACCCAAATTTTTTATGGAAAAATTTTGGGCGATTTGGTTTTGGGTGATTTTTCATGTAGCCAACAATTTAATTTTCTCCTAGATGTAATCTCAGGAACGTATGTACCATGTAAAACGAGGTATAGGTGTATTGCCGATGGATGGCAGAAGCAAGTACGCAAATTGCCAGGGTATCCCACACAAGAAAAGAAAAACTCGGGAAAGTTGGGCATATACATACATACATATAAATGCCAACTTCCCATTTATGACTTCGCTGAAAAGTGACTAACGGTTGTGTACTAAAAGTAATTACATAAACGTTTATGAATTCCAGTTTCCTCGATAAAAGCAATCAATTGATGTGTATTGCCGTTTTAGGGAAACTTTTGTTTATTTTTTTGAAAGTGAGAAAATTACCCATGCGGAATAGAGTTAGGGGATTAAAATGTTCTAAATAATGCTCCTCGTAAGATTTTGCATAAAAGTACTAATAATAAATACATCCGTTTCATGGTTTTCTATCCCATCGATTCCCTATAAGTTTCAAACAATCATTTCGTTATGACAATAATAGAGCATAATATGTACATACATATGCATATACAATTTTGTTAGAAAATACATATGAATTTGCTACACATTTTCACCTCTATATTCAATTATAATTTAATATATTTAAAATAATCTCGTAAAAGTCTTGCTTATCAGCAAAAATTCTGAAAAGCAGCAACAATCTTTTGTAGGCATTTTTTATATGTATATTTTTTTGTATATTTAAATGACCCTTAAAAAACAATACAAATAAATAAAATTTAAATGATAATCTGTGCATGAAATCGATGCTGGAAATAATGGGACTTCTTCAATACGTGAAATGATTTTTTTATTTAATCGTCAATTGCATTTGGTGGGTAACGGTGCGAGTGATTTAAACATATTTTGTAATAATTCATATACATGTACATATGTATGTATGTACATACATATATCATTAATAATTAATTCTATCTGTTTTTTTAAACAGTGTGATGGATTTTTCTCCAACTAGTGAAAATATGGCCAAGTTGATATCGGGCACGCAGGTGGCCAAGTGAGTTATAATTAAAACAAACATACATATTTCTAAACGTATGCATATATTTATATTTATTTTGAAATACTTTAGTGAAATACGTCAATCGTTAAAGCAACAAGTTTTAGAGTGGAAAAATAATCTACCAAATTTTGCTCCCGGCTTACGTATAGTTCAAGTTGGTGGCCGCGAAGATTCCAATGTTTATATACGTATGAAAATTAAAGCAGCCAACGAAATTGGTATCGCTGTGCAACATGTTCAATTGCCAAGGACAATAACTGAATTAGAATTATTGGACAAGGTGAGTTAGAGGTTGATTACATAAGACTTATTTTTGTCTGTAAAATTATAATTTTTATTTATAATTTTTTAATTAAAATCAAATTTTTACTAAAAGTTCTTAAAATTTTCTCTTAAAAAACTTTCCCTCATATGCAAAAAAGTTAACGTATGCTTCAAGTGTACGTTAAACCGATTTTTGTATGGAAATTTTGTCTTAACGTACACTTCAAGTACACTTTAATTTTTCTTTGTTTTTATTAGTTTCATTTTAATTATTTCCGATATTTCGCTAAAATTAAAATGTAAAAAATAAAATTTAATTTTTATAAGAAACAAAAAACTTGAGCTCGATTATTTCTGTATTGTAATTATCAGGTATCGCAAATAAAGAATATTTTCCAAATTTAAACTGAAAAAATCACAATGATAGAGAAGTGGTACGTGCACAAGGAATATACCACGATACTCCATGTTACATGGACTACCTATAGATGCAATGATTTTTATTTATTTTTTTTTAATTTTTATTAAAAAACTCAATTTTACCGATAATTTTTTGATTTTTATTTATTCCTCAGAAAATAACAGTTATTTTGTGACTTTTATTTATTCCTCACAAAATAACAGTTACTTTTTGATTTTATTTTTTTGCTGAAAAAAAAAATTAAATTTTTAAAATGAATAAACTATAAATAAATTCAGTAAAGTGCGACTTTGACCCGCGCGGGAAGGGTTCCGTACGGACACGAGATATGTAATTCAATACGAACCTTAGTAGCCTATATAAAATATAGTTTTGACATTTTTTTCGTTATTGACGTTTTTTAAATTTTGGCGATTTTTTTTATTCTGGCGATTTTTTTTTAATTTTGGTGATTTTTTTTGTCTTGGCGATTTTTTCGGTTTTTGGATTTATTTTTCCATTTTTGAAATTTTTTCCGTTGTTTTTTATTTTTTCGGCGATTTTTTCGTTTTGACGGTTTTTTTAATTTTGGCGATTTTCGGTTTTTTGGCGTTTCTTCATTTTGGCGCTTTTTTTGTAATTTTGACACTTTTTTTTTCTAATTTTGGCGATTTCTTTTGGTTTTTGACAATTTTTAAATTTGGCGATTTTTTTCATGTTGGCGATTTTTTTTCATATTAACAATTATTTTGTTACTGGAGCCTTTTTCGCGTTTGGCGACTTTTTTCGGTTTTTGGCGCTTTTTTCATTTTGGCGATTTTTTTTCATTTGGACGATTTTTTCGAAACTTGCGACTTATTTTAGTGTTAGAATTTTTTCTAATTTAGGCGATTTTTTTGGAATTTTTTGCGATTTTTTTTTGGTTTGGCGATTTCATAATTTTCAGATTTTTTAGTTTTACCGTTTTTGAAAATTTCAAGAGCTTACCTCTTAGGGTTTCCAAGATATAGCAAGTTGTCAAAATTACATAGCCAAAATTGCATTAACTGATGGACCACCCTTTGATTTAATTTTTTTTAAATTTAAGTGTTAATTATTGTAGTCTATATAAAAATACACTAATTTTACATATTTCAAGTATGTACGCACAATTATAAATATGTATATTACATGGGATTTTAAAATTTTTCGTTGCACGTTTTGGAACACCCTTTAATTTTTAATTGTCATGTATTTGTTTCAGGTCCGTAGCTCTTACGGTTCCTGAGGAAATACAGTGTGACGGACAGACGGACAGCGTAGCGAAAACAATAGGGTTCCTTTTTTCACCTTTGGTGTACGGAACCCTAAAAAGTAAATTTAATTCAACATGTAAGAGTTTTTTTTTACAGACTTTGGCGATAAATTAAATTTTAAAACGAGTAATATTAATTTTAACGCAAAAGTTACTCTTTCTAAATTTTAAAATTAAGCAAAAAAATTAAAATCAAAAAGTAACTGTTATTTTGTAAGGAATAAAAGACACAAAATAAAAAGTAATTTTTAAAATAAAAATTATAAGCATTACGGTTCCGAGTAATTCTTTAATTTTCTTTTCAAATATTTAAGTAGTATATTAATCAATGCGAAGGTAAAGGATAGCTGTTGTTGTTTTTAACTGAATTCTCAAAAAAAGGAGGCGATTATCAATTCGTTTGTATATTTTTGTTACTTCATAACTCGGCATATTTTAGACCGATTGTAAAAATTCTTTTTTATCTGAAAGGATATAGCTTCCAATGGGTCCATTGTAAAAAAGTGGGACAGGGCATCCCCAAAAATATTTTTATTTAATTTTATGATATTCTACTCGTTTGTTAAATGCGAAACTAAGCAAACACCTTTGGTTTTTGCAATTGAACAATTTCAAAGTTGAAAAAATATGTGGGCCGATGATGGCTCTACTTGACCGATTTTTATGAAACTTGCCACAAACCTTGAAAAAAAAATATTTAATTGAAAAAAATGGTACAATTCACGCCCATTAAATTTAATATTTTATTTTAGGTGGTTTTACTTTACCAATTCATACAAAACTTAACACACACCCTGAGCTCTGAAAGACACAATCTTGCATATAAAAAAATTGGTGATTCAATTTTAATTTTTCTTATAGAATTTATTTTCACTAGGATCGCCCGGTGGTCTAAATTAGACCACTTGGACGTATGTAAATATGTGTCTACATGTGTGTACAAAACAAAAATCAAACAGAATGATGTTTTTTTCATGCAAATTTAAAACGCTTTTTTAGCACTTTTATACCTATAATTTCGGAAAAAATTATATTTTGCATATCCACAAAAAATACCTTGTATATTTCACCAATGTTCGTGGACGATAAGATACTTAAATGTGTACGACAAAAAAATGTGTGCTGTATTTATACATACCCAGCAAAAAATAAAATGAGTACTTCTTTAGAAAGCATTTCTTAATTACTTTCAAAATAGGTTATGCATTTTATTCTGGTTTAAAGAAGTTATTTTTGATCACATATCTAAAGTAATGATAAATCACCTAATACAAACCACTTCAAACTTCGAGCAAGCCAGTAAGCTAATAAAATTTACTGATTCTTCAACTTCAGAAACGAACAGAAAATGGAACAGGGCCAAATTATTTCTTGTGAGACAATTATTTTAATGAGTAGAATACTTTTAGGAATTAAATGGCTTTGCAAGTGGGTTAATAAAAAAGTAAATAAGCACCACTTCCTAAAACATTGATTTAAGTGCTTTGGAAAAGTGGTTAATAACCACATCCTAAATGTAAAATATATTAGATTTACTTCACCAATAAAAAATCACACCTTACTTTAGAGTTTTTATAGCAAATATAAAGTAAATCTTATTCACTCACTCAAAAACAAACCACTTCGCCTCAATGACACGCTAATGTAAAATTCACTACTTTTTGCTCGGAGTTTGAAGTGCTTCGTATTAGTAGTTGTGGTGCTTTTCCTACTTTTTTCATCACTTTTTTTGCTGGGTATGTAAGAAGATTTTAGTCCCAATTTTTTTTTTGAAAATGTTCTATCAGATCTTTGCATTGAAATCGTTTTTTTTTTGCAGAACTATTTTAATTTTTTTTTCAAATAAATTCTTCTTACAAGTACAATTTGAGCTTAAATAAAGTCAGCCAATGTAGTAATGGTGAAGTAAGAAAATAAAAACATGTTCGTTATTGTTTCAATTAATTGAAAGTTTAATATAATATCTCAGTTTGATTCTTAATCCAATTGAAACTTACGTGGAAGTTGGCGTTTTGTCCAGCGGTTGCAAAGCAAACATTAAGGTCGATATTTTAATTCAAAAATACAATATAATTCATTTAATCAAAAAACATGTTACTCAAGATAAAGTAATAAAAATAAGAAGTTAGTAAAGTTAGAGATATAACAAACAGTTATACCATTGAACAGTTGTAAGCATTTGGATTGTAAAATAAGGTTAAATTTTTCTTACAATCTCTGATGCTCAGCATTAGCAACAGTTAAATGCACATAGCATCTATCTAACCATCAATAATAAATTTCAGTGTATTTTTAAGAAAAGAAAAACATTTTATTGAAATCAGAAAAATTTTTGAGTTTCTTTTTTGTTCGAAAATTCGAGTTAATTTTGAAATTTCAAAAAAATAAATAAATTTTGTATGTAATTTTCAAATTTCAATCTAATTCTGTATTAAAATTATTATAAAAAATTTGTTGGACTCTAAAATCAATAGAACTTAATTTCAGTGAAGCACTAAAAAAACGTTCTTAAAATTATATACGATAACTTTTTTTCAGATATGATATTTGAGAATCTATGTATATATGTATGTACATATTATGTATGTAATAGAAAAATAAAAAAATTTTTTTTTAAAAAATTGTGCAATTTCAAATTGATTCGGTTTACAGAACAGGGCCGACTATATTAACTTTAAATTTTAGAAAATTTAAAATTTTGTAAATACATATGAAACCAAATCGTATTTTTAAGCTTAATTGGAGGAAAAGGCAAATAGAAATTGATCACACTTGATTAAAAAAGTATTTTTACTTAATTTATAATTAAATTTAAATTTGTACCCATTTTTCCAAAGTTATTGAAAAAATTTCATTAAAGTTGCAATTCTTTCGAATTTGATTTCTTTTAAGTTTAATTTATAATTGTTCGAATTTTTAAATGATTTATTTTAAAACACTGCAAAATAAACATGATACTTTTAAAAATTATGGCAGTGTAAAATCGCAAAATTCTAGAGCTTTTTATATTCGATAATTCGTATAATTGTAACATAGAGAGCATTTAACTTTTTAAGCTTTTGGTAGTGCAATTTTAAAAGATCATCATATTTTTAGCTTGCTAATATTGAAATTTTAGTTTTTTTGGATGTTCGAAAATTCGAACTTAATTTAAAAATTTTGAAAATTATAGCTATTAAAGCTATTTTCAAAATATAACTTATTGATATATCTTTCACTAGAAAATAATAAAAATTTAAGAAAAAATACTCATATGAATTCGAATAAAATTATTAAAAAAAATTTCATTAAAGTTGTACTGTTTTCGAATTTTATGTTTTTTATGTTTTAGTTAGAAAATATTAAAATTGTATTTTTTTGGATGTTGGAAAATTCGAGCTTAATTTCGAAACTTTGAAAATTATAATTATTAAAGCTATTTTCAAAATATAACTTATTAGTTTATCATATATTAGAAAATTATAAAACTTTAAGAGAAAAATACTCCTATATTCGAATTAAATTTGTACCCATTTTTCCAAAGTTATTGAAAAAATTTCATTAAAGTTGCAATTCTTTCGAATTTGATTTCTTTTAAGTTTTAGCTTCAAAATATTAAAATTGTAGTTTTTTTGATATTCGAAAATTCGAGCTTAATTTTGAAAATTATAATTTTTTGCTCTATTTTCAAAATATAACTTGCTTGTTTATCTTATATTTGAAAATAATACAAATTTAAGAAGAAAATACTCATATATTCAAATAAAATGCGTACCCATATTTTGAAAACTATTAAAAAAATTTGATTTCTTTTTACTATTTTTTTTCGCTTTAGATAAATTTCTTTAACAATGACCCAAATGTTCACGGTATCATTGTGCAAATGCCTCTGGATTGTGAGAATAAAATTAATTCGCATAAAGTAACGGATGCCGTTTGTCCCGAAAAGGACGTTGACGGTTTGCACACCATGAACGAAGGTCGTGCATCAATTGGGGATTTAAGTGGTTTTATGCCTTGTACACCGTGGGGATGTATGGAATTGATTAAACGATCGGGTATAGAAATTTCTGGTGCTAATGCAGTAGTTTTGGGACGTAGTAAGATTGTGGGCACCCCAGCTGCCGAGTTGTTAAAATGGCATAATGCGACCGTGACTGTTTGTCACTCGAAGACAAGGAATATTGCTGATGTTGTAAGTAAATTAACGAAATGTTTTTTGTTCTTCATATATCTTAATTTTTCGTAGTGCCGTACTGCTGATATATTGGTTGTGGGTATTGGTGTGCCAGAACTAATTAAAGGATCTTGGATTAAGCCCGGTGCTGTTGTTATTGATTGTGGTATTAATGTTAAGCCAGGTGAGAAGAAATATTAACAGTGTGATAATAAAGAATAGCTAAAACCATCTTTCTTAATATTGTAAATTTTTTAGTTTAAGTAAACTTGTATATTTTTTAATTTTTGATGTTTTAATAACAACACAATTCGATTACAAAATCCCCTGAAGAAGTGAACATAAAATTCACGAAACGTCGAGAAAAATATGTAATAAAATTGAGTTTTTATTGACATAAGACAATATAGGCCTCACCAGCTAAATAATAAAAAGAATTCAATTCACAACAAATTTGATTTGGCCAAAAATATAAAAAACAACAAGAAATATTAATTTTTATTTGTTTGTTATTTGATTAAGTTAAAAGTTTGAGCTTGAGGCACTGATTTATTTTTTTTTATTATAATTTTTTAAAGATTTTATAATTACATACAACTAGCACTAAAATTCCAAAAAAAAAAATAATAAGGAAATTAAAAAATAAATGCTTGCTAAAATATTTTAGGTTTAAAGCCTAAAAAGGACAATTTTATACTTAAGATTTTCACTTAAAATTTTTTTTATTAAATTTATTATCGTTTAACGCGTGCAAATGCATTTCGTTGCGGCTAAGCATTTAGATGTGCTAAACCAACAACAATGAGACGCGGTAAATAATTTTTTATTTTTAGAAAAAGGTCGAGCTCAATATAAAATGTTATAATAAGTTTTCTTGTTTTTTTTTTGTAATCGCGATTAAAACAGAAATATTTTTCTTAATATTTGTATGTCGCACAGAAATTTCGAAATCCATCCTCCCTTCATGGGGGATCTTTATAGCATGCATATACATGCATGTACATATGTATACATATATATGTACATTTATAGTACATATGTATGTGTTATTGATATTTTTTTATAGTTTCTTATCAGCCTTTCTTTTGACCCTTTCTGATATTTAAGGTCATTTTATAAATTCAATATTTTTTTATACTTTTTTTATAAAAAAAATTAAATTTATTTCGTCATTCTATGCTTAGATTTTCTAAAGTAAACACTTTAAAACTGCTGATAATAATTATATATATATATATGTAAATCTGTTGTAGATGCCACCAAAAAAAGTAATAGTCGTCTAGTGGGTGATGTTGATTTTGAAGAAGCCAAATTGGTTGCCTCAGCTATAACTCCCGTGCCTGGTGGTGTTGGTCCCATGACGGTGGCCATGCTTATGCAAAATACTGTACGTTCTGCCCTTAAAGCGGCTGAGAATTTATTGAAGAAAACCTGGGACTTGTCTCCATTGACCTTGAGACCCGTTAAACCAGTGCCAAGGTAAAGGTACTTTTTTTAATAAAAGTATTTAATACGATTTTACTTAATGTTTCATAAATTTTTTTTAGTGATATTGTTGTTGCTCGCTCCCAAACTCCGAAACATATTTCACTGCTGGCCAAAGAAATTGGCTTAATAGGCAATGAAGTTTCATTATATGGCAACAAGAAGGCCAAGATCGCTTTAAGTACATTGACACGTTTGCAGCCCAGAGGTGAAGGTTATTATGTTGTGGTGGCCGGGTACGTTTATTGCTTTTTATAAGTCTATGCAATTATGTTATAAACATAATACTAAAATAATCAGCGAATGTGACTTGAAGTTTTAATTTTCTTATCACAAGCGATAATTTAAAAAAAAACTTCAAAAATATTTTATAATAAAAGCTGGGGGATAATTACGGCACTCGTTATCGAACGAAATTACGAAATATTTTAATATATGTAGTTTATATGGAAAAATTTTAAAATTTCAAACTGTATCGAATGCCGTAATTTGCTCCTTGTTTTTAGTTCAATACTTTTTGTGGTTAAAGTAAAAATGTAAAAATGTAATTAACTGTTTGTGTGGCGTGTTTTACGTTTTCTGGTAGCTAAAGTTAAAATGTAAAAGATTTGTGGCCGCTTAAATTTTTTTTTACTTATTCAGTAATTTTATTCAGTTTTTTGCTTTATTTGTGAAATATCGAATCTTCGGAGTGAGCCTTTTTTGCACTACTCATAAGAAACGATTTTTTTAATTTCCGATTAAAGGGTAATCCCAAAATTCAAGCTCAACTCAAAAAAACATTTAGATATGAAAAATGGCAAAACCATGGAGATATTCAAAATTCTGAATTATTGAGAAAATTTTGAAAACTTTAGCGTGGATTTTAACTTCGAATAATTATTAGAAAATTGTAGTCGGAAAGTTGCATTTTTTTGAAAAAGAAATTTTCATGGCTCTATATAACGACAAAATATTCACTCTTATTCCAGTAGTCGCCATCGGCGTCACTTTAACACAACACCAAAAAATTGGTGCTCGTATATCCGTTGTCGAAAACAACTGACTCCTGTTGACAGGTTTATGTTATTTTCTAGACCTTAGGGAACGGAAATATATTGTCAGTTGCGCAAAATTTTTCTCGAGAGCGAGTAAACAAGCCCCAATTTTTTGGTATTGTGTTAAAGTGACGTCGATGACGACAACTGGAATAAGGGTGATTAGTAATTGTTAAAAATTTATTGATTTTAAAATGTTCGAAAATTCGAAGTTATCTTCGAATCTTTTTGGACAATTAAATTCCTTAAAAATTTTAGTATGTTCGAAAATTCAAATCTAATTCCGAAATATTTCATTAAAATATTGTAGTGATATCTAGAACCATTGTTTAATTTGGTAATCGTTAAAATTTTCTAATATAGGCTGATTTCATGAGAAGCACGAAAAAATAAACTTATTTAAAATAAAAGATTTTTTCATGAACTTGTAGCTAATAGATTAAATTTTAATATTCTAAAATAAATAATAGTGAAAGTAAAATACCAGCATGCCCCATGTCAGCTGTGCATAAGGTTTTGAAATTTGAACGTTTCGAAGAGATGCTTCGGTTTATTTTCCTTCAGCTTATCAAAGGAAATAGCAATAAAATATATGTAATATGAAAGATTTTTTTATATTTTTATGTTGTGTTTTCGAATGTGCCACCCGTGACGAAAAACAGGTAAACGTTTATATTACTAAACAATGTCGCAAGTAATTTGTTTGAAATTTTAAAACTAAAGGCAGAAGCCGAAAACGAGTTATTATGCATATCAATTTTTGTTTTATTTAAATTTTTTTTATAATATATTTGCTTTTTAAAATTGTCCCACCCGTGACGAAAAATTTTATATTGCCAGATTTAGCAAAGAAATCATTTGCTTGTTGCAAAATGAGGTCGCAAATTTGAATTTATTGAAAATATTCTCAGATGGCGCTGCATCTCAGTTTAAATATAAGTACACGCTCTCCAATCTTTGCTTTATGTAAAGGGATTTCGGCATTACTGCGGAATGGTTTTTTTCCGCAACTGTACATGGCAAGGGTGCTGTGGATAGTATAGGTGTTGTAGTAAAAAAATCTGTGAGATATCGGGTCATGCAACGTATTTGCAGTATAAATACTGGAAAAGATTTAGTTTCAGCTGCCAAGAATTGTGTAAAAAATATAAATATTTTGTATTTATCGGAGCAAAAGATCAAGGAAAACTTTGAGCTGCTTAATAAAATGTTATAATAAAGTTAATTGTTGCTTATTTGAACACTAATGCTAAAATGCTGCAATACAAAACCAAATACTTAAAAAATAAATATTTGTTGCCAAAAAAAAGTAAAAATTCTTGTTTTTTAAATTTACCTATATATACCTTTTCAAACCTTTGAACTTTACTCATGCTCATTGATAAAGTTTTCAAACTATATTTGAAGTTACTAGATCCGTTTCTAGTCAAATTTCTATTAGCAAATCACACGCGTCCCATCCGTGACGAAAAAATGTCCCACCCGTGACAGTACAAAAATTAAACTTTTGTGCAAAATATAAACTTGTTCTTTTCTTAACTTTTAGTGAAGGGCAACTTGATACCTCTGCTGCAGTCATAGACTTGCTTCATTTTGATAAACTGTATAAATTCGCACTCGAAACGCATGTCTTTTTCATGTCCCACCCGTGACGAGCCTAATGTGTACTACATTTTGCATTAGCAAATCTAAAATAGTCTATTTCGGTATAGTGTCTTTGAAAGACAAGCCTGAACTTTTATTTTATAATAAAGTCATGTAAAAATAAGTTGAGTATTTTCTTATTTTTTTAAACTAAGCACTTAAACTATGTCTAAATGTCCCACCCGTGACGATGAAATCAGCCTATAATAATAATAAACTATTACATGGATCGTATTTATAATAATCTTATTATTAGGTTTATATCACATAAATGAAATCAAGGTAAATTAAATTTATCAAAATTAGGTTTGCAGTTAAATATACTCGTAACATTTGATTTGCATTGAATAATATTCGTTTACGTTAAAAATTTGTTAAATTTCCCCACAAATAAATTCATTTATTTTATTTTAAATTAACTGATTTTTATTATCTTTTCAGTATAACTCCCACTCCACTGGGTGAAGGCAAGAGTACCACCACCGTTGGTTTAGTTCAAGCCTTGACTGCACATAAAAATCGAAACTCTATCGCATGTATGCGTCAGCCATCACAAGGTCCAACGTTTGGCATTAAAGGTGGTGCTGCCGGTGGTGGTTATGCCCAAATCATTCCCATGGAAGAGTTTAATCTACATCTTACTGGCGATATACATGCGATTACAGCAGCTAATAACTTATTGGCCGCTCAATTGGACACGCGTATTTTCCATGAAAATACACAAAAAGATCAAGCTCTCTATGATCGTTTAGTGCCAACCGTTAAAGGCGAAAGAAAATTCTCAAAAATTCAACTAAGACGTCTACAACGTTTGGGCATTAATAAGAGCGATCCGAATTCGCTGACAACTGAAGAGATAGCTAAATTTGCACGTTTAGATATTGATCCTAAGACTATAATGTGGGAACGTGTTGTTGATATTAACGATAGATATTTGAGAGAAATAACCATTGGTCAATCGCCCACGGAGAAGGGTTTCACGCGTAACACTTCCTTTTCCATTTCGGTGGCCAGTGAAATTATGGCTGTTTTAGCTTTAGCCCGCAACATGGAAGATATGAAAGAGAGATTATCAAAAATGGTGGTAGCTTTCGATCGCAAAGGTGATCCAGTTACAGCCGATGATTTGGGTGTTACTGGAGCTCTAACTGTTTTGCTCAAAGACGCCTTAGAGCCCAATCTAATGCAGACTCTGGAGGGTACACCAGTTATGGTACACACTGGCCCATTTGCTAACATAGCTCATGGCTGTTCTTCAATTGTTGCTGATGAGATTGCCTTGAAGTTGGTGGGCGATGAAGGTTTTGTTTGTACTGAAGCTGGTTTTGGTTCAGATATTGGTATGGAAAAATTCTGCAACATTAAATGTCGTTCATTGGGTCGCAGTCCCAACGCTGTTGTTTTGGTGGCCACCGTTAGAGCTTTGAAAATGCATGGCGGTGGTGCTCCGGTTACACCTGGTGCTCCTTTGAATAAACAATATACTGAAGAAAATTTGGAATTGTTGGAGAAAGGTTTGCCGAATTTATTGCAACACATTTCGAACGGTCGTGCATTTAACTTACCCGTCGTGGTAGCCATTAACTCTCACAGGTAAGTAAAATAATTTTCAACTAAAATATGCATGTAATTGAAACGAAATTGAAATCTATGGAATATAAAATTTATACTAAAAATTAACAGCCTTATTTATAAAACTTATTAAGGCTTTATAAAGGCTTTTTAAAACAAAATTTCATACAATATTTTGCTTAAAAAGCCGTAATAACTTTTATAAATAAGGCTGTAGAGATTTGAAAGATTTTTCAATTAATAGTTTTAAGGAAAATCGTGAATTTTAAAATGTGCTTTAATTATGATTTTTATTTGTTAAATATATGTATGCAAATTAAACACTTTTCATGTAAAGCAATTTTAAGTATTCAATAGGTTTGATCCCGTACTCCACATTAGGAGCCCGTGGGATCACAATTTTACCGAAAACTGGTCCCGTACTCAAAGTTTGGGAAAGTAAGGGATCTTTTGAGAGAGTAATGTTCTTCTTCTTCTTGCACGAAACAGCACATACTTTTTGTTTTGGCTAGTTTGGGCAAGCCGAAAAACAATCAGCTGTTTGAAAAATAACCAATAACAAATTTTATTTCTTTTATTTATTAAACATATTAGGTTTGTTTCTTTACTTTTTGGGTAAAGTTCGGTAAAATGAGAGGAAACTATAATTTCGCGCAATAATATACAAAAATTCACAAAAGTACGGGAACGCAAAACACCAAAATTTGAACACGAAAATAAACGTCAATGCATGTTTGCATATATGTACATACGTATACACATAACTAAACACATACTTATGTACATACACACAAACGTATTTACTTACATGATTCAGCATACTTGCATAGGTTTTATATCTTAATTTCATATAAAAACTTATAAAGCTTTGTCTACCACCTGTTTTTAAAAATTTTTTCATACATTTTTCTATTTTTTTTTTTAGTTTTTAGGTAAATGTAATTTTTTTGCAATTGTTTATATTTCAACAGCTGATTGATTTTGTGTTTGCCCAAACTAGCAGCAAGAAAAATTATGGGATGTTTCGTGCAAGAAGAAGAAGAACATTACTCTCACCAAACCTCTCTCATTTACCAAATTTTCGAGTACGGAAACGCTTTTCGTGCAAATTGGGATCCCGCGGGATCCGAATGTAGAATAAAGAAACAAACATATTGTACAAAGTAAATTTGCATAATATGGTGTTTCACAAATATGGGCTGAGTAACTAGACCATATGCCCAAGATGTTATTAACAGTATTTTAAAAAGCTTTGTGACTGACTGTACACGACCTATGCCTTCACATAGAAAGTAGCAACGTGGTTGTTAAATAAATTCCACAAAATACCGCAAGATTAAACGGTAATCCGTGGCAGATCAGTCAACCAGTACGAGTGACACGAAAAACTCTCGAAGGCCAAACAACAAACACAAGCCTGACCGCACTTAAGAAATAATTACGATGACGCGAGAGATGTTCTCCAACCCAGAGCTGCTAAACGACTGTAACCAACAACAAAGTTAAATTAAATTGTCCCAAACACTAAAAACATTGAAAAGTTTTATCAAAAAGGTTTATAAACTAAATTTAAACTAAAATTAAGCAACAAAACATTCTAGATATGTAACAGCATGTAAGTAAACGCATGCGTATGTATGTATGTATCAGGGATGGACATATTGCACTAGGTTTTTAGTGCAGTAAAAATTAAATAATTAGTGGTAGTGCTATTAAAATTATAAATGGTTAGTGGTAGTGAAACATCAAATTGCTCTAAAACTAACCATTTAGTGGCAGTGAAATATTAATAGCACTACCACTAAGTGAATACTGGTAGTGAAATTGTTATTGCACTAAAAATATAGTGCATTATGCCCATCTCTGGTATGTATGTGTTGGCTTTTGGTAAAATTTTTGGTTTTTTTTTTGTTCCCGTACTTTTGTAAATATTTTGCATTATTGAGAGAAATTATAGCTTGTTCTCATTTTACCGAACTTTGCCCAATAAGTACGGAATGAAATTTATTAAGGATGATCTGCATTAGCAACAGTGAAATGCGCATAGGATCCATCTAAACCCCTCAATAATCAATTTCAAAGTATTTTAATAAAAAAATATTTTTAAAATTTGTAAACGCACTAACAATCCCAAAATTATATTTTACTTGTTCAGTAAAATATTTTTTAATAAAATACATTGAAATTGATTATTGAGGGGTTTAGCTGGATCCTATGCGCATTTAACTGTTGCTAATGCAGATCATCAGGGAACCTTTACCCAAAGTTTCTTAGAACAACTAGAGTTATTATGTTATAAACTTTCATTTAAATAAATGAGAAATGGTAAAGTAAGAAAATAAAAAACATGTTGATTATTGAGTTCTTGTTTCAACTTTGTTATTTGTTGTTGAGCTTCTCATTTATTTAAATGAAAGTTTATAACATAATAACTCTAGTTGTTCTAAGAAACTTTGGGTAAAGGTTCCCTGATGATCTGCATTAGTAACAGTGAAATGCGCATAGGATCCAGCTAAACCCCTCAATAATCAATTTCAATGTATTTTATTAAAAAATATTTTACTGAACAAGTAAAATATAATTTTGGGATTATTAGTGCGTTTACAAATTTTAAACTTAAATTGTAAAAATTCCCATAAAAACACTAATTAAAAAAATATTTTACTGAATAAGTAAAATAATAATTTTGGGACTATTAGTGCGTTAACAAATTTTAAACTTATTAAGGCTTTTCATGAGAATGTTCAAAAGTCTCGCAAACTGTGCAATTTTGCATTTTTACACTCTCGTAAAGAAAATGTCAGAAATTGTATGTAAATTTAAGAAATAACGCCAATGAAATACGTATATAGACCAAGCTAAACCACCAGCAAATAAATTTCAAATTAAATTTATTTACACAATCCTGTTAAGTTTGCCCAACATTTTTAACTCGTAAACTTACGCTGTGCAATTGTGTATTTTTTAAACAACAACTTGATAGTTTTTAGGCTTTTGGACACACACACAATTTTTTTATTTTTATAGAAATATATAAACATGTATTTAAATGAAAAACTGCTTTCAATATTTTATTTCTACCCAGCAAAAAATTTCAAAAAAGGTAATCGAGTATGGAATTAAGCATTTTTGGTGGAAGCACTTCCCTACTGGATTACCAACTTAATGATTTTAACAAGACGTGAGACTAAAATAATCGATTCTTGAGAAGTACTTACTTTTTCTATTTGGCAACTTGTTCATGTAATCTATTTAATCTAAAAAAGATCCTTCTCCTCATTTAGCAACTTGTACATAATTTGTTTAAATTTTAGGTAATGTGATTTGTAATTTGGTAATCAGAAAAGTAAGTCATTATATGGCAAGTAGTTCTGATGGTAATGTGTAATTTTTTGCTGGGTATTTTTATCAAATTAATTTTTTTGACATTTCATTCAAATTGACTTAACTGTCAATGGCCTTCATGAAACAAGTTTCGCATATTTGCCCAATTGCACAAATGCAATTTAAAGAGTTCTCATGAAAACCCTTATTATAAATTTTGTAAAAGAAAATTAAAAAGTCTGTAAGTCCGGGAGTATAAACATATATTGAGTATAGTTTTATTAGAACCGTGCTCCAAGTTCATTGGACAAGCATGGGAACCTTTAAAAAGTCCAATTCGTTTCATCAGAACAAAACATTAGAAACAAACTGCACTTTGTAGGAACGCAATCGGCTCTACTTGGGGAATAAGCCCTGAATGAGTCGGTTGGATACTAAAAATGTTCATAAAACTTGTATCTACTATTTTACGAAATCTCAGCCTGGTGAAAAGCACTAGAATCAGCGAGCAATCGGTCCCTTATAGAAGGGATTCTCTGTAAAATTGCTCTTATGATAACAGGTGCTATTATATCCTCGCCGATAAAGGCGCTCTTCGCTATGATATATTCATGGAACCATATACCATTAGAACATGCTAGCATTCTAAACAAAGTAAACAACATAGCTGATCTCATTGACTACTATCCTCCCAAATCCTATAGGAATTTTCGTATTTCATTGACAGAAGAGTTCTTTCCACTGGATGAACCCGAACAGGTTTTTGCGGATGGCTCAAGATGGGTGGAGAAAAGAGTTGGAGTATATATGTATATTCCAGAATTCGGAATTGAAATATCCTTCAGACTCTCGCACGAATGCAGCATATTAGAGGCACAGATATCTGCCATTAAAAGAGCAACACACTGGCTAAGTTTTTATCGGATGTCAAACAGAGATATCCATATCATAACTGCTAGCCAAGAATGTACAATAATGTTGCAAAGATCTCGATAAGCTTGCACATCACTCATGTATCATATTGAATTGGGATGGAACTAATTCAAGCAACATAGTAACGGATGACCTTAGCAAAGAGGGGAAGCCAACTCACAGTATTCGATATCGACTATCTATGTGAGATTCCATTCTCATCCTGCTAAAGACGCTTCGATGTAGAATTTCTTAAATCAGGGGGCAAATCACGGCATTCGATACGACTCGAAATTTAAAAATATTTCCGTATAAACTATTGAAATATTTTTAAATTACGAGTCGTAATTTGCCCACAGCTCAAGATACATGGTGCAATGAGCCCAGCTGCGTAACAGCGAGAATATTTTGGCCTCACCTAAACCCCCACAGAACTAAAAACCTCATGAACTTCATTAGAAAGCACTTGAAAAATATTTTGGTCACACTGACCGGCCACTGCACTTCCGGAACCCATGCTAAACATATGGGTCTAACGTACTAGTTGTAGTGATAAAGAAGAGTAGTGAAGTATCTCGCATCTCCTCTTCTTCGGGATTCAGACTGGAAGAACCCAAGAAAGTATATTGAGGTAACGGGGCTCTTAACTAAGTTTGATATGGTTTTATGGTTCTTTATTGGGTACTTTCCCCAATATCTCTTCATAAGACTGCAATATGATATAAAAGCATGAGTGTAATCCGAAACGGATTGGGTCAAGATTGATTACCCCTCTTTCAATCTAACCTAAATAACTGTTCATATTCACTAAATTGCCATTAAGGATAGCTTACGCTTCGTGCTTACGAAACAATGTGGTAGAGGCTCGATTTTCGGACATACGCCACTCTTGAAGACCAGAAGAAGTTATTATTTAACTGTGGACCTGGCATACTTAGCAAATGTTACTCTGAAGCTGGTTTCACAGGACATGTGGCTCATATGTAACTTTAAGTTTCTTTCAAAATCGCCATTTTGCAGATGACTTATGATATTGGCTATCATACGTATCTTGAACCTTGTGGAACCAAAAATAGAAAACTAACTTTCCCAACGAGAAAGGATATCCCCTTTTTAGGAGCTTCCAACGTTTGCTGCAAACGACCTATAGCTTCGTAGAGGAAGTAGGAGTTTCCAAGATCACCACTGGAGTTCTTATGATCACCTCCAGTTAAATATTTTCAAAAACGTTTGCACTTGATAATGGAAAATACCAGAATGTAACTGTAGTTCCGGTAATCATTAATACTCGTGAGTGCGAGTAAGACGCAAAACTCTCGAAGGCCAAACAACATAGACAAGCCTGGGGTCAAATTATGGCATTCGACATCTTTTTAAATTTGCCGCCTGATCGCTCATAAGAAATGATTACGATGACGTGATGTCTCTTCTTCAGCCCGAAAACAGCTGATCCCAGGTGATTTGTGAGACCAAATAGAAGAGGCTAAAGTTGAGATTGCCATCTGGCATTGGCGCCTGACTTTTGCAGAAGTAAACTTTTAAAGTTTTCACACGACTTGTAAAAATTTCGCTGTACGCAATTTGACATATCAGATATAAGAAACATGTTGTGCGGAACCAGCATATGAAAATTAGTTGAATTCTCGGCAAATGTCAGACGTCTTAGAGCATGCTTGTCTATATACTTGAACGAAGATATTTAACAAGAAATTCTTAATGAAAAGGCATACGAGAAATGGTTTCTTGACGGTTTAATTATTGTATACCCAACTATTGTTTCTTCGTCGGTGAATTTTTAAGTACATGTATTTAACTATTTATTTCAACTTTTTTCTTTGAACTAAATATTTGTGTTGCAAGTGAAAAGTGTTTAACAATATAATTTTGTCAAGAATTAAAAGAATACTAACAATAACATGTAATGGCTCCATCATTCTCATTCATTCATCACAAAAATTATAAAATGCATGATTTATTAAACTACATAATATGTATGTGTTGAAATGTTTGAAATTTTAGTTCCGATACGGCTGCCGAACATGATTTGGTTAAATCTGCTGCCCTAAAGGCTGGTGCATTTGCTGCTGTTGTCTGCACTCACTGGAGTGAAGGCGGTGCTGGTGCTGTTGAATTGGCTGAGGCCGTTATTAATGCCTGCAAAGGTCCTAATAACTTTAAATTCCTTTACGAGAAGGATGCGCCACTGCTAGACAAGATGAACGCTATTGCCCAAAATATGTATGGAGCTGCTAAGGTGGAGCTAACAGCTAAAGCACAAAGTGATATGGAGAAGTTAACTAAAGCCGTAAGTTTTATAACGATTATTTTCCCTTTTTTGTTGTTGTTGTTTTGCAAATTCTATGAGTTTTCTAGGGCTTTGGCAGCTTACCAATTTGCATGTCTAAGGTATCGGGCTCTTTGACCGGAGATGCTGCCATTAAAGGTGCTCCCAAAGGTTTTACTTTAACTGTGAACAGTATGTATGTATCTGCGGGTGCTGGTTTTGTTGTGGCCATGTGCGGTGAAATAACTAAAATGCCGGGGCTGCCAACACGTCCCTGTATTTATGATATTGATTTGAATACAGAAACTGGTGAAATTGAGGGACTATTTTAAAGCATTAAAATTTTTATTTGACTTATTTAGTGAAATTCAAGACAAAATTAAGTGCTAGCGTTTAGTGTTTTTTATAAAGTGTTTTAAAATTTAGAAAAAATTATACATAATGTAAATAAATCTTTTTAAAACTTGTCTTCTTCATAACGATTTGTGTTTAAATTCTTTTCCAAATAATTTGTTTTATCTTTAATACTGTACAAGTCATTATTAAGAATTTTGTGATCAAGATTGTTAAACGTCGTTTTGTTGCTAGCATCAAAATTTTTTAAATTATTCATTTCGAATAAGGGATCATCATGTAAATCTCTAAAGTCATCTTCATCACAATCATCCGAGTCAGAGCTGGAAATATAAAATTTTTTTTTTATATAATTTCTTTCATTTATTTGCTTAAGGCTTAGTTGGTCGATATGTTCGAAAACAGAATGGAACGAGCGATAGTTTATAATGCATCCAAAGTAGTTCCGTTATAAAAGTGTAATATGAAGCAGTAATAACGGCTTTAACTGACAAAAATATATGCAGAAAAATTTAGCTATTCTCCCTTCTCTTCTATAAACTCAAGACTTTAGAAAATAAAGCTGCCTAAATAAAGCAGATAAAAATTGAGAGGCATATATTATTATAGAGTTAGATAAGAGAGAGAGAGAGAGAGAGAGCATTGTCGGATAGTGTCAAATATCTGGGTGTTGTCCCTGACAGTAAACTTTCGTGGAGAGAAAATCTTCAGGCGAGAGTAAATGTAAAAGCTTAAATGGCAAATTACGTCTGTATGAACACAATCGGCTGTACTTGAGGAATAAGCCCTAAAAGAGTCGGTTGGATACTAGAGATGTTCATAAAACCTATATCTACTATTTTACGGAGTCTCAGTTCAGTGGAAAGCACTAGAATCATCGAGAAATCATTTCCGTATAGCAAGGATTATCCGCAAAATGTCACTTATGATAACCGGCGCTATTAGACCCACGACTCTTCGCTATGCTATGTTGGCTTCCGGCAGGCTTAAGGGCGAAGAAGTTAATTCTACGTACTGCCGTTAGAGTAAATGCAACAAGCTCCTGGAACTATAAATCATGGGGACATGCTAGCTTCTAAATACGAGTACAGTAAACAACATACCTGACCTCGTTGACTACTGTACTCCCAAACCCTACTCCAATAGGAATTTGTGTATTTCATTGACAGAAGTATTCTCTACACCGGGTGGAGTCGTACAGGTTCTCGAGGGGGATGCACAGTTGGAAATGGCGTATATATTCCAGAATTCGGATTTAAAGTATCCTTCAGACTCCCGAACGAATGTAGAATATTACAGGCAAAGATATCTGCCACTAAGAGCAACACACTGGCTAATGTTTTATCGGATGTCAAACAGAGATATCCATATCATAACTGACAGCCAATCCATAATTAAGTCCCTCACAGGTGTGCACTCCACATAGTTCGTTGTCCAAGAATGTCACGAAGCCCTTGATAAGATTGCATAGCACTCATGTATCATATTCAATTGGGTGCGTGGGCGTGGGACTAATTCAGGCAACATAGTTGCAGATGACCTGGCAAAGAGGAGCTTCCATTCTTATCCTACGGGATACTTTTCGATCTTTCCTTTCTCAAATCAGCTCAAGAGAGATGGCGCAATGAGACCAACAGCGTGATAGCGAGAACTCTGACCTCGCCTAAACCCCAACTGAACTAAAAACCTCATGAACTTCAACAGAAAGCGCTTGAGGAATCTCTTGGCAACACTCACCGGCCACAGCATTTTCGGAACCCATGCTAAACGTGACCCATCTCAAGTTGTAGTGATGAAAAAAAAACAGAAAAGTATTTCGCATCTCCTCTGCTTCTGTACCATTCCGGAAAATCTCCGTCTGCACTTCTTTGGCAGATTATCCTTCAGTATCTGAGCTATCGGAAATAAAACTCAAAAGTCCAAACCTTTATATTAGGAGCAGCGGATGGTGTAGTCATCGACCCCCTTTTATGGCGTACGTATACACACAACCCTTTTCCTGACCCACTCTCTCTAGTAAGTATCATCTACATATGTATATGTATCTACCTCTTTTATATTTATCCTCCTTTTCTCTATTTCTATATACTGTCCAACTTATAGGTAGCAAAAATAGATCATTTTATTGGACCGCAGTGGGCTGGACCTGCTAACCTAACCTAACCCAGATAAAAAAGAGAGGTTAGGTAAATGGCGAAAAGGAGAAGGCAGTGTTGCCATAATGCTAATTTTTTAATCATTATTGAAAACTCAAGTTTATTTTAATTTTTAAAACCCGACTTTTTTAATATTGTTTGTCCCTGTCCAGACTCTCAATTTTTGTTGCAGCAATTCTTGGGTTTATTGGTGAGAGGGGTGAGAAGATTAAGGAGGGTTACACAGTTTCATGTGCTCGGCAATTCTCTTTTGCTTTGAAATTCGTAATTGTTTATATCAAGTTGTTAGTTATATTTGACGTTCTTTTATTATTTTATTTATTCAGTTGTGTGAAAAATAAAAAATTTAACAAAAAATAAATAGAATTGTTAATTTTTCAGGCAAATTTATGGTGTAATAGAAATTTTTTAATGCATAATTGCAAAATTAGAATTTCATAATGTGGACACTTATGCAATTTCAAAGCTGAAATTTAAGAAATTGCAGCAACAAAAATTTCAAGTCTGGACGAGGACTTTTCACTCTGACATGGTTTTACCATACAAATTGTTTTTGTTTAAACCAACCTTAAATCCATTTTAGAATTGTTTTCGCTTGTTTTGATAATATCAGTGCTGTCAAGTCAAAATGACTTGATAACGTTTATGCCAGTGAATGACAATAGATTTTACTTGAAAGATTTTCAAATTAAAAATGGATGCAGTAACAACAATACTCAAAAAATTATGGAAAAAAGAGTTTTTTTGGAAGGAAAACAACGAAAATATTTTTATTGATCTCTAGGAAGTGAAAAAAGACGATATGACTAACATCGATACGCCGATAAAAAAGTTTTATTTTGCAATATATTTGTGCATTTTTTGAAATAACAAGTTACCCTAACCAGCCCAAAAATGTGTTTAAAAAAAATTAAAAAATGCGTACCTAACCGGATAGAAAATATCCGATATTTCACTCAAGTAATATAGTTTTCCATTGGTGAAAGAACTTTAAAATCGGCTTAGCGGTTTGGGCATGAAAGCGTAGCAAACAAGCAAACTCACTACCACATTTATAACAAAAGGATTTATCATGAAAAGTCTTAGGGAAACAAATTGGGAAATAAACTTCCAAATATGTTCTAACGATTAATATTGTGTTAGTTTTTCTAAAACTCCTCTCTGCTGCTCCCGCTGGTTTGTGGAAAAAGTTGAATGCACTACATTTCGAAACATCACAGTATATTCTATCGACCGTCGACTAAATAAGACTTGGCAAACTCACCTGGTTTCATAATCGTAAACACCGCCTTTATCTTCGATTTGATTCGTTTGATTTTTAAAAACCGGGTTAGAACCCTCTACAGAAAATATATTCATAGAAGGTCCAGCTAATCTGTTCAGATTTGAAGCTATCGATCCAAATTCTGCCGGTTCAAAGGCTTTAAGTTGCCTTTTCAAAGCACGCATTTTCACTACATACAAAACAATCATTATGGCTGATGTGCCTCCCAATAGAACATTTAATCCCACAAGACCAGCTATTAACCAATTGTCAACAAATGTTGTCTGCGTTTCCGCTTCTATGTGAGGTATATCGTTTAGTATTAAGTTGTGCTGTTGCAGAGTATTTTGTAAACGTGATATAAAGGCTAAATCGTTGGATTTCTTTTCTATATCGTAAGCTTCCACAGCTTCGTTGTTGTGTATAAAATGGACTTTCACTTCGGTTATGAGGGCTGTAGAATAGTTTGTTGCAGTCTGGCGAGGTTTTGGCATACCCATGTTGGTAATATCTTCTATTGAATCGATGTTACAGATTTCGTAGCCGTAGAGCTCTTGAAATTGTTCGCGGAGCTAGAATTATAAAATTATATATGTACATAAATGAATGAATTAATAGTAGAGTTAAATTTAACATTTATTGCATTTTTCAATGAATATTCGCTATAAAATGGTTTTTGAAATATACTTTATTACAAATTATTGTATCACCCCTTACGAGCGTGAATTTTTGCTTTAAAGTTTAAATGAACGCTAAATTTAGTTTTTAGAGCTATGCTCTTTATGCCACGGCACAGAAGCTAGGACGTGATTACTGCTTAATTTGTTTTTGTATATGAGCACAAATAATACATTAATCCAATGCGTAAGTGCATTCGTTTGTATAAGAAACGGATTGACTTTCGGGACTCTGGTGCTATTTTTGGCCAGCGTAGCAACTCACAAGTGGCACAAAGGGATCATTGTATTAGATCCAACTGAGATGGACTCTAAATGTCACCCTTCCTTACCAGCAGCCTGCTAAACTAACCTAAATACATATGTATATTAAATAAGTCGTCTAAGGATGTTTATAAAAAACCCGCAATGGCATAAGAGAACAAAAAGGATTACCTTCAAAATTTGTTTGATGCTGTTTTCTTCCTTTTTAACCAACTTCAAAAAAAAGAGGAGGTTAAAAATTCGTCTCTATTTTTTTAGGTGTGTATCTTCATAACACAGTACTTTTTTTACCGATTGTAATTTTTTTTGTTGTTTGAGAGGGTATAGCTTCGCATTGGTTCCAATGAAAGAAAAGTGGGTGGGTACACGCCCACAATTTTTTTAATATAATTTTATGATATTCTATTTATTTGATTGCTGCGAAACCTATAAAATAAATTTGGTTCTTGTAATCGCATAATTTCAAAGTTCAGAAAATGGGCGGGGCTGTGCCCATTAAAGTTTATTATAATATTTTACGCTGTTCTACTAAACCGATTCTTACGAAACTTACCACACACCTTGAGCATATAAAGACACAGTCGAAAATTAAAATTAAAGGGCGGAGTCACGCCCATTAAATTTAATATTTTATTTTAAGTGTTTCGTTCTACTTTACCGATTTTTACAAGGCGCAACCTGCCTTTAAAAATTTTGGGGGAGGCACGCCCATTAAAATTTAATTTTATATTTCACTTGCTTCTTATCTTCTTCTATGAGATCTTTGCATTGAAGTCGGTTTTTTTTGGCAGAAAAAATTATTTAAATAAAATTTGTGTATCGAGAGTAAAATTGTATTTAAGTGTTTATGCCGTAAGTTAAATAGTGAAAGTTAATTACACTTCTCATCCATACTTACAAATTTTTCATTATTTCTAATCACTTGTATATCGCTTAAGAATACAAACTTTACACGATTCGTTTCGGAAACAATGTAAATTTTTACTGCAGCTTGATCTGAATGGCCAACCAAATCCAAGGCTTTTATCTCAAACTTCAAATATCCCTTCATTTGATTTGTAACATAAGAACTTAAGCTTAGAATTCCCGTATGCTTTTCTAACATCAGAAAATCCTCGTAATTTTTAAATAAATTTTCATCATAGGCTGTGTAGGATGCTTCAGAAATTTCGTAAGCAATAACATCATCTAAATCGGGATCGACGGCCTAAAAAGTAAAAGATAATCATAGAAATTAGTAATGATTGCTTAGACTAAATGTTAGAATTTCGATTCATTTATATTTATGTGTATCTAATGCTATGGTATGACGCCTAAAAAGACTGATAACAATTTCAGAATCCTTTTTCCGTTCAGAAGACAAAGATAGGTTGTTAGCGATCTAGTTTCCGGTAACATTCCCATACCCTTGCATCCCATTTGAAACGGTCGTAAATTGAAGGCAGATATCGCAGCTGGCACACCAAATTCTTATTTAAATATCTCACCTTAAATGTCATTATGTGTTTTCCTATCGAGTCTTTCGTTGTTATACCAGCCGCGTAAATTTCTTGTGTAAATTTGGGCACATTATCATTGACATCATTCACTGTTATATTTACAAACAAAGTGTAATTTATACTGTTAGGATTGGTTATAAGACCCTGCCTGTTATTGGAGACTTTTATGCGTATGCTAAGTTCTTCGATAGTCTCACGATCCAAACTGCTTTTGAGTTTTAAAACTCCATTCTCGGAGTTTAAAGCAAAGAACTTGGCATCATCTGGATGAAAAGATTCTACAAAAAGTATGCGTATATAAATTATAATTTGAAAATTACAAAGAATGGAGGCTTTTATGATATACACTTTAAGCTATTTAATACTTAATTTATTTTTCTTACCGTCTATGAAATAATACAGTTTATGAGCTTCATCTAGATCATCTAAACCTTCATTTTTTGGATCATACGCTTGGGGTATGGAACGCTCTTCTACAAGACCTTGTTCATTTTCTGAAATATTATTTCATATGTACGTCTTTGAATGTATAAAAATTCAAAATGAAAATACTTACCCGTAAAATTAGTTTGAAAAGTCTTTTGTAAAAACATTGGATTACCAAACATATCTACAAACACTATCTTAAGATTTCTTATTTCCGAGGAAGTACTGCCACCACCATCTATGGCTCGTAAATTGATCTAAAACCATTTTTTGAAATTAATATTTAAACTCGGTTATTTTTGTAGGTAGTCGCATTAGTTTTAACTTACACTGTAAATACCAGGTGGCAGCGATTCTTTTACACAAAAGTTTGTAGAGTTTCTAGACTTTTTGACCAACTCAAAGTATTTATCATGTCCCGCTAAAAAGATTTAATAAATTATCAATTCGATCAGAATTACTTAAGAGTTTGTTTTTAATTAAATGAGAGCTTTTCAAATGAAAATTCTCAGTAAAATGGTTTCTTGAATTAGAGGTTTTATTAGAAATTATTGTACACTACTTGTACTTTACGAGCGTAAATTTTTACTTTAAATTAATTTTTTAATTTTTCATAATAAAAAGTTAAAAAATGTTGCACTTTTACTAGAAAAGAAAACACCATTACTTTATCTACTTGGAAGTTTCAATCACAAACATAATTTATTTAACACAATAGAAATAGAATACGAAAAGTGAACTTGTATCTTATTCAGTTGAATTAAATAATCATTTTAAAACGAATAATTGCTTCAAGAATGTTTTGTCTTTTTAGTATATTTTTTTGGGTTCCGTATTAGGGTTATTGTGTGCCAAGACATCATTGTTATATCTGAAGTATCAATAAGTGAGTGTTCGTTATTAAGCGTACGGCTCTCCTTCATCAATTGTGTTAAGGCTTCATTAGTCTTTACTTTCTGTTGCTGTTCTGTGCCGTTCTTTTCCGTATAAAATATTTTGAAATTACTTTTTCTGTGAAAAAAATCAGCTGGCAACCTATAGAATTGATTACACAAAGTATTACAACACACTAGTCCGTAAACACTTTTGGTTGTCACTTAAGCCCCGTTCAAACTATTATACAAGTATTAATACTTTTGTGGAAAATGCAGCTCTGACATGTTGAGTTGTTATTGTTTTTTTGAAATTTTTTAAACAAATATAAGACCAGGGATGCATTTTCGTCAAAAGTATTAATACTTGTATTATAGTCTGAGTGGCCCTTTAACGTTGATTTCTATTTTCTACAGATCTGTCTGCAACAGAACAGAACAAAAAAGGAAAATCTAACCACACATACAGATTTTCAACTAAACAGAAACAAAACAGCTGATTCACAACAGAACAGCACGTACAAACTAGTTCTGCCTTTATAAGATAGAGAAAGGTGGTAAGATAGAGTGAGAGAGAGAGAGAACGAAAAAACGAGATATAATGAAAGAGCGAGATAGACAGAAAGAGATATTTGGTAAGAAAGACAGAAAAAGAGCGATATAGGGAAATAAGAGAAAGAGAGAAAGCGAGCGAAAAGGGCAAGGATACATAAGATAGAAATACTAAATTCCCTTACACTTTATAATAATGATTCTGTCAGATGTTTGATAATACAAAATTATGTTTTACAGCTGGATTTTTCGCCTTAATTTTACTATCTATTTACTTAACTTTTTTAACTCTACATCTATATTTGTATTCCCAATTATTTTCCATACTTATAGTATTCTTCTATTCTATTGCTTAAAGATTGTCTTATCTTAGTGTGTTATTTTACATTACCATCGCTAGATATTTCGAAATGAATATCACCATATTCACCACCATCTGGATCATACACCTCAAATGATTTCAAACGTGTGACACAATCAGCTTGATATAGTGGTCGCAAAGGTTCTTGAAGAGAATAACTTGAAATTATAATAAAATAAGAAATTCTGTAATCATTAATATTTCCTTATATCGTGCTACAACCGCCAAAAAAAGGTTAAACGAGAAATTTTTGGATCTTGTGTTTTTTACAGAAATCGATTATTTACGATCACTAATAATCGACTTCTATAAAAAAATTGCGTTTATAAACTACGTATGTCGATCAATCTCTTTTTGCCAGTTATGGCACGATATGTGTCAACTTACCACAGTCTTATAGAAAGTTTTTCTAAAGGATGTAAAATTTTTGGTACATGAAAATTATGTGGTTTTATATAAACTTCATACACAGACGAGTTGCTTAGCTGTGGTATACCCTGATCGGAGGCCTCAACTTCAATTTCCCACAGGCCATAGTAACCTTTCAAAGACTTTTTAGCTTTAAGACGTCCCAGATTATTTTGCAAAGTTGTTACTGCAAATAAATCTCCGAAACTTTGCACAGAGGGATGGAAATTTTTGACTAAGTAAAAAAGAAAAGTAATAGTCAAAGTTTAAGTTAAAAAACATACTAAAACTAGACTTAATGGTCGAACAAAATAAGTATGCACTTTCAGCAAAAATCGCTATTAAATTAACGATGTTCTTAATAACATCGACCGAAGTTACTTCTAATCCTCTCTAATTGCTGAGAGAATGAGTATCTATGCATATGTGCGACATGATAAAAAAAAAACGCTGTTCAAATAAAATAGATTCTATTTCATGTAATGGTGTCACAATTTAAGAAAATTACCAGGTTTTATAGATAATATATTGTACATCAGTTGAGAATTAGGGGTATTGGGTTCATCTCGATCCTCGGCTATGAAATCAAACTTTGCCATTGTATTCTAGAGAATTTGACATTGATAATAATACATATCTTACTAATTATTTATAAATTTTACCCGCTCATCAGCCTCTGAAAATTCTGGCTTATATTGTTTTCTATCGGGCATTAATGGAGCATTGTCATTTACATCTCTAAGAGTAACATTTAGAAATGTGGATTTTTGATTAACAGCTGCAACAAAGAACATATTATTTCCATTGGAGTATGAGAAGGAAATTGCGTCAAAACCTACGTCCATAGCCTGTATTAATAAAATTAAAGTTATCTCTTATATCTATGGATATTAAATGAAAAGTAGTGCCCATATCACGATCCAGTGTGAGACCATTGCGTAGATTCACTTTAATTTCGCCATTGGTGGTATTAACTTGAAATAAATTGTGTAAATCTCGTAAAGCACTATTAATGGTGAATTCCAAAATGTTATGAGGACCTGAAGAAATAGATCAATTGAGAAAAGTTAAAGGTCTTGAAATAAATCGTTAAACATTGAATTTCAAACTTACTATCTCTGTCATTGTCATGAGCCTTTACCTGACCCACTACAGTTCCAGTAGTGGCGTTTTCAAAAATGTATACCTGTTGCTCAAATGCATTCAAAGTGGGTGCTTGATTGTTGATATCTATCACTGAGATATTCAGCTAAAATTATATTTTATAACTTAAAAATTGCTTTAGTAGTTCAGTAGTTCCTCCTACCTTTCCTGTGGTCTCATGGAGAGAATCGCTTATAATAACGTCATATTCCAAACGATATACTTTAGGTATATCACACTGTATCACACCAGCTACTTTCATCAAGCCGGTAGTTCCATTTATTGTAACCAGCTCCGGTTTTGTAAATATACCCAGAGGTCTTGGAAATTTTAAAGAATATTGTAATTGAATATAAAGAATCACCCTTATTTTAGTTGTCAGCATCGACGTCACGTAAATACAATACCTAAAAATTAAGGCTTGTCTAATCTCTCTCTCTCTCTCTCATAACAATTTTGTATTATTGACTAATTTCTGTACGGTAAGGTCTATAAAACAGCATGAACCTGTTAATAGCAGTCAGCTGTTTTCGATAATGAGTAGGATTGTAATTAGGTGATGTCGAGCTCAATGCCTACTACCCATTCAGGAACTCCATAGGAAGGAACTGGGCTGTGCAAGCGAAAGTAGAAAACTGGATTTAAACATCGGTTTTCAGACCGGTTATTTCCTATGGTTGTGTGGTATAGTGGAAGGCATTGAGGCAGGAAAGTCACTGGATATTACTGGCTAAGGTTCAGAGGTGTGCCTCGCTGGGCATGACAGGTGCTCAGAAGAGCACAGCTCAGGCTGCCTTGGACGTAATTCTTCACTTACTTCCTATAGAGGGATTTGTGATGAGAAGGGCAACTAGAAGTCTCATTAGACTCGTTGAAGCAGGTTTGGTCAAGTATAACAGGTCACACAGCAATAAATCAGATCAGTTTTAGTGGTCAGGGATCTGTAACCCCTGGGTTTATGGACTATAAGGTCGTTGAAATTGATTTAAGTAGAACACCCTGACTGGTAATTCCGAATAGGGACTATTGGGACAAACCCGATAAACTTTATGAAAAAAGTGCGGTTTATACAGACGGGTCAAAAATGGGAGAAGGCACAGGGTCTGGTGTCTGGTGTTGGGAACAAACATTCGTTGGCCTTCTCCAAGCTGAGATCTTGGCGATCCTCAGGGCCACGGAACTGCTGGCTAGTAATGTGGCTAAAGGGAGGAAGGTAATCTTCTACGTCGATAATCAAGCAGCGCTAATAGCTTTGAAGGGACACAATGTCAAATAGAAACTTGTTAGTGACTGTACTAGAGCCCTCAACTTGCTTATGGACAGATATAGTGTCAGACTATGTTGAGTTCCCGGCCACAGCAGTGTTGAAAGAAATTGTCGATGAGCTGCCAAGAATAAGGTCGGCGTTAGATGAGGGAATGTGTGACAGATCGGTGAATCTATCGATAGGTCATTACTACAGGCAACTCAATAATTGGCTAGAAAGCAGGACCAACAGTTCATGGCGAAGTAGGGAGGATTGTAGTCTCGAGCGGGTTTTTGCCAACAATTTACTCAGGAAGATCCAAACTGCTACTGGAAATGAACAGGATGGATATGCGAATCGTGATAGGCACGTTCACTGCTCGGTCAGAGCTAGAACCAGCATTTAAGAACCTGGCACTACAGATTTTTGTAGGATGTGCGGGTATGAAGAGGAATCAGAAACCAGTGAAGAACGTCATAGGCTTAGATGGAGGAGTAGAAGTTTCCATGAGAGCATTACTGATATCGGAAAGAGTAAACTAGAGGACATCAGGGCTTCATCATGGAAATTCAGTGGCTTAATGACGTATAATAGGATCACTTAAGGGTGCAAACGGGGGTAAATATTACTTTTAATGAGCAATTTTTAACACCACCCTTGCTAACCTAACCTAACCTAGGTGATGTCGATGTTGAAAACTGGTATAGGGGTGAATATTTCTCAATCATACCTACCTTAATTTATAGGTAATATTATTATTTCCTATCCCATCTATATCGTAAGCCTGAATGGTTCCTATTGTGCTTAATATACTCTCCATTTCTGTCACACTACGTGCTTCTTCTAGAGTTCCAGGAAAGAATTGTGGCGCATTATCATTTAAATCATCGATGCGTATGGTCAAGACAGCTGTCAAAAGAATAGTGAAATTTTATAACCCGAAGTTGTGAATTTGTGATTTTGTTTCATGTCTACCTGTTGTAGAGTCCTCATTTACTTCTTGATTTAAATCTCTAACTCTGATGGTTAGAAAAATTGTATCATATATTTCATAATCCACTTGAGATTTAAACTCATCATTTATTTTTAAATGGCCATAAACCAAATTTTTACTAACACTTACACTTTCGATTATAAAACATTCAATAAAATAAGACTTTTCAATTTCTTGGCCAATTTTGGTGGCATAAGATTCAGACCATAAAATTTCAAAACTCAAGTCTGCCGTAGTATCCAGATCATGGGCTTCAATTTTTTCAGTTATAAGTGTTAAAGCCGGAGAGTTTTCCGTCACATTAACAATAAAACGAGGCTGCAAACAGCCAAACTCATATTACTTTTAAAATCTTAAAACAATAATATTTTGAATATTTACCAGCCTCAATTCCGGGGTCTCATCATTGACATCCAAAACTTTAATTTGCAACTGGGCATAGGAAGTATGCAAAATTTGGCTGTAGTTCGTGATTAAAGAATCCTTGGCTTGAATTTGTAGCATTACCAAAGACTGGCGTTCGAAGTCAAAGGCACCGCTTTTATTTAAGGTGATCAAACCTGTAAGATCATCAATAGTCATGCCTTGTACACTGCCCACAATTGAGTGTCTAAAAAGTTATTATTATTATATTATAGTCCTTTCTTTTTTGCATGACATGAAACCGAAAAACATACATAACTTTATCTCCTACATCTCTATCGTTTGCTTGTATTTGTATTAGTTCAGTTCCTGCGGTAGAATTTTCATAAATTTGAATTTCATATGTCTCCCTTGCAAAAACAGGCCACTCGTCATTCCAATTAATCAGTTCAATAGTAAGAGTAACTTCATTATCATGCATAATATTTTCAATTTCTTTGACTGTGATCTAGATTACAATTAAAAATTAAAAATTATTTGCAAACTGGATTAGATATTGATGAAAAATAAGTTCCAGTCAGTGGAAACTTACCAAATACATACTTCATGTTTGTTGCCATTCTAGGGTCTAATCGTCGCTGATACATTCACGCTTTTTCAGTTTGAGATTATGGAATTACATATCGAACCATATTATTATATTGTTCGATAGTGAACGCCATAATCTCAAACTGAAAAACGTGATCGAAGAAGCTCGTTATCAACAGCGTCGATTAGACTCATGTTTTATAACGGATTTGCACAATTATAAAGAAGTATCTATTTATATAAAACGGAAATTGTGTTTGTTTTTTTTATTTCTTTGTACTCGTACCTTATAGAAGATTAGGCGTCTAATCGTCGCTTTCAATAATGAGCTGATTCGATGACTTTTTTCAATTTGAGATTATAGCAATAGCTATCGAACAATGTAATAATGTGATTTTATATCGAATGCCATAATCTCAAACTGAAAAAATAAAACATAATCGTATCAGCTCGTTATGGAAACCGACGATTACACGCCAGACCTTTGGACCGTTCTTCCTGAAATTTTCACAACATTATAAGTGGGACTATGGAATGAACTATAAGTTACTTTTTTCAAACAAGGCCACTTTTTTCAATGATGTTACTCCTTCCACATAATTTTTACAAGATTTTATAATACAAAGGAATAATTTCACCAATATTTTCGGCCAATTCTAAAAATTATGTTTGCATATAAAAAGGTCCACTAGTTTTTTTTTTTTGAAAATTGGGAAGGAGGGAGGTTGTGGCAAGTTGCCCATTCGCCCCAATAATTGATTATCAATTAACTTTGTCCTTTGTCGACCAATTTTCAAAATGCCTCTTGCATATGGAAGAGGTCCAATAAATTTGTTTACATTTTTGGTGGGGACGGGGGCAAATATACCCACAAAAAATGTATTATAAAATTACTTTGTCGTTTGTAGAACAATTTTCAAAATTCTTTTTGCATATGGAAAAGGTACACAAATTTTGTTTCTTATAACTTTGTCATTTGTGTACCAAGTAGAGTTGTGCTTATCAGCTCTTTTGAGTGACCGCTCTTTTCAGCTCAGCTCAGCTCAGCTCACTTTACTGAAGTATTTCATTCAGTTAGCTCAGTAGCTCAGTTCATTTGTAGTGAAACATTTTTTTCAAGCATAAAGAAAGAGCCAAAACCGAAGGATAAAAAGTGACAGGTTTATACAGTGTGTGTGTGTTTTTCATACATTACAAAACAAGGCAGATGAAGTATAAAAAATAAATAAAACTAAAATAATTTAATGAATGGAATTTATTAATAAATATATCTGCATATGTATACTTTTTTATGTACTTGTGCGGCACAAAAAATTTGCTGAAAAAGCACAGGACTTGTATCCAACTTTTTCATTAGGTCGTTTTAGACACAAACCCACTTAAATTGAACAGGTTTCTGTCTAAAACGAGCTACTGAAAGTGTTCGATATATACATATCTATAAACCACTCAGTACTGAGCTGACAGCGCTCAGTGCATTGAACAACAGCTCACAGCGCTCAGTGAAGTGAATCGTTCAATTGAACTAGTTCGTTCATGAGCTGCTCTAGTACCAACTTTAAAATTTTTGGCATATAAAAATAAATTGGAGGGAGACGTGCACAATGTCCGCCCTTAAAATTTATTATCAAATATTTTTTGCATCATATTGTCTTAATTGATTATCAATTTTTAAAATGCTCTGCATATGGAAGAGGTGCCCTTAATTTATTTTTTAAAGGGGAAGGGGGCAAAAAATTTATTATCAAACTACTTGGACATTTCCAATTTTCAAAATTATTTTTGCATATGGACGAGTTCCACTAATGGAAATTGTGGGTGGGAAGGAAAGTCCCCGCCTCAAAAACTTATTATCAAACAATTATGTCATATGTGGACCAATTTTCAAAAGTTGTTTTGCTACGAAAAGGTTTACTAGAATTATTATTATTTTTTTTTTGGAAATTGGGACTAGCAGAGCACACCGTGTTAAGCTAGTAATTATTATAGATAAATTAATGCTTCCTATGTTTTTTTAGAACAGAATCACTATTATTGTGATACTGTAACTGAGGTTAGTGAAGAACAAACTATATTTGGCAATACTGTTGCAAATTATAGATGGTAAAATTGAGCTTCCATTATAAAAAATTCATTCCAACAATTCACAATTCCATTTGGTCTGAGAAATATGTACATAAAGCTGAAATTTGCATCCAGTGAAACCACATACAGTGGACCAAATATAAGAGCGCTGATGGTGAAAGTGTGGCGGCCTTTGAAAACAGCATGATATTCCCTTCTGGTAGTGTTTGTCAGTAGTCGTAGAAAGACCATTAGAAATTGCCTGTAATAATCTTTTTTAATATTACTATTCACCAGGTCATACTCCTTGGCCTTCTTTGACGACTTTCAAAAAGGTAAATTGACATAGTGTCAACTTATTAGGTGGATTTGATGAGGATTTAAAAAAACGACCTAATGTGGCCAAGAAAACATTCTTTTCCACTAGCGCAATACAAGGGTGCAAACATGTGCAGTTTCTACGGTCCATGACTGGACTACGAATTGCTACTTCATCCGCCTTATTCGCCGAAACTAAGCGCCGCTTGACTATTTTTGGTTTCCAAACCTAAAGAAATGGCTCAGCGGAACGATGAAATCTTAATATAAACAAATATATATTTTGGTGACCTCGACAAATCTTATATTTTGGAAAGGATAAACAAAATTCGTGAAACGTAGGCCAAAGTGATTAGAGCTCAAATGAGACTACAATAAAAAATAATATAACTTTTGTTTAAAAACCTGTGTTTCTTTTAATAACTCAGGGACTAATTGGCGCTCCCTCCTATTTACATTATATAAAGATAAACATTCGACTCGATGATTACCTTCAATTGAAATTTCCTCCACTCTTCATTTTCATAATCCATGCGATCGTTTACAGTTAACGAACAATTTGTTAACTGATAACCACTATTTGGAATCAAATTGAATTCCTCAGCATATTCAACATTTCCAAAGGGATTTGTTAGAAATACGTTGTATGTGGCGTTTGTGCCCTGAAATAATACAATACATTAATCGTTAATAATTAATAAATAATGTTTAACAACACCTAAACGCCGTGATACACTATCCTATACAATCGTCCAATTTTTGAGAAAATACAACCCTGTTATGATGGAGTATACGAAAATTTTCAAAAGACAATAGGTGTGTTCCACAAGGTTTCTTACAAGTTCGCACTAATTAGAGAAAAAAGAAGATTACTCTCTGAATGTGCAAAAGTTATCCAAAATTGCTGGAACGCAAAAAACCATAATTATAATTGCATTTCTTGATATACTAATTTAAGTGATTTTAGTCGCTTAAAAAGCATAACATTATAAAAACAAAAATATTGCATCATTGGCAACAGCTGTAAAAAGTAGATGAAAGTTAGTTCCAAATAAATTCAGTGAAGTGCGACTTTAACCCGCGCACGAAGGGTTCCGTACGGACACTAGATATGTAATTCAATACAAACTTTAGCCCATATAATATATAGTTTTGGCATTTTTTTCGTTTTTGGGTTTTTTCGGTTTTTGGCGACTTTTTTTTCGTTTTTGGGCTTTTTTCGGTTTTTGGCGTTTTTACAGTTTTGCGATTTTTTTTCATTTTGGCGATTTTTTCATTTTGGTGATTTATTTTCATTTAGGCGATTTTTTAGTTTTGGCACCTGTTTTCCGGTTTGGTGATTTTTTCGGTTTTTGCGGTTTTTTTTATTATGGCGATTTTTTTCGATTTATTTTAGTGCTAGAAAATTTTTTTAATTTGGTGCTTTTTTTGGTTTTTGCGAATTTTTTTTTTGTTTTTTGGCGATTTTTTCTGGTTTTATAATTTTGGCGATTTTTTCTGGTTTTTATAATTTTGGAATTTTTAAAATGTTACCGATTTTGAAAATTTCAAGAGTTTGCCTCATACGGTTTCCAAGATACAACAAATTGTCAAAATTATCTAGTCAAAATTGCATTAACTGATAGAAATTCGTACTAGTTTGTACAGGAAATTAAAAAAATTGCTCTCTCATTCGCTCTCAAAATTGCACAAAAATATCTGTCTGGAACGCTTTTGGATGGATAACTTTGTACAATTTCGAACTGTTTTGTCATGCATGCGGAACAAACCTAATAATAATTCATCAGGTCAGGGTTGTGTATTGTTTTCGTGAGCCGTGCGATTGTGTGGGATAGTGAGTTATGGCTTTTATATTTACTTACCAAATCCAAATCTTCTATAAAGAATTTCTCAAAAGGCAGTGTCAAATGCTTCGATTCCAATATGTGCACTATTCTCGGTTCTAAAGTAATTTCCGGCTTGTGATCGTTTATATCTTGTACAATTAAAATCGTGGAGTTTTTTATAAACCACATTGAATCATCGCATTTATAGGCACAGGTCTAGTAAAATATATATTTTTTTAAAGAAAATTCATAATTTTGCCAAGAAACTAAAACTCACATAAAAGTTAAAAATTTGTTGCTTTAATAGATCACGATCTATCGCCTGGACATGTAAAATTCCCGTAGAAGAATTTATAGAAATTAGAGCAGAATCTAAAGGAAGAAAAATTCAGCTTAATTTAAAAAATTTTAAAACTTTTAATAAATTCCGCTTACAATCCTTTTCAAATTCCAATCTATAGCAAATAGGTTTGTCTATACCCGTATCACCATCTATGGCCTTTAAACTAAAAGTCTTCAGAAATCACAATTAATCATTAATGTCTCTTCAAGTTAGAAAACGTACGGCCTGTCCCACGATGTCACCAGATATTGTTCGATGGAATACTTACATAAGTATATGCAATAAGATTTGACAATCGAATGTCTGCTGGTGACATTGTGGGACATGGACCTTTATTGTTCTCTATCAAATACCTGTTCTTCTTTCTCATTAAAGGTGGCTGTAGTTAAGGGTCTAACCCAGATGGGAACTCGATTTGGTAAATCTATTACCTCCAATATGGCGTATATTTCACCAGTATTGTTGTTGGCATCATAGACTTTGACATTAAGATTGTAAATAGCCTTTTCTTCGTAGTGCAGCTCTTGCAGAATTCTAATAAGTAAAATTTATTAATTACATGAATTATTTGCAAGTTTTAAGAAATCGATATATGCATGCATACTTTAATTTATATTGTTTTTCATAGGTTGTAGTCTCTCCATATTCCACGAAATTGAATAGAAAATGCTCATTATTATTTCCCTTAGTTGCGATACGTATATTATTACGATCCATACCATCGGGATCGTAAACGGTGAAGATGCAATTGGAAATGTAATTTGTGTGAAGTTCCTTTTAAAATAAGAGAAAATTTAGCAGCTAGATTTTCAATATTAAGGGAAAGACACTAAAAATTATCTTAAACAAGTCAATGAAAATCTCAAGTTTGATACAAAACTGTTTATAAAGGGTGGTTAACTTTTAAGGGCCGATAAAGTTTTTTCTGCATTTCATTTGACATTTCTCAATTTCAGACTGACTCAATTTGAACCATGGAAAGATGCACAATCGAGCAAAGCTTTAAAGTTATTCAAAATCAGCATCGGCCCTTAAAATTTAACTACCCTTTTTTTATTGGTCTCCGAACAACACTATTCTATTATCCTTTAAAGTAAAATTATTATTATATTTTGTCGAGTAAGACGAAAATCACAAAATAAAAAAAATATCCTTCTATCTTTTGCATTGCGATTTATCTTATTGGAACTCAAACTCTTTTTACATATTTTTATATTTGTTCAGTTTATGACAAAAATTATATATATTTTTATATAAATTAAAAGTTGGGTGATATTTTACGGCAAATCGTTATCCTATATTGTAAATTATTAATAAAGCAATAATGTCAACAAGTATGCACACAGAAAAAATACCAATTTAAAATCGCAATGCTAAAATTTTGATTACAAATAATTTTTATTTTTGAAAAAATACAGTAGGCTCTCGTAAATTAGAATTCGTAGAAATTAGACTAATGTTTTTAATAATAGTACATTGCCTGCTCCGAAATTAGAACTGTCTTTTCTAATTTCAGCTGAAATAATAAACTTAATCCAACAACTATATTTATACACATTTTTAAAATTATGCAGCACAAAGAACTATTACTAAAAATTTATAGACTATCGGTCTAATTCATAAAAAATATATTCTAGTTTTATTACAGGTTTATTTGACAAATTTCCTATAGAAATATGTCAAATAAGCGCTTAATAAACCTGAAATATTTTTTTATGATTAAGGCAGTATATAAGCTGCAATCATATGCATGAGTATACAAATACTCCGACTATTAATCGGCTACACATGGGTACATACAGATCTGTTTTATTTACATATACATAAAGCACGTTTTCAAACACTGCAAATAATGTTGGACTACGTTGTTCCTATGTAATGCAGTTGTGGATCATGTAGTTTTCATACAAGCATTCAATGCTTCACGATAATTGTTTGTGTTTAAACGATTATGATCGTTCCTCTTAGTAATTTACAAATTGTATGGGAGTAGTCCATAGCTATTCCATATGGGCTAGTTTTGGGGTGGTTCGATGCAATGCAAATTTAGACCATGTGGTCCATCCCTAGGACATATTAATGTTAAATCGACCATGTCTTATCCATACATTTGGACTAGTCCTTGTCCTTTATGGAGTAGTCATTAAATGCATGTAGTCCATAGTCGTCGCGTTATTTGCAGGGAACATCCACACACAAGCACCCACACATTTACCATTCAATTTTATGTTAACACAATTTTTTGTTGTATACGGTGGCGCATTGTATGAATAAATATTCTGAGTATCATGCGTATATTCGTTTTTGTCCGATTAAATATTCATATCCTGAGTATGCTTATAATCAGGATATAAGTATGAGAGAGAGAGAGAGAGAGTCAATGCGCCTAATATGCATGTGACTTTTTATTTTTAGTTTTAGATTATTTTAGTTATTCGCAGAAACGAAGTACGGATGCTCTTGTAAGTTGGAATCGGGCTATATTCATAGTTGCTTGAGAGAAAATATGTGAGCGCTACAATTATGATTATTTGCAGTAACTAAAATTAAAACTATTTACTTACTTATTTGTTTGAGTACTCATTGTCATTCTCTACCATTGAGCTATTCCTGCCTGTTCTGTTAATCGAAGCGATTTAAAAATGCTCGATTTAGAAAAATTAAATCCATTAATATGGAATGTTCTTCAGACTTTTTTGTAGTTTTCTATTTTTTAGAGCTTGAAATATCATATCTGAAATTAATTTAGTATGTATGATTTAAAACTCAAGAAATTTACTCGGATTCGGTTAACAGAAAATGAGCGATTGTCTTCTCATTATTTCTGTGACAATAAGGAAAAAGTGCTTAAGTCATATTTTACTGTTATGCAGGAGAGAACTTTTAAGCGTTCAAGTCGATTTTCAGAAATTTATTTCTTTTACAGTCAAATTGGAAAATTATGTGTTAACCTTTATTTTTTTAAGCAAACATCATTCTACACTCTATAAGTAATACATTTGAGTTGAAATATACGAAAGTATAACCTCATTTAAGCTATTATTCCAAATGAGATTAGAAGTCTAAAAAAGATAAGCTGCAAGTAATTTTGCTATAACTTCTTGAAAAATCGCCCAAATTATTTCGGATTTTGATTAGAGGTACTTTCAAATATGCAGATTATGGGGGTCCATTAACTCAAAATGAGCTTATCTCGACTTAAGCACTTTTTCCTTTTTGCCACAGATTTGTTGGAGCAAAAATTTGTTTTATAATAATGTGTCAGTGTGATGATTTAATTAAATTTTTGCATGCCCTTTTCGTTGGATATTTATTTCATTGTATTACCCAGTAATATCGCATGCATTTTTGATGAGTTGAAAAACTATTTTAGCTTTATTTATGATGACACTCAGAATGCATTCGAAAAAATAGTTGCTCAAGAAATCATGAAAACACATTTCATTTTTTAAACGTTCATATATTTTTCTAAATAATTAATAAAATGAAATGAGTGCATTATAACTTAAATTCATGTGGTTCCAACTTGAAAAACCTTTGATTCAACATGGTTCATTGTGTTATTTCAGTATCAAACTCATTTTGTTTCAATTGGAAATAATTTTGATTCAACATAATTCTTCATTTTAATTTAACATTACTGGAATGATCCCTGAAGATTATTGCAAATCATGTTAAATTAATATGAAACATACATATGTATATGAAGCAAAATCATTGCTGAAATTTTTTAAATTAACCTTGTTTTCTTCGTAGATTATAATATGAAATTTTTCTGTGTGTGGGGAAACTTGTGGCTATATTTAAGAAATTTGTTTCCCGATTGCCATAAACAACTTCTCTATATTATGTGCGAGAGCAGTACTTACATATCTTATTAAAACTTGGCACTTTAAAAAATATTTATTTTTAACTAGAATTTTCCCGCAACTTCGTCCGCATCCAGAAAGAAACTGAGTAGACTTCAAACTGAATTTATACCAATTTGATAAAAAACAGAACAAATACCAACCGCACAAATTTCTCCCGTTTTATCCTATTCCGCGAAACTTTTTTAATTATTTCTTTCATATTCTTCTTCAGACAATAACAAACAAAAGAAAATGGGAATGGGGTGTATTGGTTCAGCCATTCACGCGTGATGCCGTGCCAAAAAAATTGGATTAATTGTTTTATATATGTATATAGATATACGTAAATACTCGTGCTCGTTTACTCACTCACCTCAACTCTGCAAGGTGATGGCGCATACGTTAGCGTTGGCTGATTATCAAAAATATTTTCCAATTTTATAAATATGCTTGGCTCTACACTACTGGCAGCAAAAGCATCTTTAATAAAAATTTGAAAAAAATAAATACGTTGTTGTGGATTTTCATAATCCTGACGCTTTTCTATGACAATAAACCTGTCAATAAAATTTATATAAATTTTAATAAGACATCTGTACATTAAAAAAAAACACGATCTTCCTTACCATTGATTGTCGGTGAAATTAATTCTACTGCCCAATAAGCTATTGTCCCCAATATCAAATGCCCCCAAAGAAGGCGTCGTAGTACCTTAATTTTGTAAAGAATAATAAACAATAATTGATGCTTGTTTTCCAGGGAAATCATTATTATAATATTGTTCTTAGGAAAATAAGCAATATAAATATATACTCGTACCTTGCAAGTAAGATAAAGTTCTTACCATTATAATTGATTTTTGCCAATTTGTATGGTACAATAAGTTCTTCTTGTACATTAACTGTTTGTATGCCCAACGCAGTGTCATCTTTATTCCATTTGATACCCGGAGTATGAGGATCTATAAAATACGGTTCTTGCCATTGTGTTGCCGACAAGACTATCGGTGTTTTTTATGGCAAAAAGAAAAAATAATATAATAACATTTTTTTATCATTACATTCTCTCATAAGACAGTGATTTTATTTTAATGGATTATTATTTACTTTTTTTCTTTGAATGTAAATATGTACATATGTATGTATGTATGTAGTATATGGGCATTTCCCCCGAATGGTCTACCAGGATGGAAAAATTAAATGTTGATAATGATCGTGTTTTATTGTTTATATAATAGAATGGTTTAATAGCATATCTCAGCTATTTTAGTTGAGGAAATTGGGCTGGAAGCTGGAAAATTTTATACTTTCATTTTAAGCTACTTGTAAAGACATTTTTATATAAGCATAATTATTTTACATGTAAAAAATATGTTACATTTGCACCCTTTCTTCAAAATCTCTCTGTTACCAAATAGTAAGAAGAGAAAAGTGTAAGCAGAACCAAAAAAAGTTCGAAAATGGGAAGGAGGCATGGTGATAATAATAAAAAACATGTGGAAAAATCGTACGTTTTCGAACAGTACGTTCGCAACCGGCAATTAAGCCAATTAAACAAAAACCAGTAGAGATATTTAATTGTGTAAATATTTGATATTGACCTACATTAATACACTTTTAAAATAAATTAATCACTTTTCATTATTCTGTTCCATTTTGCAGATTTTTAGATTTCACTACTGTCAGCCAAAGTTGACTTCTATTTTCCGTACGTTCGTAGCCACATATTTATAACTATCGTTATGAATACTTAAACTCGATGAAATCCATCTTTTGCACTAAACATAGAGCTTCCAAAATGCTATCAAATCACAAAAAAAATGATTGCGAAAGTTTTGTTTTCTATATATTTTGTTCATCAAAAGCGTACGAACGTACATATGTACGTTCTTGACCCCAGGAAATGCCCATATGTATTTTTCATTTCGCATTTTTCCCCATTCAAGTGAAAGTTATTAAAAAAAAATTATTGAAAAAAATTGTTCGAGTATAAATTCAATAAATTTATTCGAATAAAATTAATCGAATAAAATTAATTGGAATAAAATTAATCGAATAAAATTTATTGGAATAAAATTAATTGATTAAAAGTTATTTATATAATATTTACTCAAATATATAATACTAAAAAATACAAACAATTGCCTAAAGTTATGCTAATGAACGTTATTCGAATGAGATTACACGAAAAAATAAATTACTTAAATAAAATTTAAATACGAGTAACTACAGCACCAATTTTGTTTGAACTGTAGTGGTAGATTAATAACTGCCTTATTCATAAAAAATATTTCAGGTTTATTAAGCGCTTATTTGACATATTTCTTAGGGAAAAATTGTCAAATATACCTGTAATAAACTTAAAATATTTTTTATGAATTAGACCGTAAACATTATGCGAATAAATGTTATTAAATCAAAAACAAAAAAAAATAATAAATTTGAATAAAACATATTTGTATTGAATTGTTAAAATATAGATATGTAAGTTTATAACTTATTTGTATGGAACTTATTCCCATAAAATTATTCGAATAAAGTTATTTGAGCTAGAGTTAAAAATACATAAATACATACATACATATATATATATATATATATATACATATATATATATATATATATATATATATATATATATATATTGATACATATATATATATATATATATATTCACATATTCATTCAAATAAAACACTTATATCATCGAATATAAATGCTATAATACTTTATTTATTCGAATAAACTTCCTCGAGTAAAAATTATTCAAATATGTATGTAAAATTTAAATAATTTTAATTCAATATATTTCTCAAATGAAACTATTCGAATAAAGCTACTCGAATAAAAATTTTTTTGTATGGACATTTTTCGAAAAAGTTATTTGGGTAAAAATTATTCAAATATTTATGCAATGTAATTTTACTGGAATGTTTTTTTTAATAAAATTGTTGAAATAAAATTATAATTATTAAAATTAAATTATTCAAACACATTCTTTAAACGGAAATTGTTAAAATACACCATTTATATTATCGAATACTATATTAATTCGAATAAACTCAAAATCAATATTCAAGAAAGTTACTCGGGTTAAAATTTTTCAAATGTGTATGTAAAATTAAATAATTTTACTTACTTAACATTTACACATGTAAGTGCAAGTTCGAAAAACTCAATACTCTCACACTTGTTTACTAATACAATTACATTTTTTGTACTTACTGCTCAGCTCACAACACAATTTCCTTGTAAGTGAATTATTGTAAGTAAAATGACAAATGAAGAAACAGTGCTACCAAGAATTAGTTTTGAATAAATTTATTAGTACTTCGTATAATAAGAGCAATATTTATTGCAGATTTCCCACGTATTTATAAAAAATAATATATGAAAAATACAACTATACAACAAGGCATCTTAAACATATTTTTATATATGAATTTCATGCATTGTTGAAGAAAGTATTCTTTTCAGTAATTTTATGATATCGGGAATACGGTAATACTGGGTTCATATATTTTTAAAATAAACATTTTTTCCATTCCATTTTCATTGCTTTGAGCAAGTTTTTAAATTGAAATTACAACTGACTATGTAAACATTCAAGCAACTTACAAGTCTTTCGGCTATTTCTTCGAAATATTCGATTATAATACATATGCTCAACTTGCAAGGAATTAGGGCCTATTCGGAAATGTATCTATGCGCTGCATCTGATGCGCATGTGTGATAAATTTGCGCAGCTGATACAAAACAGCTCATGGAGATGCTTAAATGATGCGCATACAAAAAAATTCATTGGAAAATGGAAAAATTAATAATTAACTTATTTTTTGACTTGGATGAATACAAAAAATGAGTTGAAATTGCTCAATATACAAAATAAAAGAATCTTAAAATATAAAAAGAGAAATTTATTTGCTACATGTTTTTTGTTCAAACATCAAAAGAATTTCAAAAGTTATGGAGAATATGTTACTATTATAAATACAAAAAATATTAGTTTTGCCAATTTGACGTCAATGGTCGCATTCATAAGACGTAGCTGTTGCAGAATCGTTAAGTGTTTGTCTTAGAAACGCATAGTTGATCTCCACTCCACTCAACAGTTGAGTAATTTTCCATCATAAAATTTTTTCGCTACCTAATGTCAACACGTTGTGCTCAGCCTGAACAGCTGGTCAAATAGAGCTATTTCTTTTATATGCTTTGTTAGGTAGCAGCAACAAATATTTGTTAAGTTTTACATTACAAATGCGATGAAGTAACGAAATGAATTTATACAATTACATTATATACATCAAGCCGTTTCTAAGAAGTAGCTGTTGGGGCCAACAACTGCCAGCAGTTTCACAACTGTTGAGCTCAACAACTACGTCTTATGAATGCGCCCAATATATATTCAAACAACTGATAAAAATCAATAAATTAACAAAATAAAACAAATAACTAACAAATCAAATATTTACTCATCTATTGCATCAGTCATTTTTGTGATTACTTTTTGATGTTATTTTGCGCATCATATACTTCAGTGATGCATTTTAGAACCCACAACATTTTAAGTGTTGCCATCCGTTGATTTTCAGAACGCACGACGCATCAGATGCAGCGCAGTGATGCATTTCCGAACAGGCCCTTACTTACATGTGTAATTGCGGGGTTAAATATTTTTTTTTCGAATGAAATTATTAAAAAAAAATTTGAATGAAATAATTCCAATAAAAATACTCGAAATAAATTTTTCTTGTATGGTAATTTTATTTGTATGGCAATTTTTATTTGAAAAAGTTGGCGAACAAAATTAAAATAATTTCTCTTGAATATAATTGTTTTTTTTCGAATGCAGTTACTGAAGAAAAAATATTCAAAGTTTTATGTATGTTAAATAAAAATAGTTTCACTTGAATATTCTTTTTTTGTTAATAAAATTTAAAAAAAAAATCGAATAAAGTTATTCGAATTAAAACTTGTTTGTATGGAAATTATTCGTTTAAAATTATTTGAGTAAAAACAGTTAAAAAACTAAAAATAATTTTACTTAAATTAAATATTGAAAAAAATTATTCGATCAAATTTAATCGAATTAAATTATTCGAATATATTCCTCACAGGGAAATCGTTAAAATTCAACACTTATGCCATCGAATAAACATTTTATACTATATTTATTCGAATAAAATTTTTTTAAAAAATATTCAAATGAAAGTAAAAAGTACTAAAAAAATTTCGAATAATGTTTTCTAGTAAATTTTCTTGAAATCTAATTAATATTCCCATAAAATTAGCTATTCGAATCTAATGTCTCGAATGCTCAATATTCAAATTAAATAGTTTGAATACTGACTAAAAATTATTTGATAAAAAATTAATAATGCTGGAAATAAAATTATTAAAATTTAAGCGCGTCTTTGGAATACTTTTTTTAACTAACTTTACTTGAACGATTTATTAAATAATAGCAAGTGTTCGAGCATTAACAATTCTGTTTACTTTTTATTCGACTATTTTTTAATTAGTTTCAAGTGAAACATTTTTTTTAATAACAGGGGTCCGAGTAACGAAATTGTAAATAAAGTTTTTTTTTATCAGCGAGTTCTGTCGAATAAATAATCTGGCATTTCATAAACTTCATATTTACTATTCCGAAATAATTTCATACCCTTCCGTTCGTCAAACCGGGAAATATTATTAAACATTAACTACCGTATTCACAAAAAATAATTTGTTTGTCAAAAAAAAAAAATCATATACAATTTTTACTAAAGCGCGATATCGCATAAATATTTTTCGAGTAAAAACTGTTAAAGTTGTATTGAAAGTAGTTTTACTCGAATTATTTTAATAGTGATAAATTAGTTTTTTTTTTAAATAAAATCATGTAGAATATTAAATTGAATTGAAAGAAAATCCTTTTAAATTTACATGTTATAAACATACAAATTCGAAAACATTTTATTTCGTTTCGAATTACACTATAGACCACCAATTATTAGAGCAAATTTGTTTAGAGAGAATAGTTTTTGTAAAGTTGTTATACAAAATTAGTTCGAATAAAATTACTCGAATAAAAATCATTTGAATATAAAAACATAAGTACTACTACAAACCAATTTGTTTATTCCCATCAATCAGCACTGATATCATTAGCATAAGGAGTGGAAGTTTTCGTTTAACAGACATCATTGTATGTTTCATAAAAACAGATTTAAAATGTCTGAGACACGACAAATATCCTTTTTTTTACTGTACAATACAAAAGATAAAAATATCTTTATACACATTTCTATATGTACAAGTGTACGTTGAATTGCATTTTATGCATAGATATTTAATTGGATGTTTTGAATAGTACGTTTTCTTTGTATTTATTTTCAATAGAATGAATAAGTTGCCGTTGGCCAATGGATATCTTTTAAGTTGTTTTCTTTCACATAAATTATGTTGTTAATACTCGTAGGATACACGACTAGTTAAAAGGTAGGTAGAATTTGAAATTCCATATGAAATTTTTAAAAATTATGTTAAATTGAACAAAATTTATTTAATTTTAAAACTGCTTTATTTTAAGTTTCACCCACAAACTTTAGTTTTGTACTGACAATGATATTGAAATTTTATCATTTCTTGTTTCAAAGAAATTTGATAAAAATATAAAACAAGATTTTTTGTTGAGATAAAGTCTAACTTCTATTAGATAACATAAGAAAATTTCATTTCATTAAATTAAGTTGGGTTTTTTTAATATAATATTTTAACGAACTAAGGAACTTTATTGTTAATTAAATATATCTTGAAAAAAATTACTATAGTAAGATACGGCCAGGTTCTGAAAACAATTTCATTTAGAAATCGCAAAGTTTCAAAAACGGGAAACATTGTTCCCTTTATTAGACAATTTAGTGCGTTAGAAATTAAGCTCAGATAAAATATTTGAAGCACATTAAGTCTTAAAAGCAAATAAAAAGCTGCAATAAGTGAGCTTTATTGTTGATTTTTTTCCTAAAATTTGTCGGTTTCAAAACGAAATGGTTTTCAGAACCAGGCCGATAGTAAATTTTTTCATTTTGTTCATTTATAAAATGGTATTTCCACTCGACCAGCTTTCGCATTTACCGCCTCCCAACAGGTACAATAGAAAGTTGAACGATCCATTTGATCTATATATAATTTCCCATCTAAATGATCCATTTCATGTTGTGCAATACGCGCATTCCAGCCTGTAAGTTTCACTTCAGACGGAGTATTACGACCACCCACGCCTGTTAGGGTAACGCCTTCATAACGTTCCACTTCTGCGGAGTAACCTCGGACACTCATGCAACCTTCGGGATGTTTGTGTTTAGTATAGTTGGTTACTTTCAAAGTGGGATTAATCATAACCTGGATAAGAAAGAACAATAGAATTTTGTTTTTGGTGAATTTTTATGAACATGATATTAAAAAATTTAAATTTTTGTGAAATTGACCATGTTTGCAATAACTTTTAATACTGAATTAATGTACAGCATATAAAGTGAAATAATAATAATATGTATCAAACTCATAATCACCGTCAGTGGCAATGGTGACATTTTTCTCGCCTCATAAACTTCTTTGGTAAACTTTTTATTTAAATCCTCTCTAAATTCCATTACAATTATACGCCAGGATACGCCAATTTGTGGGGCTGCTATTCCCACGCAATTATATTTTTTAGAAACTTTAATCATTTGCTCTACTATTATATCGATTTCCTTGCTGTCCAGCATATCCTGTGGTACTTCAGCTGCTTGGGAACGTAAAACCGGATCACCGACTTGCGTGAAATGACCATAGGGTGGCTGATTGTAATTTTTTGGGGTCCAAAAATCCCGATACATTTGGCGAAATGATTTACATTTTGTTGTGGTAATATGCAAAAATCTCTTGGTGTTGTTAAAGATGTTAAGAGGTAAAAGATTTAACTTTTGTAGCGCCATTTATTGAAAATATTTAATAATTTTATGATCTATTATTTGAATTAAATATACATATTTTCACTAAAGCAAATATTTGGCAGTTTTTGAATCCGTAATTTATCTCTAAATTCTGTTAATTTCTTGTTTTTGTAAAAAAAAAATTGTGCCGGCTGAAAGAAAAATGTAAACAAACATCAGCTGTGCTATGTATTCTCTAACAAACTAATTTTAGTACCACAAGTGCTGCCAAGTAACTGTCATTAACAGTGTGTGTTAAGTTTCTTACGAGATGTGAAATTAGCATCAGGATTAAAATCGTTATATTTGATATATTTATTATCATTAAATGCAAATCAAACAACAGTGAACAATTAAAAATATACAAATACATATGTTTATATGTACATTTATTATAATTGCACTAACAAATGCCATAATAATGTTCAACACATTGATAATACAGGTGGTGTAAAACTGTTTACAGTAATATGATAAGTTATAAATCTATTTACAGTCATGTTAAACTAGTACAATCTTTGAAACCGTTAGGTTTGAAAAAATTTAATAACATAGCAGAGTTAATAAACAAATAACTAGTTACATATTTAAATAGAAGTAATAGAAAACTTTGTTTTTCCATATTAGAAGTATAAAAATATCAATTACACTATCCACCACTTATTTTATATTATTGTGAATTTATTAAAAGCAATAATATTGTATTTTTTTAATTATCTATGTATAGCTAATGACCAAGCACTCATTAATGCTGGTAATTTAGGAAAGGTAACAAGGCACATTAAACAAGTAATCGCACTGGATGAAATGGTCATGAGATAATGTTTGTGTACAATATTTCAAGGCGCTATAAAGAAAGAATTCACATTGCGTCAGTATTGAGTTTTTATTTTGTTATTTGCTGAGCTATGAAAAACGTTCTATATTGTTTTATTCCGTTTTTCTGAGAAGTGTACAGGCTCAGTTAGTTGAGTGTAATGTAAAGTAACTGCAACAGTAGCAAAAAGCTGATCGGAAAGTAATGAAAATGGTTATTGAGATGTAATGTAACGTAACCTAATTTTAATATAAAAATATTGACCAGCTGTTTCCTACGTTACAGTTACTTTACATTACAGTCGGCTAAAGGCTCAGTTAGCCGACCGTAATGTAAAGTAACTGCAACAGTAGGAAACAGCTGATCGATATTGTTATGTGAAAAGTAATGAAAATGGTTATAGAGAAGTAATGTAACGTAACATAATTTTCATATAAAAATATCTACATATCAGCTGCTTCCTACGTTGCAGTTATATTACATTACAGTCGGCTAACTGAGCCTTAAAGCAGATTGTACTGCCGCTATATCGATAAATTTTAATGAATATATCAATATTTTTTCAAACCTTGGAAAGTTTTTGTTGGTGACATTATCAATAGTTTAATAGGAAGGAGATTTTTTAAAATTTAAAATTTTATTTCAAATTATATTTTTGTAAGAGCACTATTAATCTTGTAAGTGAAATCTTCGTACATTTAATATTCTTAAACAAAAAATTCATAATAACATTAAACACGTGCTGCAGAAAGCTTTACATTTCAATCATCATAAACTGAAATGGCTTGACTTTATGATGGTTACTTATGTATGTCATAAACTGATAAAGAGAAGAAAAATGCACACACAGCATTTTCAGTGGACACATTACCAGAAAGGTGAAGGTTGTTGTAAAACTCACCAAGCACTAAAATTTAAATCGAAAAGCAGTTTTTTAATTGCATATTTTTTAATAAAAATATATAGTACACTCAATAAATCTATGAGTGGCATAAATCAACTGGCCTTTTTTGAGGTGGGCTTTGCAAGAAACCGCTCCCACTGTTAGGCATACCCTATAAGTCCATAGAGAGAAAACCAATCTTGTGATTAAGCAAATAATTTTTGATAACTGACACGCAATACCAATTGAATTGTCTCAAGAACTTTCGACATTATTTTCCGCGGCTAAGTTATGCGTTTAAATAAGTTTAATAAGTTTTCTCTTTGATTATTAACAGTCAAATACTTAATATGTACCTTTGAAAATGTTTTAACTCTAAAATTCTTAATGATCCCTGCGTCACTTTTTCATAGAAATTTCAAATGAGATTTCATTGTTACAAGATTGTTGGCATTTGAGTTTGTCCATAAATCATTTGTCGTAGTTATTAAATTGTGGGCACGGAAAATAAATTTTTACTAGCTGCCATTGAAAAATTTCAACAAATTATGTGTACAAACCTTAAAACAATTTGTTAATTTTTAGCAGTTATTTTCTTGTTCTCTTCTAAGTAATGGACAGATTTAAATAATAAAAACTCAGGCAGAAATAAAAGCATTTTAATTTATATCTTAGATTTAACAAGAGGAAATTTAACTTATAAATTTCGGCAGGAATTTTAATTTATTTCTTAGACTTAAAAAAAGGTTAAATTTGTAAACTGTTTAAATTAGAAAATGCCAGGCCTGTTTTCATTAATCAAGTGAAACATTAATATGTCTCATAGAAAGTATATTAAGGTAAAGCGTTACAAGAAAACTTTATTTTGACAACTCAATTTTGGAACTTGATTAATTTGATTTTGCAAAGAGAAGTTTAAATATTTGAAGTATGTAGATTAATATAGAAACGACTTAACTCATTATTTTTATTTTCAAATCGGGTCTTAAGCTTATCTATCGAAGCATGCAAAAAAATTCCCGATTTAGAAATATCATAAGTTAGGGCTTTTCTATATTAAGATAACGATATGTATGAAAGGGATTTGATGGTATCTATAGAAGTCTCCCAAATATTTTCAAAGAATTTTATGTTCAGGAGTTCGGTAATTTGATAAAATATTCGAATTGTTGTAAAACTTAAAGAGATAGTATATAAAAGTATTGAAATGTTATTCGAAATCCCAAAGGTATTTGATTACTTTCGAGGTTGCTTTTATAAATTCTTTTAGTCCTGATAAAAAAATTATAAATAAAAAGCAAACCGAAACAACACGGTGGCAACGCTTTGCAATTTGAAAATCTGATTTTGACAGAGCATTAAGTCCCGGTTCGGACACTTAAACTTTCGTTGATCTACTCGTAATTTTCCGTCTTCCTTATAGTTGAATTGCGAGTTGTTCACCAAAGATGATGTGTGTGAACCCGGACCTAGTCCCGTATGTTACCTTGCTGTCATCAAAATAATCATTCTCATATAAACATGTGTATTCTATACTTGACTTCTTAAAGTCGGTAGCTTGTTGTGGTGAATGTGTTTAATGGTTAACGAAAACAGTTTCTAAGTCCCGGTTCACACATTTCAACTTTTGTTGATCAACTCGTTCTCCAGCTTCAAGAAAGATGGAGTTACTGAGCACTGAGTTACGAGTGCTCAACAAAAGTTTGAAGTATGTGAACCTGGACTAATTTATATATCTTTTTTGGCGCCAATGAGCAAATATAGTGTTGCCAGCATAATACAATATGTGGAATGAACGATATCTTACAATTATTTAATTTTATTTGACAGAAATGATGCCGGTATGACGGCGAAATATTCTTCCGGAAACGTTTGCAAAATGTTTTGTCTATTTTCGTACCCTGCTAAAACATAACTTTTGTTTATGGTCCTACGATCTCTTATGTGCTACTATTAGCCGTTTGTTAAAAACAATTTAAACGTTTCCTCGTATGATACTAAATCAATATGATTTTACTACTACACTTACACACTTCTAAACTTCTAAGCTTAAGACTTTTACAAATCACACTAATATAAATATGTATGTATGTATATACGTGTTTCAGTCAAATCTAAAATTGCATGCTCATGAAGTGTGTAATGGCAAAGAAAATTCATTTTATCTTAATAATTGGCCACTTAACCTTTTGTGTGGTCAAATGTTTATTTTATTTCCTACAAATTACACTTGAAAAGAGCAACTTGCTGCTTTTCTTTAAAAAAAAATATTATTATAACCTTTTGCTTTTCTGGCTTATTTGCAGCCTCTTTTGTACACTTCAATGGGCTTAAATCAAAAACAAAAGAAAAATAGAGAAGAAGAAAACTTGGGCAACAATTTAAACTTTTTTGTTTATATCAACATAATTTTGTTCTTTTTAGTTTTGACCTTAATAAATTTTGTAAATAAAATTTCCACTTGTTGGAGAGATTAATTACGATGATAAATGAAACAAGTAAGCTTAAATAGTCTTGTCATAATGTTATGGTTATGGCGTTACGGGGAGTCACCTATCATCAATTGCAGTGTTACCCATTAGTTTGGTTCGAAGCAGTGATGCCAACCCAAAATCTTTCTTAGAGGGAGATTCGATGTGGAAAAGTGGTAGTTTTCACCAAATTTATTTTAAAAAGAGGTAGATCAGCAACAATTACGTTTTAGGATATTTTAAACACCCTAAAATAATTTGTTTAACGTTAAAGTGGACTTTTCTGTGGAAATGCCTATATTTAAAGGAATGAATATTATCATTAAATAATTTCAAATGCTTTTCTGCAGCTAAAGATTGCCCAGCGCTGGCGCTGATATATCGTGTAGATTTATTTGCAGAGTATCAATAAAGATTGTTTCTACAAATACTTTTTAACAAATTAACTTTAAACATTCGAACTAGTTATGTATGAATGCAATTTTTCAGAAACTGGCCCAATAAAGGAAATGTTTGGATTAGATTAAAAAACTCGTGTAACTATACTTTAGCATTGTTATTAAAAAACTAAAAAGTGGTAGATTTTTCTTAAAAAGTGATAGAGTTGAGTGAGATACCCAAAAGAGATAGATCCACCACAAAATAGGTAGAGTTGGCATCGCTGGATCGAAGAGCTGTTTTGTATGGTTATGGTTGTGGCAAGACTGATTTTAGCTTAAGGGATTGATAGGGAGAGAGAGAGAGAGAGTTTGGCTACAACGAATGATTTGCAAAACATCAATTGCTTTGTCTTCGATCGAACTGTAGTGTTTCGTAACGTCGCCGTACAAAGTATTGGGAATAAACACCCTTTCAAAAAGTCGTCGGCAAGTATTAAAAACGCCTCAAACAAGCAATCAGCACATCGGTTTTAAAGTAAATATCTGCACATTGTAAAAAATACTCCATCAGGAAGGCGTTTAAGAAAAAAATTTTGTTTTCCAAAAAATTAATCGACTTTAAAAAACAGGTACTAAAAAGGAAAAAATAATACTTTTCTAAATGAGATTTCAGATCATCACAAAAGATCAAATACATAGATGAAATAAAATGCTTTGTTTTCTTTTGGAATTCTTACAATTTGACAAATGTTAATGCACTAATAATTTTAAATTATTATTATGTATATGTATTTTTAATAAAAAATATTTTAATGTAAAATTTAAATAAAAAAAATTAAAATTAATAGCCATGGGCTGTGGCAAAAATTTAACAATTAATTAATAATAGAACAAAGCAAAAAAGTTTCTGTTTTAACTAGAACAAAACGAAGCAAATTAACTAACATGTGCATAATAAGTAAAGAACAAACGACAATGGCAAGACTGTTGTAAATTTAGAGATGGTAAATTTGAGCTTTCAATACAAAAAAGTTTCAGCAAATTGTAATACAATGAACGATGAATCAAAATAATTCACATATTCTATTTTCATTAAAAGTTGCGTATATAAAGCAGAAATCTACATCAAACGACACCACACACACAGTGCACCAAATACAAAGAACACTGATAATGAAGGTGTAATGGCCTACGAAAACCGCTAATTGTTCCGTTCTACTGCGTGTTTGTCAGAATATTTACAATTAACTTGGGTGTTATTTGTTCATTAACAATTAGCACATGTAATTTGACTTACAAAGCGATACGAACTTTTTTGTCTGATCAAATCATAAATATTAAATTGTAACAATTTCCAAAAAAAGCACTAATTATTAACTTGACTGCACCCAATCAAAAATATTTGTATGGCAACACTCTATTCTTGATAGCTGTTCTTGTTCTTTACATTTAAGCCTCAGTTACCCGACTGTAATGTAATGTAACTGCAACGGTAGGAAACAGCTGATGGATATTGTTATGTGAGTGGGGATTATTATATCACTAGAGTATAAGAATGTCATGAAATTTAATATTCTATTTTAATAAGCGTAGTTCTTGCCCCTTTTTTTAACAATATTTTAAAATAAATTTACTAACTCGCACACGAAGGATTCCGTACGAATACAACATATGCCACACTGTACGAATTGAATATTTTAGCTAATGTAGATATTTTTAGAAAAAATTATATTCCTGAATTTTTTTTCGGTTTCTGGCAATTTTTTATTTATGTCGCTTTTTTTTGTTTTTTTTTGCGATTTATTCGGTTTTTTAGCTTTGCTGTTTGTTTTCCTTTTTAGCAACTTTTTTAGTTTTGGTGATTTATTTTAGTTTTAGCGATTTTTAGTGTTACCGATCTCTTCATTTTGGCGAGTTTTTCGGTTGTTTTTGTAGTTTTGACGCTTTTGAGATTGTTTAGTTTAAGGGTTTTTGAAAATTTCAAGGGTATGCCTTTTACGGTTTCCAAGATACTGCAGCAAGTTGTCAAAATTACATTAAGTGATAAGTGTTAATTGTATTCTGCATAAAAATACAATAACTTTGAAAATTTCAAGTTTCTGTATAAAATTTTCTGTGTATTAAATTAGGATTTTAGCATTTTTCATTGCTCGCTTTAGAACACCCTTTAATTTTTAAATGATATATATTTTTGCTGTTGTAGCGGCCAAAGTTTTACATATTCTGTGAAAATTTCAGGTCCGTAGCTCTTACGGATCTCGAGGAAAAAGCCTGTGACTCAACAGACGAACATCGCAGCGAAAACAATAGGGTTCTTTTCACTTTAGGCGTACGGTGCCCTAAAAAGGGTTAAAAAAAACTACGGATTAGTGAAGTAACAAAAAAAAACTAAGATGTGCTCCTTTTTTCAAGTTGGCCTTAACGAGAAATTTTTTATTTACTATTAACCAGAACAACAAACGTGTTTAATAGTCCATAAAATTAACAGTGGAAAATCCTTTCTTACAAAGCCGAATATAACCCCTTTATATTGACTACAGGTTAGTTTTAGTTCCCTGACTAATTTCAATGTTAAATAAGCGTAAAGATTTGCATGCAAACATTTTAATACTTTTCCTCATCCTCGATTTATTTTATCTCATCCTTTTTCTTAAAATCTAAAAATCATTTCCATGTCATTTCTTGAGGCATCTTTTGTCCCTTCGGTATTTTTCACAACTCCTATTGTTAAATGTTGTTCATTTGCTTTGTCTGCTTCTTCGTTTGCTAATATTCCGATAAGAGGCATCACGTAATGGTAGTGATTATGTCTGGTGGGGCTTTTTAGCAAGTAGTTGATAAAAAAAGAGAACAAAGAAGAACAATATTATATTTTATTTTTAAATGAATGTTGTCATATGTACTCGTATGTACGTATGTATATATGTATCTATGTATGTAGTTTTAAGTTCGTGACATGCCACAGATTAGTTTGTAGACGTTTCTTTGGCAATTTATTAGTGATATATTTAAAAAAAAAGTTAAGCAGTTTTCAGTACATACATATTTAATAATTTATAGTATTCCACATATTCGAAAATGAATTCCTCTCATAAAAAAATAATAAATGAATAAAAAAATAAAGGCCTTTAAAATTAAGACCATTAGAAAGATTTATTTTACTAAAGGCATTCGCACGTAGTTTAATAATAGACAAAATAAAATAAAATTATGACTATGCCTCAGGCAAGGCATCCTAATAATTTACATTTTGTAAACGCTAAAAATCCACGGATAAGTCAAACACAATTTATACACATCCATAGTAAATTTATCGTCAGTTTGAAGTCAAGTTATTACCAGCTTAAAGTCAAGTGATACTATAACAATATCCTACCCACAGTTGCCTATAAGGTTGTTCGGACAGTAATTTCGCTTTTACACGTCTAATTGAACCTTAAAGCAGTCCACAGATGGATAAAAATTAAGAGAAATATGGGCATAGGTATGTAACTTTTTTTTGACTAAAAATTTTACAGGCACTACGCTATGGGGAATATTGTACTGATTATAGAAACCGATATCTTAGGGCAGTTTGAAACAAAAACCTTCCGCACCGAATGAATTTATTTAATAACAATAAAAATTCAATAAACCACGAGCGAAAAAGTTTAGATATTATTAATATAATATACATATGCCCATTTCAATACCTCCCTAGATATCTTATATATAAACGCGGCACATATTTTTTTGTCGTACACTTTTAAGTGTGTTATCGTCCACGAACATTGGTGAAACATATATGGCTAAGAAAGCGATTTAAATTTGCATGAAAAAAAAAACGTTTTGTTTGATTTTGGTTTTCAACAAACTTGTGCACACATGTTTCCTTACAAACTTGTTGAATGGTCTAATTTAGACCACTGGGCGATTCTAGTTTAAGTAAAAATTGCATTCACGTTATGAATTCTATTTGCCCGTGTTGAAACAAATCTGAAAAATTATTTTAAATACTGCCATAAAAAGAATTCAAACTCCAAACTTCATCGCATTTGGTGCGGAACCTTTTTTTTAGCGATTGCGTAAAAATAAAAACGCCATTATTATAATTTTTCATGGACTATTTATTCATCACTATCTGTCAAAATATGCCAAAAGTTATAACCCTAATGGGCATGTTCCACTAAATATTCTATCGGCCGTAGCAATGTTTCTTGTTGCAATTCGTGTTTCCTTTTTGGTTTCTCAAATATCAAAATGTTTTGATATTTCATGTTTCTAAACGCAAAGTTCCTTCGTATGTATCCATGTTTATTGTTTTTTTTGTCTTATTTTGCAAAGTGCAGCCTGATGTTCTTTTTTTTGGTTCCATCGTCTGTATTAAAAACGGTAACATTAGTAGAAACACATGTTTTTTAACATGTTCCTTCGTCTGTGGGTAGCATAAATAACCTCTTATATCAAGGCAAATTCATAACAGGTAAAGTTGAAAACACAGCTGCTGATCTACTTTTTTTTTGCCTAAATTTAAGGCGAATTCATATAACTGTTGGCTCGTATGTCAAAAGGATCCAACTTAACCCCTCAATAACCAATTTCAGTGTATTTTTAATAAAAAATATTTTACTGAATAAGTAAAGTAATAATTTGGGATTATTAGTGCGTCAATAAGTGTTAATAACAAAAATTAAAAATTTTAAAAACCCCCTATATATCCAGAAAATATGTGATATCTTCTTTTATGGATGGCTCAACTCAGGGGGCAAATCGCTGTACTCGTTAAAGAACGATATTACGAAATATTTCAATGGAGTTTATATGGAAATATTTCGTAATTTCGTTCGATAACGAGTGCCGCGTAGTATCTTCAATCAGCTGCTTTTGAGCCTCCCAAGGTAACAACACAAATACCATATTATTTATATTGTACTTTGTTGTAGTATTATCATAAACTGTCATGAATTTGCCTAGATTTCATATCTTGTTTGTTTTTGTTCTCTTTTTAATTTAACAATCATATTTTTATTGCTTTGACATGTACAATATTGCCATATTTTAATTGAAAAGTTAAGGTATGCAATTATTCGGAAATAAGTTCTAATTTACACTTTGCAAGTCTTATTGCTAAACTGATTAGTTTATTAGGAGAAAGATACGAGGGGAAATGAAACGGTTCTATTCCCCTGGTCTCTCTTTCACACAAACTAATCAGCTTAACAATAAGACTTGCATAGTGTAAATAAGGACTAAGCGAAATTGATAAGAACCCGAAGATCGAACGGAATTAAAAATACGTTATAAGAACATTCCGATTAGAATGTAATTTATGCTTGCAAAAAATACGTGTATATGTGAAATAGAAAACGTTCATAAATTTTTTTGAAATTTTGGGAAAAAAACTTTTTCAAATACGCCCACACACACACGCGTATTTGTGTAAATAATAATTGTCAACAAACTGTCACAAGCAAAAGCATTTTGCGTTTCATTTTATTTCTTAAGTTATCCCTTAAGTTATTTATTTAACAATCATTGCATATGTTAAGAAACAATTTTAGTGATTTATGTAAATACAAACACGTGTACATACATATGTATGTGTGTTATTTGTCATATCATTGTTTACTTGGGCAAACTAAATACATATTTCCATATTTTTATCACACATATAAAAAACAAAAGATTTATTACCACAGAGATCTGCATAAAATTAAGCTCCATTGTCAAAGTAATATTAAGGGCATGTGGCAAATAAGTTTTTGTTAACACTGGTCACATATTTATGGTGGAACTTGTTGACAAAATGTATTATTTATTAGCAAATATTTGTTACATGCATATGTATGGATTTGTTTGTAAACTATTTGTTTATTGCTTAAACAATAATATTTAATGAATAAACAATTTGGTTAAGGGAAATAAAATTTTTAATTATGAGCTTTTGTAATTTCTTGTTGTTAAAGTTAATAAAAATTTATGCTAGTCAAATATAAAAGTATTTATGTATTAGGCTTTCTAACACCCACATACATATAATTAGCATTAGGAGGGACCGAAAAATGTATTGTTTCCAATATACAAGAGTTATGTTGCTCTCACTTTCCTGCAAAACTTGATAGCTTAATTCTTAAAAAAACTACTTAACAGTTTTTGGCCGTTATTCTTTAATCTTTTATCTTCTTTTTAAATAATTTTTTTGCTTAAATTTAAAATTTAAATTGAATGCAGTGAAATTGTATGACAATATCCAGAATTATACAAATAAGTTGTGTAAATAAATTTTAGTTTATTCGAGACAATGACGACCCGGCCTCCCGTAGATCCTTTATTATAAAAATTTAAGTTTAACTTTTATTATTACCGTCAGAATGCTGCAAAAGTCTATAACTATTTCCAGAATAACACTATTAAGCTCTCTGAAAATTTTCATGTTAATTGATATAAGGATATTTCTGCCTATCACATATCCTTTATTTTGAAAAGTTACATTTTAACAACAATTGTGATCAGCATGTTGTGAAAGTATGTTAACTATTTCCAGAATCACACAGTTAAGGTTCCGGATAAATTTTTCTTAGATTGTTTCAAGGATATGCTAACCGCCCATATATCCTTTATTTTTGAAATTAAATTTTAGCTATTAGCATCTGAAGAATGCTGCAATTGCTTTTTAAATGGTGCAAGGTTATCTCTGCTTCCTATATATCCTTTATTTTGAAAAGTTACATTTTAGCAACATTTGTGATTGGAATGTAGTGAAAGTCTGTTAACTATTTCCAGAATCACATAGTTAAGGTTAGTGATAAATTTTATTTGGACAGGTTCAAGGATATGTTAACCTCCCATATATCCTTTATTTTATAAATTAAATTTTAGCTATAGGTATCTTCAGAATGCTGCAATAATCTGTAAGTATTTATGGAATTATACTGCTTACCTATCTAAATTTTTTTTATTCAAGTTGGTGCAAGGATATTCTCTACTTTTAAAAGTTACATTTGAGTAGCAATTGTGATCAGATTGTTGCGAAAGTCTGTAACTACTTCTGATAAGTTTCATTTGAATTGTCAAAAGGATATGAATATCTCCTTTACCTTAAAAATTAAATTTTACTAAAATATTTGCGCAAAATTTTGTGAATGTAAAGGTTAAGCTCTGTGATAGATTTTATTAGAGTCAAACTTCAAGAACATTCCTATCACTCATACATATGTACATATGCATGTGTGTACATATATCCTTTAAATATAGAGTTTTTACGTCAGCTATTTTCAGAATGCTGTGAAAGTCTGTAACAATTTGCAGAATTATACAGTTAAGCACTGTGATAAATTTGATTTAGATCGGTTCAAGGATATGCCAACCTGCCATATATCCTTTATTTTTAATATGAAAAATATCTGTTATTATTTCTAGAATAAGACTGTGTGGCTCTACTAAAATATTTGTGTAAGTTGGTGCAAGGATATATCTGTCTCTCTTGTATCCTTCATATTAATATTTAAGTTTTTAGCAACAATTGTAATTATAATGCTGTCAAAGTCAATAACTGATTCTAGAACGACACAGCTTAGTTTTCTGAAAAGTTCTAGTTGGATCGTTACAAGGATTTGCCAACCTCCCATATATCCTTTATTTTTGAAATTCAGTCTTACTACTTACCATCTTCAGAACGTCTATAACTATTTTTAGAATAACACTTTCTAGCTCTCTAAAAATATTTGTATAAGTTGGTGCAAGGATATCCATATATCCTTAACTTTAAAATTTCCATTTTAGCGAGAATTATGATCAGAATGGTGTGAAAGTCTGTAACTATTCCTAGAATGACATAGGTAAGTAGTCTGAAAATTTTTAGTTGAATCGGTTCAAGGATATGCCAACCTTCCATATATCCTTTATTTTAAAAATTGAATCTAAGCTGTAATTATGTTCAGAATGCATCACAACCCTTCAATTGTTTTTTTTGTAATTTATACAAATTTGAACTCCCATAGAATTGTAACGAATAATGTATGTATGTATGTATGTATGTATGTATGTATGTATGTATGTATGTATGTATGCATGTATGTATGTGTGTGTGCTAAGTTTTCATACGTGACAAAGTACTTTGTTTTGAAACAAGTGCGATAATTTATGACTGCTTGACTTTACAGAAATTTTACATATTGTCATATTTCTTCTTTCTCTTGTTCTTGAGTTCCCTTGAACTGACAAAAAAAATTTGTTTCACACATGAGTTTCATGTAAGAAAGAAAATACCAACTCTTACAATGATATTTTGACTTTCAATATTTTTTTTTCTGCAGGATTGTCTTTGTTTACACAATTATTTTTGAATGTTTTACTAGTTATTGGTATTTTTATTGCAAATATATGTATATCTATATGAAAATCTATGCAATTTTTCTTTCATTGTTCTTTATATTCATAAACATACATACATTCATGTGCATGTAGATGTATATTTGTTTTGACTATGAGTACGAACAATGGAGAGAAATAAGAAAACACGTTTTTCTATTTGCTTAAGCTTCAACGTAATTCAACAAAAGTTGATACTCGTACCAGAAATATGGTGAAGAAGTACTTATGACGCTCCGTAAATGTTGGGTCATTCGTTTTATTTGTATGGTCCGATTATTTTAATTTTTCTGGTAATTTAAAAAAAATTATTTCATTTAAAATTTTTTTTAATAGAAAAATATTAAAAATGTATTTTCAAGAAGCATATTAATATTTTACTGAACTAGTTAAATAACAATTTTGTATAAAAGGACAATAAAAATGTTAAGACTTAACACAAATTTGATGATTTAGTGACTTTTTAAATTTTTTAGGAATTTAAAAAATTTGCCCTAATAATTTAAGTATAAAATGTGAAAATTTGAAATCGTAAGACTTTAATATTAATTTCACAAGCTGTAGCTAATATTTTTATAAATCATCATAAATTGTTAAAATGCAAACGTTGTTTGTCATCACTTGAATATTAAATAATATTCAAGGGGAATATAAGCTGTCTAGAGTCAAGTTTGAAGGCAGCAGCACTTAAAGGTTTTAGCTAAAATGAACGATTGACTTTTACATTTTATTAACATTTATGTATCTTAATATAAAAATAAATTATTTATAACGACACTTGATTAATGTTTGTAAACGGCAGGGGTGCTTAACTAATCCTTCAAGTATTTTAAAAATAATATTTTAAATATTTAAATATTTTAAAGATTTTGGTTTCCAGGAAAATAATGAAATAAATTGCTTTTGAAAGGTATTTTCTAAATATTTATGAATCTTGCTTTAAATGAAAAATTCCGTTTTATTAATTAAGTGTACAAGAAAACTTAAAATGTCCGTTTTTCAGCAAAGGAGATTTAAAAAAAGACTTCATTTTCTGTTTTACTTTTTCTGGTTTTATTTTCTTTGAGGCTTAAAGCCACAATTGGTTTACCTGCTTCGCAATGAATACTTTATAAACTATTGTAGAATTTACCATTCCCAGCATTTGTCTTTAGTTTGGATGCCAAGCCATAAAACCATATTACAGCAATGAACAATACAACTTTTGTGGACATTTTATGAGCGAGTGAAGTTGTGAAGTGAAGTTGGTAATAATTTTTTTTCTCAACAATTTTCTTTTTCAAACCATTTGGCTTGAAAAGCATAATAAGAAAAAAAAATTTAAAATAAATGTTTACATTGCGATTAATTTTTCTTTCATAGGAAATTTTAAAAAGTGCTTGAGTCAATATAAAATATAAAATGTTGCAGTCATTGTAATTGCAAATATATAAAGAATGCTAATATTTATGCCAATTCATCAAAATTTCGGTCAAAATTAACATGAAATCATATTTAAACATTAGATTATCTATATAATTCGTTCTATCAACTTAAATAAAAATTTCATACATTTCTCTAAATTTAATGTGTTTTTTTAGGGTTCGGTAGACCAAAGGTGAAAAGGAATCCTATTGTTTTCGCCATGCTGTCCGTATGTCCGTCTGACCGTCTGTCCGTCACAGGCTATTTTCTCAGGAACGGTAAGAGCTACGGGTCTGAAATGTGGACAGAGTATGTAGAACCTTGGCTGCTACAACAACAAATACATGAGATTAAAAAATTAAAGGGTGTTTCAAAACGAGCAACGAAAAATGTTAAAATCACATGTAATATACATACAATTTTATGTTCATATGTATATTGACACTTAAAATTTGTAAAATTAGTGTATTTTTATACAGACTACAACAATTAACACTACAATTAAAAAAAAAATTTTTAATTAAATTGTGTTCTACCGGTTAATGCAATTGTGACTATGTAATTTTGACAACTTGCTGTATCTTGAGGCAAGAGGCAAGGTCTTAAAATTTTCAAAAACGGTAAAACTAGAAAAATCTCAAAATTATAAAATCGCCAACCCGAAAAAATCGCCAAAAATCGAAAAAACCGCCAAAACGATAAAAATCGTCAAAATTAAATAAAATTCTAACACTAAAATAAATCGCCAAATTCGAATAAATCGCCCAAATTAATTAAATCGCAAAAATGAAAAAAACGCTAAAAACCGAAAAAATCGCCTATATGAAAAAAATCGTCAAAATAAAAAAATCACCAAAATGAGAAAAAAAGTGTCAGAATTAAAATAAGCGCCTAAAAGGAAAAAGTCACCAAAATGAAAAAACTCAAAAAACCGAAAAAATTGACAATTAAAAAAAATTGCCTAATTGAAAAAATAAAAAAAAATCGTTGAAACGAGAAAAATAGCCAAAAATTAAAAAACCCAAAAACCGAAAAAATCGCCAAAACGCGAAAAAAGTGCCAAATCAAAAAAATTGCCAAAATTAAAATAAATGCCAAAAGTCGATAAAATCGCCAAAAAACAAAAAAAATCGTCTATGAAAAAAAAAATTTTCAAAATTAAAAAAAATCGCCAGAATAAAAAATCTCCAAAATAAAAAAAAACCAAAAAAAAAAAAAAATACGCCAAAACAAGAAAAAAGTGCCAAAATTAAAAAATAGCCAAAATAAAAAAATCGTCAAAAACAAAAAAAAAAATGCAAAAACGCACTTCATTGAATTTATTTATGAGTCAAATCAAAAAGCTCTTAAAAAATTACCCCTTATGTGTAGTGTCCGACTCAAAGTGGCACTGTACTGAAGTTTTATTATCTCTTCCAGTTTAATACAGAGAGTACCAGAACCAACTTAAAAACACGGACCTACTAACTTATGCGCACTCATAACAGCAGAATAAAATCCAGTGTAACTATGCAAGTCGAGTCTGAACATGCACGACTTTAATTTGAATACGCCAAACCTACAAATTCATAAAGAAGAAAACACATATACATATCATATATTCCTTCAGTTTTATCTTTAAAAAAGGCAAATCTCAAAATTGGTTAAATTTTTGTTTTCATATTGCTGCTACAAGTAGAATGTTCCACAAAACCGAATACAATGGAGTAATTTTTACTTCGGAAAAGACTTACATCCAAATCATTTGAAACTCATATTTTATTTTAGTAATTTCATAAAATTTTAATATCTCTACTAAATCTTTCTATTAAATGCAAATAAAACTAAGATAGCAATTGATTTGTATATTATATTCTATTCGGTTTCTATAAATTGTTTTTATATTTCGACCTCGAGCCCTCATAAAAATATCTAAGTAAAAAATTTTAATAAGCAGCAATTGTATAGTAACGATTTGAAAATTTTTTATATCTTTTTAACAGACAATGGAATCTCATAAATTTTTCGACTTTTTTTTTATTAAATTTATGATTTATTGAAGCTATTTTTTACTAACACAACATATGCTTTTGTGGTCATAAAATATAACATTGTCTGGCTTCTTTCTTCAAGGACAATAATATTAAGAAAGATTGTATTGTTAAAAAGAAAGAAAACTAAGACCAGAATTTATGGAAGGAGAAATAAAAAATGATATAAAAAATGTTCATAATATCTTTAATTTTTTTTTTAATATTATTTAGGTTTGTACTTATTTTTATAATAATTCGAAAGCTTTAATATGTATTATTTATTCATGTTAGCATATGTGTGCACATGTATTAGTGATGTGCAAATATTAATGTTGGAATTTTCGAATATTCGGCCATTTTTAGACATTTGCAGTCGCCAAGCTTAGGCGAATATTTTTCGAATTAAAAAAAATAAGGCTAATATATTAATTCATGTATTTTTTTCTGTGTTTTACATTTGCGATGTTGCACGTGAGCTTTATCACATATCTTCATATTTTTCAGCTAGGTTTTTTATTTTAATTGTACGTATTAAATAACTCTATGTGTAGTGAATGTTTGATGAGCTTTCTTCCTGTACTTATTAGTTTATTTAATGTCGCACGTGACATTGAAATATGCGATTTTTCCAAGCAAAAATTTGCAGTTATGTATTTAAAATGACTTAGTTGCTTATGCATTTTTTTTGCACCTGTGGCTGAGTGATAGCGATGCTATCCTCTCAGTCCAAAGGTTTTGGGTTCAATTCCCGCCATAGACCCTGGGTATTTTTCGCGGACAAGCTAATCGCTTTGCGGGTTGTGTTTGTTCTTAAAAAAAAAATAAAAAAATTGTGGAGATTACAGGGGTATCATTAACTCAAAACCACCTTATTTGGACTTAAGCACTTTTTCACACTAAAAAAATGTAAGAGAGAGTTTGAATTTTAAATAACACAGAAAAAAGTAAAAACAAGATTCAATTAAAGAAAACAAAAATTCAGTTAAAAAATTAATTAGTTTTCAACCAATCACGGAAATTGTAGTATTAACTCATCCATTTTAATTGAAAATTTTTTTGGTTTCTTCAATTAAAAAAATATTACATTAACTAAAAATTTAATTGATGGTTTTCTAAAGATTCAATTAAAATTTAATTGAAACATTTTTGAAGATTCAATTAAAAAATGAATTGAAATACTTTTTAGGATTCAATTAAATAATTAATTAAAATTGTTTGAAGATTCAATTCAAATTGTAATTGAAATATAAAAATCTAAGAAAATAAAAAATAGAAAACTGTAAAAATATAAAAAATGTTATGTACATATATATGTATGTATCTTCATATAAAATATTTACAAAAATGGAAACATTTGTCTATTGTACCGAAAACCCAACTGATGCATCGCATGGCTTTTGAAATTTGAATGGAGGAAAAAATTACAATGGCCGTATTCGTTGTTTAATACTCTTGCGTAAGTGTAAATGCAGAACATTGTCGTAGCCTTTCTTTGAATTGTGTGTATTTTATGATTGGATTTTAAAGAAAGGCTTCGATGTTTTCCATATGTACTTACGCAAGACCTTTTGCATCGAACCCCCAATACCGCCAATGTACTAAATTTATCTACCACATTTGGTCTATAAGCTTGCCTTTTTTATCATTATTGTCTTGTTATTTCTCAACATAAGGGAACAAAATGAATTTCTGTTTTTTTATTTTCATATTTAATTTTTATTCAACATATGTCAAAATTACTACGATTCAAAAAAAAAAATTAAGCTGAGTAGTTTTTTCTCCCATATAAAATATCAAAACCAATTAAAAGATTAATTGAGAATTTTAATTGAAAATATTTTTTCAAAACAATGTGGCATACTACAAAAAAGCAGCTCGATTTTCATACAAAAAAACAAAAGTTACATTATTTACATACAATTAATATGTAAAAGTTGTTAACCATTTCAGAGTATTCTGAGTTAAGCTCTGTTGATAATACTTTTTTGTTAGAGCAGCAAAGTCAATTAAAATAAACATATATTCAATTAAACTATTAATCAAAAATATTATTTTTTCTAAGCAATCACTTACAGCCTGTTTGTAGAACACGACTCGTCGATAATAATCGCTAACATGTTAGCATTTTTCTTTTTTTGGTTTTTAGATCGCGACTGTTGACGATTTTAATTAAAAAACGTAACAACTCTCAATTTATTTGGGTTTGTGTAACACAGTTTGGCTCATTATAAATGTCAAGATGGGCGAATGAAAAATTATAATCGTGTTCAAAAAAAGTGCACCAAAATGAATAAATACTGACAATACACATACACTCACATGGATTTTACACAGTTTTATACATATCCTAATTTTTGTTCTTCAAATAACAGCAGATATTTTGAAGAACAATTGATTTTTTTATAACAAAATAATAAAAAAATACATACAAATAATTTTTCATTCAATTGTCAATTGTGTTTTTTCAACACAAGAATAGGGTTACCATTTTTTCAAGTTGAATTTATAATTTTCTATGAAAAAAGATAAATGAAAACAATTTTTTGACATGTTGGCAACATAATGTTTTGCCACAGGGTGGAATATGTAGGCGAATTAACGTAAGCACGACAAAGTCGAGTCGCGTTATACAAACGCTTTTCATTACGTAGTCGTCCATGAAACGGCTCGTCGTGAGTCGCCCTTGTCGCGTTATACAAACAGGCTATTAATTAAAAAAAATTCAACAATAATTTTTTCTGTGTACTTGGCCAATACTGTTATGTTTATGTTTCTGTTCCAATTGTTTGAGCTAATAAGGCCTAAGTTATTTATAATGTTAATAAAAAGACTTTATTACATTTTTCCCAACGTTTCGTCAATTGTTTGTTGACTTCTTCAGGGGATTTTTTCGACTATTTAAATTTTGGATAAAACATTACATTGTTATACATTTTTTTTAATATTAAATAAAATAAGAACTTACAATAATTATTTATTTTTTACATTAAAGTTTTTTTGTTTGTTTAAAGCACCAATTTTCTTAAAAACTGTAAACAACAAACACATGAAACAATTTATTAAACAAGGCTTAGATTTACTTTATTGCAACAATGTAACTAGCATTGATATTATTAGTATCTTCTTTTATATTTATCGTCTTTTCTATCCTTTGCTGTATTCTTAAGCTTTCTATGGTGTATCTTTTTCTTTCTATATTCTCTGTGTCCAATATCTTCACATTGTCAAAATCAACAGCATGTTTGTTGTTAATAATATGGCGGTTGAAGTTTTTTGTTTTATTATGTCATTTTTATGTTCACACATTCTTGTCTCCAAATTTCTCTTCGTTGTACCTATGTAAGAGAGAGTTGTGTATCAAAACAAAATGAGCCAAAGAAATATTCAAATTAAAAAGTTGGGTTTTTTTTATGACTTTGCATTCGAATATTTAGAAATAGATAAAATATAAATTTATTTTTTTACTTTAGCTACATTTGATTGTTTATCTATGAAAATATGATGAAAGGTGGAATTTTCAATAAAAATGCCCACATGCTTTTGGTTGCTTAAAAAACTCGTCAGTAGACTTCAACTAAAAAATTCTTCAAAAAAGCTAAAAAATTCCGTATGTTTGTAGAAAAACTCTCAAAATATTATTGAGAATTATAGGCATCTTTATTTGACTCAAAAACATATACACATATATATATATTCACTCATGGATATTAATAACATATTTAATTATATTACATATGTATATTATTTTAATAATTCCTGCTCAAATTATGAAAATAACAAATATGAGCTATCACGCGAAATCTTGCGCGAATCATGCAAATCACATCAGTCGTGCTTATCCGTGGTGTCTATAGCCTTTCCATTGCATAAATACGAGTCATCATGTGTGCGCATTGATGGGAACAAATTAAAAGCATATTCTATAATATTAAGCCCTAAAGTATGCTTCATATTTATTAGCGAAATAATGATAACGACTAATTAACGTATACGTAATATTTTCATAAAATATCCATTATACGCTTCATAGACATAAATACATCATGATGGTTCTATTAATAAAAGCAAAAACAAAAACGGATGTATCCCTAAACTATGTACAGGCAAATCCCGGTATAACGAACGATATAATGTCAGGCACATTTTTTATAGCGAAAAATTCGTTACACGAGTATCGTAAAGATTTTTTCAAGTGTTATTTTAATTATTATTATTTTAGACATGATAAAATACAATAAAAAGAAAATAATGAGGGTAATTTATTTTCATATAAGCTACCAAATACAAATCCCATTTTTTTAGCATTTACATTGCTGCTGTACATTTTGTTTAATATTTTTTGCCGTTGGTTATACCGAACACACATTTATCAATATATTCGCTATACAAAGTAGAGCAAAATCTTAGAAATATTTTCATTGCAATTTTTTTTTTTTATTTTGCGATTTCTTCTCCATTATTTTGGATAGTATTTTCTAGTATTCGCTATATAAGGTTGTTAATGACAAAAATTAGACGTTCGTTATATCGGATTTTCGTTAAAGTGAGATTCGTTATACCGAGATTTGCCTGTAGGTAAGTTAATTAAGTCAGCGAAAGCAAATGTAGCTAAAGGAATTTGCCCACAGTAGATATGAAGTCATTAATTATTTTGTTTGGTAACTTTCGTATATCTAAAACGGTTTCGTAATATCAAAATTCTCTTGGGAATAGGAATTATTTTTGCAGAGTATTTTGGTATTCCTTGCTAATAATGAGGGGGCTAAAATTAGATTACGCTTTAAAAAAAACCGAGATGGTAGAAATGTTAAAGAATTTTGTTAATATTCCAGTAAAATACAAAATATAAATAATGGTTCTTTCATTAAGAGCTTTCTATAAACATATAAATTGAAATTGTTGCATACTGTGTCCGTTGGTTTTGGGACACAATATGGCTGTGTATTGAGTTATTTATGCACAATGCTTGCTGCGTCCTTTGCGTATATGTATATCTTAAAGATATATATTAAGTAAAATACAGCCTTAAGATCTCATATAATCAAAACTTAAAAAGCTCATAGTACAAGAAAAGCAATTAATTTGCCGTTCTTATTAATACACTAAAACAGCCATACAATCAATTTGTAAATAAATCACAGATGTTAATTGTTTGTGGCTGGTAATTAATATTTCATTAATTAATTTCTTTATTGAATTTCCGCCGTTAACAATCAAATACAGAAAAATCAATTTCAGTTAATACAAAATTAATGATAAAGACATTAGAGGCTAAGGAAAATATACTTTTATACCTGAACGTTATTAAATATTTATGTATATCTATGTATGTATGTTTGTATGTATATATTTTTATAAGGAGAGTAAAAAAGTTAGCCAAAAGTTAGTAAATATTTATTTAGGTGCTCAGTAAATAAATAATTGATGTTGGATATTAAAATTGTAAAGATACGTTCACATTGTTGAAACATTTGATGAAATTCGTCCTATAAGAAATATAGGTTCAAACATGTTAGACTGGAAAAACAAAATAAACAGGTGGTTTTAGGAAGACGAAATTGTTGTCATCAAACACAAAACTGTGTCAAATAGAACTGCTTTGTGAACACATTTTCCATACAAATTGACACAAAAAGCAGTCACAAAAAGCAGACATGAAAAAGGATATATTTTATTGGGTCAGCGTTTTATCTTATAGGCCATTCGCATATTATGTTACGCTATTTTCAGAGTTTTTATTTAATTTCATAATTCTCGAAGCAGTTACACTGTTCTACTGCATTCTGGTCATATTTTTAGCTGAAATTGAATTTTCTTAATTAAGGATATACGGGAGAATGACATGTTTCTAGACATATAGAACTACAGTTTGCCGGATAATTCAACTACAGAATTCTAGATATTACAACAAAACATTGTACATCACCATTGAAACTGTAGCTAAATTTGTAAAATAAGGGATATTCTGGAGACAGGCAAGTCCTTGTATCACTTGGCTAGAAGTTTATTACATCGCTTAGCTGTATGATTCTTGAAATAGTTGCATATTATCGTTGAATTCAGATCCAAATTGCAGCTGATTTTTGATGAAATTTCCTAGACAACTATATTGAAATAAAGTTTAATATAAAATTTAATTTGCATTTTATGGCATTAGTCATAATTGTAGATGAAAAAGGAAAAAATTTCCTGAGTGCTTATACATACAATTATAAATTGCTTTTGTATTTTGACAATAAATACAGTTGATACTGTTTTTCTAAAATCAAGGATATATAGAAGGCAGTTACAACTAGCTTGTTTAATACTTCAAATAACAAGAAATTTTAAGTCCATTTTGATTAAAAATCAATTTTTTTAAATGAGGGATATATGGGAGGCACACATATCCTTCCTCCTATTATAATATCATTCATGATGACCTAGTTGTGTAATTTTTGAATTACTTTCAAGCTTTTGATGCATTTTGTTACAAAAAATTAACTTTGCCAAATAAAGGACATATCGGAGGCAGGCATATCCTTGTTCTGATTGTAATACTACTCAAGATATAGCTTAGTTGTGTAATTTTTGAAATAGTTACTAACTTTTGTTGTTAAATTATTTTAAATAAAGTATCTACATATAGGAGGAATGTATATCCTTGCCTGCATTTTAATATCACTCATGATATCACTCAGTTGTGCAATTTTTGAAATAGTTACAAGCTTTTGTTGTGTTCTGATAAAAGATATTAATTTATATAAAGGATATACGAGAAGCAGTCGTGTCCTTGCCCCGATTGTAATATCACTCGTGGTAAAACTTAGTTGTGTAATTTTTGAAATAATTTCAAGCTTTTCTTGCGTTCTGATAAAAAAGAAATTTTTTGTAAATAATGGATATATGAAAAGTTGGTATGTCCTTGCCCCGATTTTAATATCACTCATGATATAACTTAGCTGAGTAATTTTTAAAATAGTGTAAAACTTTTATTGCGGTCTTATCAAAAAATTTATTTTCTTAAATAAAGGATATATGGTAGGGAGGTATGTGCTTGATTGCAGTATCTTTCATGATATAACTTAGTTGTGCAATTTTTGAAATAGTTACATACTTTTGATGCTTTTTCTTAAAAAAATAGTTTTGCCAAATAAAGGATATATTGGAGGCATACATATTCTTGTACTGATTGTAATATAACTCACGATATAATTTAGTTGTGTAGTTTTTGAAATAGTTACAGACTTTTATTGCATTCTGATCGATAAATAAATTTTGGTAAATAAACGATATATGGGATGCATGCCCTGAATATAATATAACTCAAGATATAACTTTGTTGTGTAATTTGTTAAATAGTTACAAACTGTTGTTAAATTCTGATCGAAAAACCATTTTTCTTGTATAAAGGATTTATATGAGCGTCAGGCATATCCTTGCGGTGATTGTAATATCACTCATCATATAACTTAGTTGTGTAATTTTTGAAATAGTATCAAACTTTTCTTGCGGTCTTATAAAAAAATAAATTTTCTTAAATAAAGGATATATGGGAAGCCTGCATATCCTTGCCTTAATTGTAATATAACTCACGATATAACTAATTTGTGTAATTTTTTAAAAACTTATCAGCTTTTCTTGCGTTCTGATAAAAAAATAATATTTTTTTATATAAAGGATATATGGAAAACAGGCCTGCAACTGCGCCGGTTGAAATTTCACTCAAGATATAACTAATTTGTGTAATATTTGAACTAGTCACAAACTATTGTCGCATTTTGAGAAAAAAATTTGTTTTGTTAAATAAAGGATATATCGGAAGCAGGCATGTCCTTGCCCTGATTGTAATATAACAGTAAAGCTTAGTTGGGCAGTTTTTGAAATAGTGACAAGCTTTTTTTGCGTTCTGATCGAAATATAATTTCTTTAAATAAAGGATATATGGGAAGCCTGCCTCCTGCCTATTGATGCCTTGATTGTAATATAACCCACGATATAAATACATTGTGTAATTTTTGAAATAGTTATTTACTTTTGTTGCGTTATGTTTAAAATATATATGTTTATATATATGTATATATGTTTTTTGAAGAAATGATATATGGGAGGTAATCCTATCCTTGTATCGATTGAATTAACATTTTTAGGGGAGCATAGTTGTTCATGCTTACAAATAGTTACAAGCTCATGCAGCACTACATGTAATCATAATTGTAACTGAAATAAGTTTTTTTTAAATAAAGATATATTTTAATAGCATAGTGATCATAATTTCAGCCGAAATAAAATTTCTAGATTTAAGTTTATACGAGAGTTCGACATATTATTGCATCAATCAAAACGAGATTCATCAAAGAACAATATATAATTTTTGCTACTTACTGGTCATTATTAAGTTGTATTTAAAGAAAGTGTAGAAATTATGGATGTCTATGCACATACTTATTTGGTTATCTACGATAATTTCTGTATGCCAACTTGTTTGTTCGTGCATGAATAAGGAATTCGATTTAGTAGCTAAATGTTCTTTGCAACCAATTCATGAATTTTAGCCAGTTTGGTTTTGCACAAAACTGTAATTAATTAGCACATATTCTGTAGCAACTCTCCAGTTTTTAAATACTTTTCTTCTTGATATGTACATATGTTTTTGCAACTTTTCGGCAGATTATGTTTTCTTTTGAAATCCTTTTATGCTTCCATAACGTAGCTGCTCATATATGTATATCACTCACTTTCAAATCATATTCATTTGCCTTAAACAGCTTTCAATTTACTTTCAGATTAGAGACTATAAAGAGGTAAATGTTCTTCATGTGCATTACGGATGATAAGCATGTCATACAAATGCCAAATTTGCATAGAAGGATGTCTAAACATGTTACTTTTAATCGTATTCGCATGAAGGTAAGTTTGTTTAATATTTTGCCAATTTAAGCACTTCAATACATGTTGAGTGACGTAATGCATGCTGTTCAGTATTACAGAAAAAAAACTTTAGCTTGAATGAATACATATCTTTGATGTTGCCCACATATTGTGTGGTACTCAAAAGGATTTATATGATATGAAAACGGTATTTGATTTAAGAATTCTTTAATACCTTAACTGCTCACAATATTTCAACATGCCTGATATTTGCATTAAAGCAAAATTAACGATGAATTAAAAATAATTCACTAGTGGCTGCAGAGTATTTAAGGCCAGTAAGAACATTTATAATTTGTAAGTGCGATAAGAAATTTATTTCCTAATGGACAGACTGTTAAGAAATAACAATTGCTGTTGAAGTTTTAATAAATTGAAGTTTTAATAAATTGAAGACAATAAACATAAATTGTCATTTCTATTTAGTTGTTTCATTCCATTTAATTGGCAGCAAAATATAATATTTATTTTCCGTGCCACTGCACATTTTTTCACCGTTTGTCTCTGCAAATTTCTTTAGAACATAAAGTTTGCTATGAATGTTTAAACATACTGTTCCTCTTAGAATTTTATATCATTATACATATCTCACACTTAAATTACGAAATTAATACGAAAAAGTTTGTTTGTTGTTGGTTAAGCACGACTTCAACCACGATTCATAAAAAGCTTACAAAACACCAATCCTTATAGAAAAACTCCCAACAAATGATTGAGAATCACAAAATAAATAAATAATACAAACAGGATATTTGTATGGCAGGTACCCAATATTTTATTGGAACATGATGCAAGACTAATACGACGGTTGTATGCGATCATTTATTGTAACGTGTGGGTTGCTTACAAATTCTCACAGGACTCTCGTGTTTCCATATATAAACTACAAGCATAAATGGTTGACATGACCCTGAACGCTGCACTCGCAACTATTTAACAATAATATACAAAGATTTTCCAGTAAATATTTTCATATAATATTTTCACCTTTGAATAAATATATTTATAATATCTTTTTTTTACTTAATGCACTCATGGCAGAACGTTGTCTGATGGTGTCAGTTTTTCAATTTGCTCTTTATTTTATTTTTTGTAACCGTTGACATGTGCTAAAATGTGGAAATAGTTCATAATGTATGTGCATTTACTGTATATATTTTTTTTAAATTAAAATAAATGCAAAACACGTTTACATCAAGTTTGAAATGAACATTTCAACTTTAAATATGAACGGCCAAATCTTTCAAAAAAATAACGTGCACTGTTGCATACTGACACAGGTGCCAGTTGAACGTCATCTTTGTATTTTTGTTTTCAATGCGTGTGGGGAATTTCAATTACACTCTGCGGGTATGAGTGCACATAAACGCATATTTTACACACATTGTTGTCAGTGCCAATGTTTATGATAGAAAATGAGGAAAACACATTAAATAAATAAAGGAAAATATAAAAAAATAATAATAATATAGAATTTGCTCATGTGCGAAATTATGAGCAGTTGTATTTTCTTCATTTGTTGTTAAAAAGAAGGAAAATAAATTTGAAAAATAAAAAACCAATCAGCATATTTTCATATGTATGTATGTATTTTTATTTCATACCGCACACAATTTGCCAAATTATTTATTCAAGTTGAAATTTTAATTCAATTAAAGGTATGCAGTTCACTGAATAATTTTAGCCAGGTTGAGGTTTGTTTTGTTTTTTTTTTGAATTTTTTCTTTCATTAACTTTATTTTGTTTTCTCGAGGAAGATAGAATAAAATTAAATTAACCCATATCCGGTGTGTTAGCAGTCAATGCTTTTCTTTTACTTGATTAGACTTACTTTTTTACTTACTTACTCCTCTGCCATTTGTATTTTATTTATTTATGTTATCGCATAAAATTATACTCATTTTGTTATGTGCCGCTGGCGCCACGTCAGGCAAACGAATATCACATTTTGAGTAATTTATTGGATTTTTACAATGATTTGTGTTTACGTTACTAAAAGCTACCTGTACTGTATATTTGCTGTTTTATGGTGAAATTTATTTCCATGTTACTTTTTCTTTCTACCTCTCTCTCTTTTGGCCTAATGAAAAGTTATTAATATTAATAATTTAAAAAAAATTTCATTAGAAATAAAACTTTTGTTGTAAAATATGATAGACTTAGCTCGAAGACCACAAGGGAAAAATTAATTATTCTGACAAGACAAGCGGAACGAAATGACCGTGCATTAGTGTAATGAACCTTTCACTTGTAGTCTTTATCTTAATTTTTACAAAAGTTTTTCTCGTAAAAACCAACAAACATTAAACATTTATTATTACAGAACTCTAGTGGGATTCAATGATTTTTATTCTTTTTTATAATATTATTATTTTATAATTTTCTTTGAAAATATAACATAGAATAAATTCAGTGAAGTGCGACTTTGACCCACACACGAAGGGTTCCGTACGGACACAAGATATATAAATCAATACGAACTTTAGCCTTAATGTATAAAATATAGTTGTGGCATTTTTTTAGTTTGGTATTCTTTGCGTTTTTTTGGTTTTGGCGATATTTTTAAGTTTTTGCGTTTTTTTGCACTTCTTTCTCGTTTTTTTTAATTTTGGCAATTTTTTTTTAATTTTGGCGATTTATTTTCATATAGTGATTTTTCAGTTTTTGGCGTTTTTTTCATTTTGGCGTTTGTTTCAGTTTTGTCACTTTTTTCTCGTTTTGGCGAATTTTTGATTCTGGTGCTTTTTTTAGTTTTGGTGATTTTTTTTCGTATAAGCATTTTTTTGTTCTATCGATTTTTCGGTTTTTAGCGTTTTTTGATTTTGGAGATTTTTTTCCATTTAGGCGCTTCTTTAGTTTTGACACGTTTTTCTCGTTTTATTGATTTTTTAATTTTTTTTTAATTTTGACGATTTTTGGGCGATTTTTTCGATTTAGTGTTAGAATTTTTTTAATATTGGCAATTTTTTTTCGTTTTGGCAATTTTTTTTTTTAAATTTGTGGCGATTTTTTTTGGTTTGGCGATTTTATAACTTTGTGATTTTCTAGTTTTACCGTTTTTGAAAATTTCAAGAGCTTCCCTCTTACGGTTTCCGAGATACAGCAAGTTGTCAAAATTACATTAACTAATATAACACCCTTTAATTTTAATTTTTTAGATTTTGATGTTAGTTGTTGTAGTCTGTATAAAAAACAGTAATTTTACAAATTTCATATGTCAATATATGTACATATGTATGTAGGTACAATTGTATGTATATTACATGGGATTTTAACATTTTTCGTTGCTCATTTTGGAACACCCTTTAATTTTTCACTCTCATATATTTGTTGTTATAGCGGCCAAAGGTCTACATACTCTGTCCCAATTTTAGGTCCGTAGCTGTTACGGTTCCTGAGAAAACCGCCGGTGATGGACAGACACACAGACGTCCAGAAGGACAGACTGACAGCGTAGCGAAAACAAGGGGTCCTTTTCACCTTTGGTGTACGGAACCCTAAAAAGGCTAAAGTAATCCTTCGAGTTTATGGGACTTTTTTTTTGCAGAATTGTGAATAAGTACGAAATTAACCACCAATACACAATTTTGATTAATTTCTCTCTTTAAGTTGAGAGCTTTTAAGAGCTTTGCTGTATTCAAGGACTTTTACTAAAGTCCTACAGCCATCTCTGAACAAAAGAGTTAGGCGTTTTTTATCTTTAAAAAGTGCTCATGTCCATACATTTTGTATGGAGCATACCAAAACAACGCGACGGCAACGCTTTGTTATTGGAAAATCCGATTTTGACAACGCGTTTCACAATGAAGTTAGTTGCAAACAAAAACCATTACCTTCTGTTCATGATACAATTATACTAGGTACATGCACAAGCCCAGCCTCTTACTGTATATATTGCATATAATTGTCAAACTTTGTTTACAAGCTGCAAATATGTAGTGTGTGTGTGTGAATAAAATGATTACAGTGTTGGCAATGAATTTACACATGGCTGTGTTTCCAATTACACATTGAAGAAAATTACAGTACATATCTTTTGTTTAGGTTAAAATTAAAAATAAATAAATAGAATAGAAAGTAGAATTACACACAGATCATACAAAAATTTAATAACATGGCCTACACATGTGAGTAGAAATTACACACTGTCTAGCTACACACAGAATGGCAACACTGAATAACTATAATCATGCAGGAATGCCGGGTCTGCAATTGTACCCTAGTTACCCTGTAATTGCTATTTTTATAAACAAAAGTAATTTGTTTTTGACAACTATTTGCTTGTTTATACCAACAAAATGCATGTATTTTTTGGTGTTGTAATTTTGTTGTAGTCGTGCATGTAGCTAGTATAATTGTATTATGTTTCTGTTTGTCATCATCAGCGTTACCATATGTGAATATATATTTAAGAATAAAAGACTTTTTTGTTAAAAATAAGATTTTTAAGAATATTATATTTGGTGCTTTTAGTATATTATTTAATTTCCTTTTGCCTAAAGCACTGACTATTGACTATTGGGTGCATAAATAAGAAGTAGCTGTTGCGCAACTGTTGTGTGTTTGTCTTAGAAACGCATAGTTGAGTATTTCCGCTCCACTCAACAGTTGAGTAATTTTCCATCATAAAATTGTTTCGCTACCTATATGTGATATTTTTCTTATCCGATTGCTCCCAAGCTTAGGACACACATAGGACTTTCGTAATGTCGCAATATCAAAGAAAAAATATTGATGGAGCCATGACCATTCAAATTTAATATTATATATCACGTGCTTTTGTTTCAGCAATTTTTATGAAACTTCAAACACACCCTGAGCTCTAAGAAAGTCGGAGTTTTGCTTTTAAAAAGTGGGCTGAGCTACGCCCATTAAAATTTAATATTATATAACACGTGCTTCTATTTCAGCGATTTTTATGAAACTTTAAACACACCCTGAGCTCTAAGTAAGCGGGCCACGCTCATCAAAATTTAATATTGTATTTGACGTGCTTCTACTTAATTGTATTTTTTTGCACACACCTTGACCTCTAAAAAATAATCGATCTTGCTCTTAAAAAAGTAGGCGGGGTTGCGCCCATGAAAGGTTAGTATCAAATTATGTGTACATAATTCCATTTATCCGATTCCCATAAAATTTGGCAAATTGTTAAAGCTTCTGGAATGACTTTGCTTGTGGAAAAAATTGGCGAGTTTACGCCCATTAAAATTTAATATTCTATATCACATGTATTTACTTAATTGATTTTTACTAAACTGTGCACACACACTGAGGTCTAAAAACGAACCGGTCTTGCATTTAAAAAGTGGGTGGTGCCATGTCCATCAAAGCTTAATATAATATTTCACGTGCCTCTACTTGAGCGAATTTTGAATTTTGGCACCCACCTTTAACCCTAAAAGTGCTAAAGTTTTCATAGTATGGCGTGGCAACGTCCATAAAGCATAAAATGGTCACTAAAAAACTTAAAAATAAAAAATAGGCCCTAAAACGGTAAAAATAATTAAAATCCGTCGTCTCAAATTCCTTTTTTGTAAAGTTCCAAAAATTCTATATTATGCCTCGAAGAAAAGAGGCTGAAGGTATTAAATCACATGATTTCGGTGCCAAATTGTGATCACTTTTTCGACAAATCCCGCGGCTAGGCCACTTTTCACGCGAAAGAGCGATGTTATCGGGACTTGTGTCGCACGTAGCGCTGTCTAGTTGAAGGTAAGTATCGTCAACATCAATACGTCATTTGTGGAATGCCCAATTGCAAGGACCAATGGAAATTGCAAAAATAAAATAAAATATGGGCTACAACAGCAATTTTCTCAGCTGTTCTTGAGCGATGTGCATGATTTAGATTCTCCACATCCCAATACTTAACATTTTTCCACCAAATTAATAATTGCTGGCAGAGAAAGTGCTTTAGGATGACCCAAAATGCTTCAGTTTTGCCAACTGTGAGCACGAAATCTTATAAATTTTTTAGTGATTTAGTAATTTTAATGCGTTGTTGTTGAAGCTTATGCCATTAGATTTTTATTAATGGCGTACTTTTTACTTGAAATTTGTCAAGTACTTACAAGTTGAGTGATGACAGCTGTTAAAATGGCGCGCTATTCAAAATAAAAAGTCTTATTGGAGCACCCTGTTTATTCACATTAAGATCTATTTAAGTAATTAAAGCAGGAGAAATATAAATAAATAAAACATTATTATATATAAATACATATACGAGTATATACGTTGCTGCTTTAATTATTCGAAGTCGCTACTAACAAGGTTGACAGCCAAACGAAAAAATAAATGTTTATTTGGTATGGCCAATCTGCTTGGCTCCAAATTCGATTAGCTTAAGTAGGTTACTTATATAAAAATGCTTAAATTGTACTAAAATGTTTAGGTTTTATAATACTAGGCTCTACTTTGCCACTTTAATACGCCTTGAGTTTAATATTTAATTTATTGAAAGGCCACATTCCGCCTTAAATTATTAACAATCAATATTTATAAGAAACAAATGTACGTTGTAAACTTAACAAATTGCCGCAAAAAATTTTTTGTAAATTAATATTAAACCACCGCAAAATTGATGACATCAATATTTATATCCCACCATTAAGCAAAAAAAACAATTCTCTTTATCTCACAGGAAGGCAAACGAAAGTCTTAAAATTTTTACAACTTATGCAAATGTGATTTGTGTATGTTCTTCAACCGCCAACAAACAAAATAAAACGCCTGCCAAAAACTACTGAATATTTAATGAAGTGTTAAGAATTTGTATCAGCGCAAATATAAATGTTCGAGGGCTTTGTTTTTTTTTGGAATGCCACGTTAAACTCATTTAATTTTTATTATTTTTTTTATTATTATTTTTTTTATTATTATCTGTTTGTCAGACAGATATGGTCGCTTAATAAAAAAGTGTAATAAAAACTTTTTTGTGAACTGTTAAATTATGGAGAGTAAAAACAAAAAAAAACCAAGAAGTGGTTAAAAAAATTTTTATTTCCATGTTAATATTTTTTTTATTCTCTACAATTTTATAAAGCAAGCGACATCATATATTTGTTGTGTTTAAGCATAAAAAAAGAAATTAAGCAGAAAAATTGTAACTATTAGAAATATTTAAATAATTACATGTAACTGGCCTTCACTATGAGTAATATTCGATTTTTGCACTTACTCCCACTTTTTGACTTGATAATTAAATAAGTAATTAGCTAATTTTATTTTGAAACTAAAACTAAATTTAAATTTTTTGAGTGCTTAATTTAAGTTCTGATGTAACTACAATGAAAAAATGGCTTATTATGGAAAGCTTTGCAAGCAACAGCTGTTGAACATAAATAAAAAAAAGTTTGGTTATCAACGTGGAGAAGATTAAAATAGCATAAAAACACATTTTATGAAATAAAAACAGCTTTGGCCGGCCTTTAGAATTTTTTTGTCTGCAATATTTCCCATCACTGCGCTGCCTACCAAATATTTTACTATTTAACCGGCCTTTGCAAGATTTTCTCCTCTATGGTATTTTCCATAACGGCGCTGCTTACTAAACTTTTGCTGCAAATATTTGTACATTTTTATCTGTAGCAAAATGGAATAATACAACATAATAAATCTTAATTTTCTTAAGTAGACTTAAGCGATTATTCCATATGAAAGTTTCTTAACAGACTAGAAATGACTAATATTAAAATGTTTTCTGCAGTCATAGTGCCAAGTTTAGGCAGAGTCAAATTTAATCTGCATTTTGCTTCTTAAAATTCAAGTACATATTTTCTTTGCAGTAAATCCTTTTTTAATTTCTTAAGTGTTTTTGATAAGACTTTTTGTTTTACCTTAATTGGCACCGGAAAGTTTAAACACAAAAAAGCTGAAAGCACAATCGACATATTAAAAATTACAGCAAAAAGTGGCGCCTTAAAGTATGCAAGTTTGAATGGCATAAAATACAAACACGTGCAAAGTGTACAATAAAAAAGTTGTTCCTTAAAATATAAGATACTTTAGAGTTTTTGTTGCTGATACATTAAATGTAATTATCACGTTTAGGATTATCTTAAATATTTAATTATTTCTGTTGTTAAAAGAGAAAACGTGGTTAATTAATTAACAACAGAAATAATTAAGAAAAATATGAGTGCTTTTCATATAAATTTTGTACTCAAGTCCCTCGTCACGGTTGTAAAAACAGGGGAGGACGTAAATGTAAAAAATTCATTTCATATATCAACAAAAAAGCTAAAATAGTTTTTAAAAGAAGAACGGTAACTGTGTATTTTCACTTATTTTCGAAGCCTAAATAAAATCTTCAAAATTCTAACAATATACTGATTGTTCCAATAAGACGTTTCTTTTTGCATAGGCCGACGTTTTAACAGTTCTCATGATTCAACCTTCAGCTACTTGACATATAAAAAACTACACTTTTAGTAAAATGGCACGATATAACATATTGAAATTATTAAAACTTACTACAAAAGTAGTATTGAAAAAATCTAAATACTCGACTGCGACCGACTTTTGAACTGTTAAATATCCTAAATGATAATTTGAAATTAAAAATCATAAATGAAACCCAAGGATGATTTTCAAATACCCGCCGAATGATACCCATTGTGATATATGTAGTTGGCGCGCCTTTTAATTTTTTTCGTATTTGGAAAATGGCCTCTATTGGCCGCAATATTGAGTTTTGTCTACTGGCATATCTTTGTTGACACTTCCAGGACAAATTGATTGATGTAAGAATCAAAAAAAAATTCAGTGAAGTGCGACTTTGACCGCGCTCGAAGTGTTCGGTACGGACACTAGATATATGTCTATGGGCAATTCTCCGAGAAATTCCACTATTTTGTACCGTGCGACAGGAAGCAATTAACCATGTATTTCTCAACAATTTTACTCGATTTTTCTTTAAATTTTACGTTACGTAGAGCAGCTGACGGCCAATACAAATATATAAAGAAGTAAAAAAAGAATTTTCGTTTTGTTTGAAAAAAACCATAATTTTTGCTTGGTGTTGCATGCTACAAAAAGTCGACATTCCTGTGGAAATGCCCACATGTAATTGAATACGAACTTTAGCCTATATAATAAATAGTTTTGGCTTTTATTCGTTTTTGGGTTTTTTCGGTTTTGAGCGTTTTTTAGTTTTGGCGTTTTTGCGGTTTTGGCGATTTTTTCAAGTTTTGGCGCTTTTTTAGTTTTGGCACTTTTTTCTCGTTTTCGCGATTTTTTTAATTTTGGCGATTTTTTTGTTGTTTTTTGTTTGTTTTGGCGACTTTTTTGCGTTTTGGCGATTTTTTTTCGGTTTTTTGCGTTTTTCGTCGATTTTTCGATTTCCTGTTCACCTTTGGTGTACGAAATCCTAAAAAAATCATTAGGACGTTTTCTGTTTGTATAGTGCCTCAAAAAAAATAAAAACATACATAAATGCATACATAAATGCATGCATACATACTACATACCCTCTAGTCAGCCTAGAACCATATGTCTCTATGTCAACACTCTTTCTCTAGCGACAATTGCACTAGTTGAAATGTCGACAACTTTCCTATTATGCGCGTGTAGAGATATGTAAGTTAGAGACAACATTTCTAGTGTATTTCTGGTGGCATTGTCAACGATCGCGTCAATAGCTTGTTTTTCTTTTTCATTATGTTGTGCAATGATGTTAAAATATTACATATTTATGTATGTATTTGTTTAAATTTGTTGTCCCAAACCTTATAAAATTGCAGACGAGGGTCAGTAAAATTTATTAGTGAATATTTGGTTCAAATGTCTCCATATCGTCGTAAAAGAATAGTGCTAAAGTCTACTGGTAGATTTTGAATGACAACCCTATGCACGGCTGCCAGATTTAACGATTTATCGTCATTTTGACGATTTTTGGGGCCGAAAATAGCAAAATGACGATTTGACGATCGATACATAAATGTAAAAAAGCCAAGTTCCTTTGAAAACTTTCGGCCATCGAAAGTACTGAAATCAAAACTTGGACATATATACACACAACTTATCAATATTTTTCATAATTGTACAACCGAGATGAGCAAAGTTACAAGGCATTAAAAGAAGACAATGTTTTCATATTCCCGATAAACGTAATCTACACGTATCTTAAATCAATCCTATTCCATGCCTCTCGACTTGAAAATGTATTTCCTCTTCTTTAGAAAAAAAAACTTTTTTTAAATTACAATTTCAAAAAGAAAAATGTATTTACTGAAATATATGCTACTAAATTCGAATAATTATTCTTCATCTCACATACGTAATCTCTGCTTTTAATTTTTTCGCAATCCACCTTAGATACGAGTATACCCATAACATTTGGTTCCCCATTTTCATCTTTAAAGTCAATCCCCCATATGCAAAAAAATTAACGCTTGATTAAAGTGTATGTTAAAACAAAATTTCCATACAAAAACCGGTTTTAAAATACACTTGAAGCACACGTTATTTTTTTGCATATAAGGGAATGTCTTTAAATAACTTAGGCAGTAGCCAAGAACAAGAAGCAGCTCAGGAAGAGGAAATATACTTTCATGTCGAAAGGCACGGTATAGTGTTTGATTTTAGACGCATGGTTTCTTCGCAAAATGTTCTTAGAATTACATGTAGAATTTGTTTTTACTATACGATTTTTATTTTTTTTCATTCATACAAATCGACCCGACATTGTTAGTATACACGTTAAAAAATTAATTTTGATTTAGCCGATTTTTCTGACGATTTTTCGAGTATAAAATGACGATTATTTTATAGTTTATCGGGATTTCGACGATTTTTTGATAATTTTATCTGGCAGCCCAGACCCTATGTTATATGTCAATACGCGAATACATTGGCTGGGTACAACTAGTCAGAAATACTATTGACATAGAGCGAGGAAATATCGATATTGTAGACTAGAGCTCCTAGAATTTACTAGTGAATCTTTGGTGCTAATGTCTCCATGTGTTCCCAAAAGAACTACTTACTCAGCAGTAGATTTTCTATGACAAGCTAATGTTAAATGTTAATAAATAATTCCATTAGCTGGGGTACACCTGGTCAGTAGTACTACTGACAATGTCACTAGTAAATCGCTACAATTGCACTACTCGCATTTTCTGCAGGCTACATACATACACGCATAGTTTGATAAACCCAATATCCTTTTTTGCATTGCGCAGTTGGATAAAAATACGCACTTTTTCAGTTATGACTCTCTGGCAGCAAAGGCTAGATATATTTATTATTATTGTATCCCAGTGAAAAAAAAATGGAAGTCATTGTAGTGGAACTACATTTTCATTGCTTCCAAAAAATCGATATTTTTAATTTGACGAGAGTGAGCAGAAAACTTAGTAGAAGCTTATTTTAGTCACACAAAACCTTGTAACTCCTCCATAGTCTTAGAAAATACTCACCAGATTTTATAGAAAATGTATTTTTTTAAAGAAATTTATGAACTAATTTTAGTCTAAAATTTAAAAGTTATTTGCTTAAATTTACATGAAAACACTGTTTCGGGCTTAAATTCGTATAAAAAGAAACGAATTGTTAAAAAAGGTAACTATTTAAAATTTTTCCTAGATGAAAATATTATCATAGAACACAAAAAAGGGAATTTTGCTTAATATCGCTTCCAATTCAGTGACCAGGCATTGAAAAAGAGAACTTCTTGCAATGACAACCCTATGTAAAAATCATTAGATCGGATCGAAATTTTCACTACTTCCACATCGCAAACTCTACATTTGCATGACTTTTTTGGAGTCTCTTTTTTTACTGGGATGTTATTCAGACTACAACAGTAAAAAAACTAAATGAATTATAATTATAATTCTTGCAATTTCTTTGTTTGTTTGATTGTTAGCAAGTAGATGAATAAAAAGCCAATTGTGTTATATGCGTTTTTGTCGTTGGAAGATTAATTGATTTTATTTTGTTTATATGTATACAAAAGCACTAGATTTTATTTTAAGTTTTTGTCTTTGAAGCAAATTAAGAATGAGAATTGCAAATATAAAACTTGTGCTTGACTAAAAACTTTTTTCTTAAACTGAAATTTAACATAAGCAAAAAATTTTTTTTTTTGTATCAATGACCTCCAAATTGATAAAGCAAAAGAATAATATGAAATTAACGAGTATGTTTTTCTACGAAAAGCTGTTTACCTTGACAACACATATGCAAAGAAACAAAAGGCATTTTAATTTATTATGTTTTGCTAAGTACTTTTTTATATCTGTGGGAATAAGGAAAAAGTGCTTAAGTGATATTTTACTTTTTTTCAGGAGAGTACATTTTCAGAGATGTATTTCTGTTAAAGTTTAATTACGATATTTCGTGTTCACTTTAATTTTTTTTTTGCGGAAAACAAAGTTTTACGCACTGTAAATAATAAATTCAATTTAAAATATACTAAAGTATAATCTTAATTAATTATTCTATTATTCCATTTGACATTATAAAAAAGTCATTAAGCTAGAACTTCCGAAAAATCGCACAAGATAATTGCCCAAGGGTATACAGATTACAGTAGAGACATTAACTGAACTACAGTTTATATCGACTTAAGCACTTTTTCCTTTTTGCCATAGATATTAAAGTCCTGCACAATGCTATTTATAAGATATTTCAAGACATGAGAGATTTTTCAAATGCTTTACTATAGCGAAATATTCTAAAACAAACGCTAAACAACACTGTTGGCCAGACATTTGTTTCAGTTGTTTGTCTTGCCAAAAGTTTTGTTTAGCGTTTGTTTTAGAATATTTCGCTGTAGTAAAGCATTTGAAAAGTATCTCATGTCTTGAAAGGTCTTATAAATGGTCTTGTGCATGACACTAAAAGATATGTATACTCACACACATTTAATTGAAAATATAAATTCTTTACAATTTGCCAAAGAAAATTTAAGCTAATTACTTATAACAGAAAATATAAGTTCACTATTATTAATATCTTATTTTAAAGAAGTGTCTTATCAATGTAAAAAATTTATGTTTTAGAAGTGAAACTACAAAGAGTATATAAAATTAATAGAAGAACTCAACTTGGTTGATTACATATCATTTGTTTTTTAATTAGTTTCATTAAAATCAATTTTCTTAAAACTTCTACCTGCTATGCACGAACAAAAACGTGTACATGCTTAGAAATACTTTTGAATGAGCATGAATGTAAATATCTTGTATGCATGTACATATTATATTACACACACACATAGATACATAATGTGCCACTATACTGTCAAGATAAATGAATATCTTCATAGTTGTGTCATTAGTTGTGTTGATAAGATTATTTTCCTTTGTACGTGTTTTCTTAAGAAATTATTGCTTTTATACAGTTTTCTTTCTATAGATTAAAGAGTATTTGTTTCAACAGACAATGCAAGTTTAATAGAAGACAGTGTTTTAATTTATTCAAAACTGGTAAAGTAGGAATGATTTAAAGCATGCTACATTGAAACAATCAGTACAATAGCGGCCTTCGTTAACAGGCGTATTACAAATATCAATTAACCGGCTTAAGAATTAGTTAGCCGACTGTAGTGAAATTTTAACGCAACGGTAGAAAACAGCTGATCTATATTGTTATGTGAAAAGTAATTAAAGTGTTTAGAGATATCCAACTGGAATGTAAGAATCTGTACACTTCTTTTCACATAACAATATAGATCAGCTATTTCCTACCGTTGCAGTTACATTCAATTACAGTCGGCTAACTAAATATTCGTTAGAGCATAGAAACCTGAGTACGTAAATTGGCTCAGTATAATGTGTAGTGGACAGTATACAAAGCAAGCAAACATTTGGAAATCCTGCACAGACTCAGCTTACCTCTGCTCTAAAATATGTGCAATATTTAAAAATTTTAATAATAAGCAATAGACCTTGCGACCGTTGGTACAATATAAGCAGGTTGTGTATGAGGTTGTAAAGTATGTGGGATTTGATTTTTTTTGGCAAGTTGTTGTTTTTGTTTGAGTTTGAGTTTTTTGTGGACATATAAAAAACGTCGAGAAATAAGTGATTTTATTGAATTGTATAAAAGTTTGCGGGGTAGAATTGCTTTTGTATGTGTATCGGAACTTTTGACAAAAGGTCATTAAATATTTCTTTTGGCTCCTTTGATGGCGTTAGCTGGAGTAGTTAGCACGTTGACTACAAAACGGAAGATCCTGGGTTCAAGCTCTGTATATGACAGTCATCAAAAATTACAACACCACGCATTTTTCTGATGTACATTAGTGTCCTTTGTGATGCAGGCATAAGGCACTGGTCACTAAACTATACCGACTTCATCAGATACTAATCCTAATGTAACATCAGACCGCCCTCCTTCGTTGTGTAGCAAAATGATCGACAAAGTAAAATAACCAATAAAATGTTAATAATTGTTGTTCTTTTGGGAGTTACTACAATTAAGTTTAATATTTGTTAACGCACTAATTACACCAAATTATTAGTTTATTTATTCAGTAAAATTTTTTTTATTAAAAATAAATTTAAATTGATTATTAAGGAGTTAACTAGATTGTAATTTGAAAATAAAAAATAATTTTTATTGATCTTGTATTTTTTTTTTGTATTTGTATGTAAATTAATCATCATCTGCTGATTTTTATTGCAGTTTTTACGAATTTTTAAATTGATATAAAATTTTCCCTAAGTAGGCATGATCAAAGTGTGAAAAATCAATTTTCACTTTATCCTTACCCAATAAGCAATTTTGCTTGAAATCAAGTGTAAAACAATGGGAACTTGAATTCAATTCGAACATTTCAATTGTATTACAGTTCAATTCAAGCCTTGAATTATACTGTAATTCAACATTGTATTACAATTGAATTGAAGTATATTTCAAGCTTCAAAAACAATGCTTTTAAAATAGAGAGGAAAATGCAATCGACAAGTTTTCTTATAATTATTTTCCGCATACCTATCTTCATTATTGCTTTCACGATTTTAATCAACTTTTGGTTTTTAAAAAATCACTTTTTTATTTATCTTTAATATTTTTCACCACATTTTCAATTTTATTAAAAAATAATTACTTATTTGACAAGGTTTGAACATCTTGTATTTTTTATTTTAAAATATTTTGAAACTTGAATATTACTTGAAAAAATTTTTGACTTCAACTTTTTTTCCGGTTAAATTTCAAGCTTGAATTAAAATTTTTTGAGTGCTTATTGGGTAACCTTGCGGAAATTTTAGAAAGATACTTAAAATTTTCTAATATGCTTCATTAAAAAAAAACTAAATATCAACATTAATACTAATGTGTATGTGGCTCAAAACTGAAATTCAAATATGAAATGTTCTTAAAATGAAATGTAATTTCGATTGTGATCAGAACATCCAAACAAACATACCTGATATCTCTCCACAATATTTTCATTCCACCCCCATTGTGCAGTATTACAAAGATATTGCGAATTTTAAATGAGATTATAAAAAAAAACATTTCGGGTGTAAAATTTTTTCATAAGACTAAAAATACTTGATTTCTTTCCACAATATTTCCACTCCGCCCCCATTGGGCAATATTATAAAGAACATAATAATATCAATGTGATATTGTTGCATTACGACTTTTAAGTGAGATTATAAAAAAATTTCATGTGTAAAAGTTTTTCATAAGACTTTTAGTGCAATCAACACAATATCAGCAAAACTTTTGCAAAATACAGCAAAAAAATATAATAAAAAAAATTATTATAACAGTAATAATAAATATAGAAAATAACCCAAAGAATATTAAACAAAAAATTTAAGCTTATTATGGAAGTTAAAACAAAGTGTAGAGAACTTTGCTGCACGACATCAATAGAAAAAGAGAGGAAACAATTCAAGTTTAATAACAAGATGTCAGAATGCAAACTATGAAAACAGCAGGAAGCCTTTTTTATAGCGTGTAAGATACACTGAGTATTCAAGAATAAGCTCTTATGTACGCATATAAGTACATACTTTTATACATGCTTTACGTTAGATAATTCTGTGGCAATAAGGAAAAATTGCTTGAGTCATTTTTTAAAAATTTTAAAAATTAAAAACTAATTAAATTCTTATCAAAATTACACTTAAAATCTAATTTTTGGAATAAAGGATATATGGGAGGTATGGTTGAAGTGAATAATTCTACAAATAGTTACAGACTTTTTTTGATTCATCATAAAATTTAATCGCAGCTAATTTCTTATTTTTAAAATAAAGGATGTTTAGGAGACAGGAATATAATTGGATCTATTGTAAAAAACTTGAACAGAGAACTTGATTATATAAAAAAAAGTATGTATGCTCTCATTGGATTTACATACACAAGAATACTTAATTGACAAAATTTAAAAAATTATTGTGTATTATTGGGCTCACTGATCACTATTTTGCATACAATTTAATATTTGAAATAAAGGATATATAGGAGGAAGGCGTGTCCTTTCACCGATTGACTAGTCACTAGAGAGTTTAACTGCATAATTATACAAATAGTTACAGACTTTTTATGCATCAAAACATATAATCGCAGTTTAATTTTTATTTTTAAAATAAAGGATGTTTGAGAGGCAGGAGTATAATTGCACCTATTGCAATAAAATTAAATAGCGAACTTGATTATATAAAAGAAATATTTAATATTTTCCTTATATTCTGATCATTATTATTGATAAGGCCCAGGATGATTTACTTTTCCTGGTATATGTAAAGTCAATTAAAGCATACATTCTGAGTTGAAAGAATTATTGTATTGGGCTCACCGATTTTAGATACAACTTATTATTTTAAATAAAGGATATATGGGAGGCATCCACTGAAATGAAATTCACCAAGGAGCTTGCCAGTGCAATATTATAAATTGTTATGGGGGTTTCCATGCAGTTTGAATATAGTTTTAGTTAAAAATAAATAATGACTTATTGGATTTTCTGCAATGCAGTACATACAATTTCCCAGAAAGATCCAGTGTATATTTAAAAAAATTTAATTGCAATAGTAATGGAGCTTATATTCATAATTGCTTTTAAAATAAATTTCTTAAAATAAAGGATATATGAGAGTTGGGCGTATCCTTTCCGCTGTAGAAATAAAATTTTCCAAAAAGACTGATTGTGTAGTTCTACAAGTAGTTATCAATTTTCACTGTATGCTATCACTAAATTCTAAACAAAATTGCACTTAAAATCTTATTTTTCAAATAAAGTATTTAACGGATTTGTGAGAATCATGGCGTCTAATGAAAAAAGTTATAAGTTTTCTTTTTATCCTCAAAACACTTTTATTGGAATTATATATATAAAATAAGAAATAGCTTGACTATATTCAATTCTGAGACTTTTTGTCCACTTGACAGTAGGTATCACTAAACTACAATTTCTCTCACTGCGGTATTTATTATTTCCGCCAAAGAAGGCTAAAATAACTAAATTTTGATTAGAACAAACCATTATTTGCCTGAGGCTCACTAAAAACAACAAAGCTTAACAAAGTTAAACTGAAATTTTTTATTTTTTCTTTTAACTTAAATTTGCCATTAAATATAAAAATTTATTAAAATTGAATAAGATAATTTACCTGTAAATTTAGGTTGGCTGATGAGCACAAAATATTGTTAATTAAGGCTCGTAGTGAAACATTATGCTGCTACTAACTTAAAGATAAAGTTGCTGCTAGCAACAATTAAAAACTTAAAGAAAAGTTTTTTTTCGATTATATTTTTCTAAAATTTCCACTTGCCCTAGTTCTTAGCGAACTGAATAATTAGTCAGATCTGCCGCAAACCACATTTGCTAATTATATTATGTTGCATATTTGTTGGGAAATAATTTTTTCGTCTTGTTGGTAAAACTTTTTCAATAAAAATAAACGATATTTGCTAACAAAGAAAGTTATTTTTATTTTCCTGTCGTAACACTTACATACTTTTGAATTAAATCCATAAAATTTTATTACGGAACAATGTTTTTCAACTTTTAACACAACTCACAAGAAAAAGGAGAGAAAGAGAGAAAGAAAGAATAATTTTTTTGTTTAACATTTCAACAAATGAGGTGAACATATGCGGCACGTGGTATAGCAAACATGCAAAATAAATTCCTCTTTGTGCACTTAAAACAACTAAAAACAATTTTTATGTCTCTCGGCCACAAATAGTTAACAAATACTTACAAATGCTTAGCATGAAAATACTTTGCAAAGTAAACTTCTGTAATAAATATGTTTAATTAAGGATAAAAGGGAAGGACTTAAAAATTGTTTGCTACAAATTTTGTAAATGTTAATGAATTGCTAATGTTGCCACGAAGTATACTTGTGGAGGTCTACAGCATAAAGCAGCATTTCCATCATAAAATATTTAATGCAAAATTAAAAAAGTTTATGCTGTTGCTTTTAAAGAGTAGGGGTGGTCGCCTGTAAAGAATAAATTAACTTACTAACTATGGACTGAGTTGTTGTACTATTGAATTAATTAGATTTAAAATACACATGGGATTAGGAATTATTTGACTATATACAGAGAAAAAAATATCATTAAATTTAAGGCAACAAACATATTTAACATTAAATTAATCTAGTTAAGAGAATAAAATTATTTTTTCAGCTTCATTAATACCAAATAAAATAAAATTAAGAAAAATGGCACCGACTACAGAAATAAACAGACATTATTAAAAGAAAATTTTCAGTCATAACATCGTATCCACACCTAATGAATTTATATCATGATGAATGTCAAATTGATATCATGATGAAAATTCATCACGTATAGACTCAATTTATTAATATTATGTCAGTGTTATGATATAATCATCAGAGCTCACGGCCTGATGAATTTATCCTTGATACCAAGACATTTATTTACTAAACAATTTTTGTTTAAAAAAGAAGGCTGAATTATTTGTGACCGAAAAATTAAACAACCCGCAAATTAATTATTTTTGGGAAATATTTTTCAAATATATGTTTGATTCATTGTGATAAAAAATCGTCAACGCGTACCCGTTTTTGTTGATAATAATGAAAAAAAATCTATATATACCCCTTATTATTTCAGGGTATAATGACAGTTGCTCTGCCGGCGTCATATAACGAGGCATGACATAAAATCATCAGGTGTGGCCACTATGTTAAAGCACTAAACGGCCCATCTATTATACAATATTATTGCATATGGTGTTTAAAGAATGTATTGCCCAATTTTCCTGACTGAAAGAGTAAACAAAATTGGACAATGTTGCCACTACATTACACAATTGTCTTGATTGTGCAATAGAGGCCTGCAAAATACCATTTAAAAGAACTTTCAAGACATGGAGGATTTCTTACAAACACTGTTTGCAAGTCATTTGTTTCAGTTATTACAGACATAGAAGAAGAAAAATATACTTCGTGACGAAAAAATTTGTGATGCTACCTTCTTCTTACGTATGGGCGCGTATACAAATGTCGTGCATGTACAGACACACACACGATGTGTGTATGATCATTTAGTTTTCTGCGCACATACAAACGCACACATGCATTGACATTAGTTGTGCCCGATTGCTTTAAAAAAACTACCCTTAAACACAAACATACTAATAGCTACATCTTACGCACACTCAAACGTGCAATATACAAAGTGACAAGTAAACACGAATCAAAAGTGTATACACTACTTCTTCTTGTGGTATTTTAAGTATTTTGTACGAACAAGAAATCGACATCGCTTATATAACACTCAAATAACAGTGATGCCAAATTGGTGCTTTTGGCACTGTTTTAAGTGCTTTTTGAAAACTTAAAACACAACATTTTGAGCCTTAATAACAAACTAAGAAAAAGCACTAAGTAGTGCTTTTAAGAAACTTGTATATTTCTTAAAATTACTTCAATAAAAACTTGATGTATTTATTTTTTCAGTGTAAACCATACCTTTTTCGTCTGATATATTTCATTAAAAATAGTATAGCTTAGAAAATATTAAACATTATTAAACTTCACTCGCTTGGATCTTCACTCGCTTTTCACGTTATTGCTTTTTCCGCTTTTTACATATCAAAGTTATACACAAAAATTTTAGCGCTTTTTATTAATTTTGATGTGATTTTAGAGCCAAAACGTTGGCATCACTGCCATACACACGAACATTAATACATTTATTGAAATATAGACGGCAGCATTTATAATTGGGTTATTATAAAAAGGTGTATTTACATTTCAAGAATGCTTACGCAGCCCTCTATTGTACAATAAAAATCAGAAGTATTTTGATATTTGCCAATATATTGTGCCACCTTAGAATATAAAGTACATATTTGCGATATTATTGTACAATACAAGAAATTTCACAATTATATTGCAAGTGGGTGGACCGCTTTAGTGGCAATTCACATGTTAACGTTATGAACTTAGTTATTAATTTTAAATCTCTTCTAAGTTCATTATAAACAAACTCCACTGTATCTTGAACTGTTTTAATTACATGTTATAAACTCTGCGTGCGTATGAATATTTTTTTAATAAGTAATTAATATCAAGCATACGTAATGCGTGCTTATGAAACATGGCAAATGCATTTAATAAAGGTCGTCATAATAAAGCTCAATGTGCGGAAGAATTATGAAAATGAAAATCTGCCACTAATCTCTATGACGTTATTGAATTGAAGCTATAAATATTTATGAATTTAATAATTTTTTGAAACTATAATAATAGGTTTGTTCATTTACAAAAAAATTTTACGAATTTCTAATAATTGTTACTGGAAATTCTTCATTAACTCAAAAAGTATGAAAGGAAAGAGCATCAAAAGAGAGAAACAAATTGAAAGACAAAAAAATTCCTACAAATTATTACTAGTAAAATTTTAACTTGCAAGAATTATTCAAACACCTGTTGTGTGTTTTGTTGTCAAATTAATTATTTCAAAAATATCTGAAAAAGGAAAACTGAAAAATATTAATTTCTTTGTTAAAAATATATATATGTTTACGTATGTAAAAACAAGTATATTTTCTTATTTTATTGTTTTAATGGCAAATAATTTTGTTTGTTTCTCATATTTGATCAGAGATGGGAAATGGAATTTTTGTATTTGTTAATGAATAAAATTAAAAAGCTATAAAAATATCTATAAAAATAGTAAATATACATGAAACTGTGTAAAGAATTTGATATTAAATGTCAATTTCTAAATAAATTGCAATTTAAAATATTATCAAACAAAATACATTGGAAAAGGTACAATTGTGACATGATTTTCATCCATGGTTCTCATATGAATAAAATTTTCTTGCAAGTTTTTACAAATAAAGCGTTCATTTACTTTTTCATACTGAACATTTCTGATTTTCTCTCTGTTTATTAGTTTCTGCTGGGAAAGTAAATGAACAGACCTAATGATATTGCATGAATTTTTAATATCAGTGGCATACGTCATCTAATTTTACTTGGAGTTTTTTATAAGGACAAGGTTTGAATTTTACCAACAATAACTGCATTCCACTTACATTAAAAATTATATGGAATGGACTGAAATTTACTTCAAGAGACACCACACATAGTGGGCAAAATAAATGAACGCTGATGATGGAGGTATAGCCTTCTACGAAAACAGCTTGTTGATCCAATCTCCTAGTGTTTGTCTAATAATTAACTATTAATGGGTCATTCTGTTATTAAAAAAACATACACATATTGATTTAGCTTCCTCATGAGATGGGACCCTTAGCCTAACTCAATAGTTTCAAATAGAAAATATAAGAGAAATAAGAGTTTTCATTATTCAAAAAATAAGCAAAAAGTAGAATTCTTTTATCATGATTTTTCATCTCATGATCATGAAAAGTTATTCAGGATTACATATTATACGGTAGATTTCCACCAGGAGTAAAAACTCCTGTCAGGTGATCTTAGTGATACTACTTTGCATTACATTTTCCCACCAGTTCTTATTATTTTGTGATTTTAGTTAAAAGCCTTGGACTTTTACGAATAAAAAGTTATGTTCAGATCAGCAGTATCTATTATCCCGTTTATACGTACTTCTTATTTGCAAATAAAAGTGGAAAGCTTTTCCGCATAACATTTTTATTTTAAGTTAATAACTCACGAAAACTACTTGTGTAAAATGTTGCCAATTATTTTTTGTTTTGTAAGAAATGTAATACAAATTTAACAATGTGTGGCAATATCATTCACAGATAGTAATGTATTCTATCTACGTATAAACGGTGAGTTCAGTATTTGCAAATAGTCTTATTTGCAAATAAGATTTGCGTATAAACGAGGTATATTTGCAAATAAAAAGATTTGCAAATATATTTACTCACTGTTTATACGTCATAGCAAAAGTACACAAACTTGGTAACACTTCTACAGACAACATATTTATGTTGACAATGGGCGCATTCATAAGACGTAGCTGTTGAGCTCAACTGTTGTGAAACTGTTGGCAACTGTTAACCCCAACAGTAGTTTCTTACCCTCATATCTAAATAAGAGTGGAAAGCGTCGCGGTTGCAGCAGGGTACGCATTTTTAATACATTTAAATGTGAAAATATTATTTCCCTGTACTGAAAATACGTACCCTGATGCTAACGCAACGTTTGCCGCTCTTATTTAGGTATGAAGGTTAGAAACGGCTTAATGTATGTACTGCAAAATTAACTGCTGATAAATGTAAACAATTGAAAAGGAATAAGAAAAGAAAAAAAAATCATTTCAATTGGCTAAATTAATTAGTTTAGTTAAAAATTATGGTCAACAGAGGATTTTTAATAAAGTCAGCAGTAGTGAATTAAATATGCAATTAATATATTGATATATAAATTGACACATAATAAACATATGTACATATATTCGATAAAATTAGTAATTTAATTTTATTTCTTTATACTATAATGCAACGCCGCTTTACTAGGTGGCGGCTGCAAATATTTGTTAAATTTGTGCATTTAAATGCGATAAAGGAACGAAATAAAGGAATTTAATTAAATTACTAATTTCATCAAACATATGTATATTTATCATGCTGTCTATTTGTATTATATATTACGTATTTAATTCCCTATTGCGTTTAAACATTTTTTGAGCACATGGTGGCTCAGCGTTAAAATATAAATACTATAGGCGCAGGTCTTTTTTTATTGCAGTGCTGTTCAAAAACAGAATATTTATTTTGCGGAGCAAATTTTATTGTAAACATGGAAGATTCCTGGGCTGCTGACTTCATTAAATATTCTGTGTTATACATACATTTTAGCCAAACTAATTAATTTAGCCAATCTACATTAGTTTCTTTGTTGCTCTTTCATTCCTTTTCAATTGCATAAATTCATCAGCTGTTCATTTTGCAGTACATCCATCAAGCCGTTTCTAAGAAGAAATTGTTGGGGTCAACAGCTACGTCTTATGAAAGCGACCAATGTTAAATGTGACTTTTATGATTAACCTTATTAATGGTAATATTTTCTCTGAATTTCTTTTAAATTCTGTTAAATTTAATATTCCTTGTCGTAGTACTCGTCATTATAATTCTCTTGTTATCAAGCTTTGTCGAACTAATTATGCAACTGTTGATCCTTTTACAAGATTATGCCATCAATACAATTATTTGTCAGAATTTTTAGATTTTTCTTTAAATTATAATATCATTAAGCTCTAAATTATTGTTTTTCATAATAAATAAGTTATAACTTTTAGTATTTATGCAGCTCACGTTATGCAACCTAATATTAAGTATTTTATTATTAATCTGTAAGGACTATATTCATTGACTAAATAAATCATTAAATAAATGCAAAATGTCAAATAGTTATTTGTTTTAATTGTCATTATTTGATTCTACTAATGTTTTTTGTGCAATATTTATCCATTTATTGCTTTTTGTTATCAAACATTTGTAAGCGTGGTAACCTTAAGCATTTTATTTGCACATAAATTATTGTCGCTTAAATAACGACACAACTGACATTAACCTACAGCGAATATCGTTAAAAATGTTACTGAATAGCAAATTCGATAAATTTTCGTCATAATTATTTTAACTATGCGATTATCGTTAAAAAAGCTAGTGAATCGCACTATAGGAATTGTATTTGTGAACTGGCTATTTGCAAATAACAAAATTAATTCGCCGTTTGTGGGGCAAAATTTTCTATTTGCAATATTTTTATTTGCGAATGAATCGCCCGTATAAACGTAGTAATATAAACAATGAATTAATTTATTTGCAAATTTTTTTATTTGCAAATAATGCAATTATTAACGTATTTAGAGAGTTAGAAGATCACGTAGAGGTAATGTGCATGACAAGTATTGACTTGGTAGAAAATATTGCCCAATTTTCCTGACAGTGAAAAAGTAAATAACATTGGACAATGTTGCCACCACATTACACAATTGTCTTGATTGTACAAAAAAAAATCAAAAGTCTCTTGATATTTGTTAATATATTGTGCCACCTCCGAATATGACATGCACATTAGCGATATTATTGTACAATAGGGAAAATTGCACAATTATATTGCAAGTAAGTGGGCCGCTTTACATGGAATATTATGGTGCCTACAGACGAAGGAATATGTTAAGAAACATGTGTGTTTAGAAATGTTTCCCAAATGGAACCAAAAAGGAAACATTAGTTCTGCGTGTTTATCGAACTACTATACAAATATAAATTCTATTTAACTACATCTAATGGTTGTATTCTCATCAGTGTTTCTATATAATTTTCTTAATTTTTCATACGCTGGTGTTTTTAGGTTTATTTTGGTAGCAATCACATTTTATGTACCATAATTCAGCAAAGTTTTTATATTCATTTATAAAATGTTTCCAATTTTAGTTATTATCAATGGTGATTCATTTTCGCTTCTTTTTTTTATTTACTTCGTGAATTAAAAAAAAAGGTTTTGTTTTTGAGCCAAGACAAAGTTCATTAACAAATATTACAAGATGACCTAGTTCTGCATAGCCCGCACGTCCAACTTATGTTCGGCAAACATTACAGTTTATTTTCTCAGCATCTTATTAAAATTACACAACCTTTTCTTTCTTTCAAGAAGTAAATGGTCACGTTGGTAAGTTATACGTTAGTTTTCTTGCCTGTAGGCTAATGAAATGTACCCTTCAGTCCATTTCAATTAAGGTTTAACTTATGTATTTCTTTATATAGAATATCAAATAAATTTTTTTCCTTCCTAATTTTATTTGCCTGGACATTGTTTTATTTATGTGCTTATTGATACTGAGGCAGCTTAACAAATTTAATTAATTTTTGAGGCATAATGTTACTAATTTTGTTGACAATAAAAATAATTCATATGTATGTTTGTATATGAATGTATGATTACACGTTCCCTTATTTCTGTAATAATTAAAACCAAAAGATTGTTGGTGAGAATTTATTAAGATACATTATATTTTGCAGACAATTGGCTATTTAATGTAAGCAAAGGGATTTTTGTTTATTATTTTATAAATAATTTGTTTATAGGAAAGTAAGAATAAAAGAAATGATTGTACATACATACATATTTGTAATAATAATAAAAAGTATCCAAAATTATGGGAGATAGCCTTTATAACTGAAATAAATTCTTATAAATTATAAGAATGAATGCAGAAGTAATTGGTAAATTTGTAGAAGTACATAAAAAGGTAAACATTAACTGATGTTAAATTACACAGTGAACAATTAATTGGGTAAAAGGGCTCTACAGAGGAAAAAAATATTTACTTACTTCTAAAAAAAATCATTCAAATAATATCCACAAGAGAATTTCAACTATGAACAAATAAAATAAAAAATAGCGTTTTTCTATATTTATTAATTTTGAAACGCTTTGAAACGAGTATATCCTGAACACTTTGTTTTGCCTCCTTATATGTATGTAAGTCTTTGTTTGATGTTTTCATTTATTCCCTTTTTGATCTGTAATAAAATCCATTATCTCTGAAAAGACTATACTCTTATATGCTTTTTGTTGAATTTTCAACTTTGTATGTCTTATAATGAGTGTTTTGTGGATTAATTGAAATACTAAAATTTCGGTCACAACCGTTACAGTAAAAATTCAAAAGGTTTAATAAAATTGTTACTGCACATAATAAATATTTAATACATTCCAAAAATATAAAAGCAAGAGTAATTAAAAATATAATAATATTTTTAATATGTATTTTAATATTGTGTGTGTAAACAGTTCTAGGAAATATTTTGTCACAACTTTAAAGAAAAAAATTTAAACTGCTGCTTTAGAAAAAAAATTAAACAAGAAGATCGAGATTTCACCTGTTGACATTGAAAAAACCAATTGTTTTCGTGTTTTTAAATTAGGTCACAGCCGTCATATAGAAAGGTCACACCCGTCCCATATTCGAAAAAGTTAAAATTTTTTTTTATTTTTCAAGATAGTAAAGATTTAAGGTAAACAAAAATATTTAAAAAAATTTACATTATTGTGTTCGTTTAAAGTCAACAATTCTGCAAAAACTAAGATTTGTAAGGTCACACCTAACACAGCATTGTGATGGTCATTCTGTGTAGAAACCACCTATTTTTAAATGTGTTTAAGATTAACATCCTTGGGAACCATACCCTTTTTTAAATTATAAATTTTATGTATTTGAATTACAAAAGAAGTGAGTATAATGGTCACACCTTTCACTTCAGAAGTACTTTATGATAAGTTGACTGCAAGCTGATGCATCGCCCTTTTCACGATCAAAATAAATGACCTGCATTACAATAATATTCGTGAACTTTTGTCTGTATTACTCACTCCGACGATGCTTGAAGCAAAATCTAATTTATTGAATTTTTGCATATGCATGTATGCAACAGAAACATAACAAGATAAACTATGCAAAGCAGTGTATTATACAAAGAACTGTAAAAATATATACGCAAAAAAGGTTTTGTATGTAGCTTGACAATTACATTGCACTAAGCATGTAAAAAATGTTATTAACTTATCTTTGAATGCTTCATGAAAACGTATACGATGCTTGTGTCATACTTTATACTTCACACAAGGGTTCCAGAATGTGACAGCAACATCTAGACAATCTCAGAAGCATCTCCAATGCTTGTTTTCGATCGCGTCATTAGTTCATCTATTAAATATGTATGTGCACATATATGTACATACATGCATCATTATAGAAGCAATTTATTACGGTTGTTAACTTTATTTTTATTTTTGTCTGCACTTCCATGTATGTTTGTTTTTGTACTTACGTGTATACTCTTAACAAGTAGAAGATATTTGAATATTGTTGTTGTTAGTATTTGCTTGTATGTGCATACGCATTGTATTTAATTCATTACCTGAAAAATTTTGAATAATTCTCTTTGTTTACCAAATATTTGCTTAATAGAAAATATTTGCATTGTTCGAGTACTTTTGAGTAACAATATAAAATTTAAAAGGTTTCGGTGCTGTCTTTCAACTGGCATATGTATGTTGTTGTAGTGGCCAATATTTTAAATATACCTTCTGCACGCATTCGTTACGCTTCTAGAGAAAAAAGTCTGTGACAGACAGACAGACGGACGGACATCGTAGCAAAAACAATAGGATTCTTTTTTCACCTTTGGTGTAAGGAACCCTAAAAAATCAGTTAAGATTTTCTAGACTTAAGGTGACGATATATACGAGTATGTCTCTTACTTTCTTTCAAAATGGCATACACATATGGCGAAGTATTAAATTATTAAATATTATAGATCGTTTTACTTCTCTGTCCTTGGACATTTTTTTTGAATTTTTCAAGCATTTTTGCAGCGCCTCTGGTATTAATTGGGCGCATTACTTTAAGCTGTGTTGCCATTCCATCAGTTTATTTATTGCGCTCACGATTCATTGTTACAAATAGCGACGAAAAAAGGCGCTTTGATATGCCTTAGTATGCACAGTAATGCATATCAGAAAAATCTATGATGTTGATATGACCGGCTCTAACCAGGGATTTAACTCTGGTCTTATAAATGAGCTACAGTGAAATGTTTAAAGCAGTCAGCTTCTTATCTCTTTCCTTAATCAAGCACAATATATTTAAAAGAGTCATTTAGTAGAAGAATAATAGCGAAACAAGAAAGAATTTTCATTATGACATTATTACACCAGTGTAAAAATTGAAGCAAAAAATAAACTATTTGTTATGCTGCTCTTCATAGATTAGAAAATAAGCCCTTATCCAATATAATGGTTAAATATATTTTAGGTTTTCCTTGAAATAAAATTGTTCTCATGCATGTGAAGATAAAATAAAATTTAATTACATCATTTTTTAAGAGTCATTAGTATTTAAACTGCTAGTGCCATCGTATAGACAATTTACTAAGCTTAAGTGCTTTACTCACACCATCTTTACATTTACTCGACTGCAAAGGTCAGCAGCTAGTTTGTCTCAAGTGTTGCTTACTATCGCCTTCCTCTTAAGATTTAAGTGAGCAGGATGAAAATGAAAACTAAATTACTTATTGGCTTTAATAAGTCAAGCATCATACGGACAAAGTTAAAAGTCTTTTAGTAACAATTTGCCCTACTTTGTCTCGTTGTTAAGTGTTTTGTAAATATTAAAGGAATGTGATTTTGGAAGCTTTAAGTTGGGTTGTAAAAGAAAGTAATAGACCTTGGGATAATATATGAACATATAATGAAGTTAAGGAAAACTTGGCATACATTATTTAAATTACTCTACAGTCACGATTTGACTGGCTTTGTAATCAGCTCGTATATCAAACAAATGAAGTTTTTGGGAGTAACTGGGAGATATCACAGCAAAAAGGGTGTAAGTGGGTAAAATAAATTGGAGTATGTGAATTATGTTAATGAGTGCTATTTTTTGTATAAGACTGTATTACAGTGAAAAATGTTTGTAAAAAGCCAGATCGTAGATTATTTTGATATTTTTTAGAAATTTTAGTACACCCTCCAAATCTAAAGGATCAGATGTATTTATATACACAGGTCATTTAAGCTGTGGCTTGGAAATTTCAGACGGCGTTTAATAGAAAAAAGTTTAAGTTCCTGAGACCATTTTAAAAACTCTAAATTCATCAACTTTAAAATAATGAAGAACAAGTTGAAATTTTTTTTGATATATATATATATATATATATATATATATATATATATATAATAATAATTATTATATTCCATTTATTATTATTTATGGATATATATGTATGTACATAATATGGAATAATATGGAATATGTATATATCCATATAATATATTTATAATATATAATATAATATATAATAATATATATAATATAATATATAATGATATATAATAATTATAATAATATGGAATAAACATATTATATAATGGAATATAATAATGGAATATACATACTTCTAACACCTTTAACTTTTTGTTGCTTCTCATTGTTGTAAATGACTCAATGATTGAAAAAGGTTATTTTTAGTACAAAAACATCGTAATATAATGTAATTTCTTGCTGATTGGATTGAAATTAAGTAAAATGTTAATATGTATAGTGAATGTATAAATGACTTCAACTTGATTTCGGCCGAAGTAACGAAATAACTTAATTTTAATGGGTTATAAAATTATTATTTTTTCTTTTTAATCAAACATATTTTATATTTAAGGAAGAGTTTTTTTCATTAAGCTTAAGGAACTAACAATCTCAAATTATTATAATAATGATTAATAATTATATTACTTATGCCCGTTATTTCTACAAACAGGTAATTCACCTAAGGTTTTTACCTAAGAGTTTGCCTTATAAAATTCAACTTATACGATAGATGTCTGTACACGAATAGATATCTATGGCTAGAAATAACGTGCATTATTCAGTAAAATATTTTTTTTTTTTATTACAAATACATTTGAATTGAATTTTGACGGGATAGCTGGATCATACCCGCATTTCACTGTTGCTAATGCAGATTACCAGGTAATCTTTACACAAAAATTTCTTAGAACAACTCAAGATATAAGTGCATAATAATAGTCAAAACGAAGTATACTTTAGGAGTTGAAAACCAGTATTTTGTATTGCGATACATGTTTTAAATTTTTAAAGTATCCTTTGTTTTGACTATGAATAGGTGCCATTATGTTTAACTTTCAAATAAATGCAATAGTGTCTTGCACAAGACCATTTAAAAGACCTTTCAAGACATGAGAAATTTTTCAAATGCTTTACTACAGCAAAATATTCTAAAACAAACGCTAATCAACACTGTTTTCAAAACAAATAATTGAAACAAATGCCTTGCCAACAGTGTTGTTTAGCGTTTGTTTTAGAATATTTTGCTCTAGTAAAGCATTTGAAAAATCTCATGTCTTCAAATGTCTTATAAATGTTGTTGTGCAGTACTTTAGTATGTAATTGAAAATAACTGTAAGCAACAACAACAACATCAACAGCTACCCATTGGTTTGGCAAGAATAGAGTGTTGCCACACAAGTATTTTTGGGCGGGTGCTACCAAGTTAGTAATTGGAGTTTTTTTGTGGAGTTTGTTACAATTAAGTTTAATGCTTGTGAAAAACTATTATTTTACTTATTTAGCAAATTAATTTTTTATTAAAAATACATTAACAATACATTAAAAGTTTTGATATGAAAATCTAATATAATCATAAACATGGGCACTCATTAGTCATATGAAGCTTTGTGATATGTTGCTTATTATAGCTATGTATATGTTGATCGCTTCTTATTAAATAGAGGTAACATAAAATACAACGCTAAAAAACAGTCATAACTACAATATAAATTAAAGCACATATTCCATTTCATTTCCCTGAAACTTTGCTTTTCTGCTGAACAAAATCCAAAACTTTTTATTGCGAATACCCCTAATAATATTTCATTAGCCGTTTTTTTTGTTGGTTTTATAAACATCTCTCATATTTAAAGAAAACATATTTATACACTTTAAAAACTTTTCAAATTCTTGCCTCAAGCTTATTCAACTGGCAAAAAAGCGTCTGCTTTTAATCGCTTGAAAAGTTTTTGTCTAGCAAAAACCTCATGAATTTAATTCAATTACCCTTTTCCGTCTAACAAACTTTTCAGTGGCCACACAGTCTTTGCTTCTTGCTGTTGTACGTATCTTGTAGGCTGGCCTATTATTTTGGGTAATTTAAATTAATGACTTGTTGTTTCAAATTCCTTAGAGTCAGTTATTATTTACAAAAATTTAAATTCTGATACAAGTCACAACATTTGCCATCCCTGTCAAGGTTATTAAACAAATTTGTCTTTCCGTCGATTTAATACTCTTCATTAACATTGTGATATTGTGTCTAAATGTGAGTTTAAAATTTTATATATTCAAAATAAAAATATTATTTGTAATTAATGCCTTATTAAAGTGCAGACTGCTTTATTAATATGTTTTACTTATATAAATGATTTGTTGACTTTAATAAATGTTTCGGGCAGCCATGATTGTGTTTAAAGTTAAAATAATTTAAACCTGCCTCGAGGAGGAGGCATAAATATGTATTTAGTATAAATAAGGAAAACCGGAAATAAATTAAAGAGATTTTGTTTATAAAAAAACAGATTTTTCAAGTGAAAGCTGCAAAACAAACAAATAAACGATAACGAAATGTGTGAAACTACGCGCTGAATTGTTTTTATTTATTTTACTATTAATTGAATTAAATTCAACATATTACCAAGCAAAATTTTCAAATTAAATAAATAAAGACTTTATGTCAAATATATATGTATACTTCTGTATTTCATGCATTAACATATAAGGTTTGTTCATTTACTTAAATTTTTTACGAAATTGTAACAATTGTTACTGGAAAGTTTTCAAAAGCTCAAAAAGATTGCAAGGAGAGAGCGTATAAAGAGAAAAAAAAATTGAGAGACAAAAAAAATTTCCACAAATTATTGCTAGTAAAGTTTTTACTTGCAAGAATTGTACAACCAACTGTTGTGTATTTTGTTGCCGAATTGATTATTTGAAAAATATCTGAAAAAGGAAAACTGAAAAAATATATGTTTACGTATTTAAAATGAAAGCACGTTTTCTTAATTTATTGTTTTTCTTTCATTAAGCCACATAAATTAAATTTTAATGGCAAATAATTTCGTTTGTTTCTCATATATGATCAGAGATGGAAAGTGTAGCGTGTTCTAACTATCACTCCGACCAACATTGTATAGTAAACATTTAAAGTCAACTGGACCGCAACGTACATAGCATCCAATTGTATTGAAATTATTTTTGTGCACTGGACATTTGACACATATGCATTCGGGAAAATACCGCTACATGAAGTATTAGATAAATACATATAAATATAAATAATACAAAATTAATGTTTTCTAAATTTCTTATGGGACACACGCCGCACGTCTACCGTGGGAAACTTAAAGGAACATTTTTGCTAGTAAGCATGTACCTTTTCTTTTCCCTCTTATGTTAAGATAGATTAAGCATTATTCTTATAATTAGTATATTAGCAGATAAAATTTAAATTTAGAAATAATTATTAAACAACGTCCCTAAAGCTCCAAGCTGGGCTCAGGAAATCAAATAACCAAAAATAAATTCTTTCTTGTAAAATTAAAACTAATAACGTTTTACAAAAGTGCCATTTTTGTATTTGCTAATGAATAAAATTAAAAAATTATGAAAAATTCATAAATAGTAAAAATACATGAAACTGAGTAATGAATTTCATATTAAATGTCAATTTCTAAAAACAAATGCAATTTAAAATATTATCAAGCAAAATACATATGTACATCAGAAAAAGTACAATTGTATCACGATTTCCATCCAAGTAAAGCGTTCATTTACTTTTTCACATTTAGGAGAGAAATTTTGTAAATTTTTGCCTAACTCTCTATAATTGTTAGTTTCTGCTGGGAAAGTAAATGAACAGACCTATTACCTTTATAGAGTTTTTAATTGTTTTGTTCGAATTTATTTGTTTCTCTGTTTTATGATTCGATTTAGCTATAGTTCATATCACTCTGTAAGGCAAATTGAATGTGGTAATTTTTAATTTTTAAGGAATAAAGATAATTGTTAATTACGCTGACTGTAAACTTCAGCTTTAAATACATATTTTTCAGTGCAAATGGAATACGTGAATTGTTTTGATTCATCATACTCCAATTTGTGCAAGGCTTTCGAAAACAGCATGCTGTTCCGTTCTGCTAGTGTTTGAGTTAGAATAGTAAAATAATATTGTAGAAATTATAAGCGAAACGAGAGAATTATATACATACATACATACACATATGTTCAACATGCATCCAAATTACTCAACATCTATTTTAATATTTTATAAAGGCATGCCAATAAAGCAGCACAGCTTTAGCTACCAGTAGCTTGTTCTTTTTGTTTCTTGAACCATTTAATCGTCTTTCAAATTGCCTTATTTGCATAAAATAAAATTTAGTCTTGTCATTTCTTTTTCACATCAATAACAAAGATAATATGTGGCAAATTGTTTGCAAGTGTTGCAGATTGAAACTTTACGACTCTATACAAATTCTGTAAAAAACAAAGAAAAAATTAAATTAATATGAATGAATATTTATGCACATATATTTTTTTCGTTTATTCCAAATGACTTGAAAAAGGAATATTTTAATTTCGTTTTACAAAAAATAAATAAAATCAACGTTAGTCTGTGTCTATAGAAAAGGAATTTTATAGTGATTTTATCATATTTTATGGCAACATGTTGTATATTTTTTTTGTAGGTTTTTGGTCCTTTAATATGACATGTGATTGTGATGAGCACAGGTCACTAGTTAATTCAATTAGTTACTTTAGCGCCGGGTTAGTTATAAACATAATTGGCGATATGTGTGTCATGACGATGGCTTAATATAAGACAGGTGTAACTCGAGTTTTTTATATTTTATAGGAGAAAAAAGAACAAACTTAATAAAAACTAAAGCATTCACATGAACAAATTATTTTTTAAGTAGTCATAAATCTTTTATTTTTTTTAAGGATGTAATTATCTTTTGGCTAAAAACGCGATTTTCCAAAAAAAATCAGATAGGGATTTTTTATATCAAACCATCGATATGTATATAAATTAGACCCCTGCAAAATATCAATTACAACAACTTTTAACACATGAAAGATTTTTGAAATGCTTTATTGCAGCGAATCTTCTAAAACAAACGCTAAACAGCACTGTTGTATGTGTGCTCTTTTATTTTTCTAAGCACATCCAAACGCTCAAATGCATTGACATTAGTTAAGAACGCTTGCTTTAAAAAGACCACCCTTAAACACATAAAAGCTTACCATCGACATCTTACACACACACACACACAAACATACAATATGCTAAATAACACACCCACACTCATCAACACTACTTCTTTTGAGTGTTTGTTACCAACAATAAGTCATCGCGTAATTGCTTGCTAACACTCATATACACGAACCCCAATGCATCCAACGTGCTTCGCTTATTATACGACAACATTTATTATTTGTTTAGTATAAATCATGCCACAGGAATACATTATATAAACAATACTGCTTATGCAGGCCTCTAATATAAATCATATAAGCTCTTAAGTATATGTAGAGAAAATAGATGATTCGTTCCTTTAATTTATGGTTTTGGGAAATAAATCCTTAACATACATAAATCTTCAGTGGGCATTTTTTCCCTCTAAAAACATAGAAATTTTTTTGCCTTTTAAAGGTAAATAAGGAAATAAAATGTATTATCTAAAATTTTTCAACTAAATAAGGTTCTTAGTTTAAAAAAAATTTGCCGTGTTTATTTTTTCAGAAAAAAAAAAATAAAATCTATAATATTTAAAAGTCTAGTGATAACAACTCACCAAAATTTGATTTTGTATTTAATAACAAAACTCAGACCTGTAAAATTGTATTTAATATAATTTTAGGTATGTGATACGATTGAGCTTAAATGTTAAATGTTTCATGCTGACATCTAAATACCAGAAGCAATAAATGTGGAAGCATTTAATAATTCATATGATATTTTGATTCATTAGTGGAAAAAACTCTTTGAAATGCTTTTAAAAAAAGTCTTACCTCACACACTAAATGTTTTAAAACTAAATTTATGAATAAAATATTTAAATCGAATGGATTATTTTACAGACAAATCATTCGCAGTGATTCGTTTTTTTGGCAAATAAATTTTATTCGTATAATTGAATAAGTTTTTTTTTCGAATTATTGCAACAAACATATTTTAGGAATTTTACGAGTTTTTTTTTAAATTTAAGATTAAATTATAGTCAGTAGATGAAACAAATTAAATTTGAATTATCGAATAAGTTGCTATAAATTAAAGAACCAACTTCTAAAGAATTCATTGTATTAGTCTTGTTCAAATAATCGCATAACTTTTTTCCAACAATCGAATAAAACATATTTTCCTTCAGTTATATGTATTATTTGCATTTATGTGTGTATAAATTTTATTCGAGTAATTTATTAAATTTGTTCGAATAATTGAAGAATTTTAAATATCAAATAATGACGAAAATCTAATCGAAATGATTGATTTTTTTTTTGGAAAAGTAGAACAAGTTGAATACAAATAGTCGATTAAATTTTATGTTTGCTAAAATAATCGAATAAAATTTATTGAAGCAATGTAATAGGTTTCCTACAAATAAAATAATAAAACAATGAATTACACTTCATTTGAACTATCGAATTATATTTTTGCGAATACGAGTAAAGAAATAAGTTTCATTAAAGGGAAATAAATTTTATCGAAAAAATCGAGTAAATTTCATTCGAAGAATCTAATACGTTGCAAGAAATGAAAGAACCTAGTTATTTCGATGAATTCAATAAATAAGCTTAATTTGCAAAAGGCTTAATTAATTACTTCAATAAATTTAACAAAAAATAAATTAAATTTTTGTTTAACTCTTCAACTATTTTTTTTCTGAAGAAAGGAATACGTTTCATATGAATAGTCGAATTAGTATTCTTTTTAAATATTCCTAGTTGATGAATTTCGCAAATTTTTGAACAAAATAAATTCGAATGTTTGAATATTAATTTATTAAATTATATTAAAATTTATTCCTTTTATCGAATAAGTTTCTTTTAATAATTAAGTTATTTTCAGTAAAATTAACTATATTCTCTGGGAATAGTTTTTCTCAAATAAAAGAAAAAAATTATTCGAATAATCGCATAAATTTTATTTGACTAATCGAATACATTTTCATGAAATTCGAAGAATAAGTTTTATTCTGCTATTTCAGTTGAAATTTTTATTGGAACGGCGAGGTAAATTGCAAATAAAAAAAATTAATATATAACTTTATTCCAATATCTAATACAATAAATTGTATTCGAATAATTTTTATGGTAATAACTAATTAACTCTGATCGAGCAACCAAATTAGTTTTGTTGAAGTAATCGAGTTATTTTTTCAATTAAAATGAAGGAGTAATTTTATTCGAAATGAATAAATTTTATTAGAATTGTTTAAATTTTATTTTATTCAGTTTTATTCGAATAATCGAACAAGTTTTATTACAAAAATTTTATAACTTTTGATCCAGCCATGAAATAAGTTTAGTAGAAATAATCAAATAAGTCTTATGAGAGCAAACGAATAAACTTTATTCGACTAACAAAATTTTTTTTTAAAGAAATTAACTGAACAGTTTCATTCGGCTATTTAAATACAAAATTTTAGGGGGAAAAATAAAATTGCAGATAATAAATAAAATTTATGAATTTATTATAAAAATAAAATAAATTATTCGAATAGTTTTTATTCCAATAATTGACTAACTTTTGGTAAAACAATCAAATAAGTTTTGTTCAAATAATCGAATCAGTTTTATTAGGCAAACGAACAAATTTTATCTGATTAATCGAATACTCTTTGTTTAAACTTGAGCGAATATTTTTATTCGGACATTTGAATAGAAAGTTGTATGGGAAGGGCGAAGTAAATTGCCAAAAAATCATAAATAATTTGCTCAAGTAAGAGAAAACAAATAATTCGAATAATTGAAAAAATTTTATTTGAATAATCGAATAAATTTTATTCGAATAATGGAAAAATTTTTCAGATAGTAATCAAACAACTTTCGTTTCAACAATTGAATAGAGTAAAATAATAAAGTTTGTGCAATTAATCGAATACTTGTTTGCGATATTAAGCGAATAAAGTTCATTCCGCTATTTGGAAGGACGAAATGAATTCCAAAAAAAATTATATTAATATATGCATATTAGTTTTTGCCTGTTACGACACAAACAACAATAAAAATAATAATAAAAAATGAAGGCCTGTTCAGCGACATCGCTTTAAAATTTAAATTGAAAACAACAATAAAATAAATTTTTTTTGTTTGCAATGTAAATTATAAAATGAACGTGTACTTTGGACATCTTGGAACAGTCCTTGAAATAAACATACAAACATGGAAGTAAATAGTGTTCGTTTACAAATTAGAGTGTATTAAGTAGTTTATTTTTTTTTGTATCTTTCTTTTGAAAACAAAAAGTAATTAAGTTTCCTGGAGTGGAAAAAAATTTTATAGGATATTTTAAATAAAAGCGGAGCCAGAAATAATTTCTTTTTTTTTAGCAGTTTCTGAATAATTTAAAAGATATTAAATTTTCTTAAAGTTTGGTTTACTTTTAAGAATTTAAATCGAAGCAGCGGACACTTTCTGTAACATAATCATATTTTGATTAGCTTGCAAAATCTTGCTGTTTTATAAAGTACGAATAATTTAAATAAATTACAAAACCACTGCGTCCTAAGCCATATCCTTTAAAATTTTAAATTGAACGAAAAGAATTCTAGTGTTTAAGCAAACACTTATTGGTTTCACCTCGTAACAGGATACAATCTTGTGATTACCCCTTTTCCCTTCTTCCCTTAATTTATGTGTGACAAACATTTTTTTCTTAATAGGATTTTTGAAGTACTTTATGGACAGTAGTTTATTTAGTGAGAAGGCGCTCAAAAGTCTATAATTTTTAAGTAAAATAGTATACGTTTTATGAGGCCAATTTATTAGGCAGATGATATTTTAAACTATAATTTAGGCTATAAACTTGATAAGTTTAATCTTAACAATAGAAATGGCAAAAATAAATATGAAAACAAGAGGATATTTTCCCATTTTTGGAAATTTGAAATTAAAATATGTAACAGAAAAAATGTTTTTTTTTATACACATGATAGTTTTATTGCGTAATTTTATGGCTTAAAGGAAAATTATTTTGTTGGACAGAAGTATAATAGTTCGCGTTTGGGGCTTATAATCATAAGCTCTTCACAGTTACTCATATGGCCAGAGAAGATAAGTAGAAGGCGTTAAATGTTACATGTGAAGTTTATTTGATGAAATTAATCGTTCATGAAATGTTTATTGCAGTAAATTAAATATAGCGTGGGTTGTGTGGTATTTGGCGCCACTGTGATGTGTTTTCAAATTTTGCAACACTGATGCTTTCAAGTGAAACTATAAAAAAGTAAGTTACTCTTAGCATTTCTATGTGCCGTTGACATTCACGTAAATGAATATAGACCAGTAACAGAGGCCTGTGCCTTTGTATGAGTTATTCTCTCACCGGTGTTGCCAGTGAAATTTTGTCTCATTTCCACAATTTAAAATTTTAAATCTCCAAAGGCAATCTTGATTTTAATATGGTCGGAAGAAACGCTGAAGCTTTGTTTTTAAAGGATATTTTGTTGTTTGAAAGTTTTCTTAAAATAATTTTAAATATATGCTTGAAAATGACTTTCCATGTCATGTTTTTTCATGCATGACAACGCACGTTGACAAACCAAATCTTCTGGTTTGAAATAGTAATTTTCTGAAAATAAAAAATTTAGTAAATTCTCATCACACATATTTTCTTATTGTTGGGAAAAAATTGTTCTCTGGCAACGCTGATTCTTAAGAGTGTGATTACATACGTAATAGAATAGTATATTAAAAGGCACCGCACCCTTATTTTGCCGATCACGGATTTAAACTATTTATTTTGTTAGCATAAGTAAGTTTTCTCTAGAAGTGATGCCAAGTTTTTGTAATTTGTAATATGTTATTTTAAACTTAAAGCCTCGCCCAAAAGAAAAAAATATGGCATGACCAAAGTTTTTCAAAATTCTTTCATCATCTTTCTTAATCATCCAACGCGACAGCATCATTATGCAAATCATTACTGTTTTACTTTACATCACGTTTTATAATGTTTATAATTTATTAAGTTGTAAATTCATTTTCTAAAAATTACAAATTAATATACTTGTCTTCAAACTAACTAACAAAAAATTCAAAATCGCATTTTTAATTAATTCAGGGTCTAATTTTGTAAAACGCAACACTTAGCGTTTACAAATTTTCTATGTATTTTATTTTTGTAATATAATTTTTTTTTCATATAAAATTTGTCAACGCTTGGCGTTGCGTTTTACACAATTAGGACCTTACTTAAGTGTTACATGGAAACACATGTCCATAAAAAAATTCAAGCCTTTTAGCATAAAAATTGACCGAATAAAAATTAAAAATAAAGAAACTCTACTACAGTCACTTGATTAATTTTGTTTAGTTTTTGCACTCTCCTATAAAATGTAAAAAAGGTGTAGTTACATGATTTTGCATTCCATCTAACGATATATAGATATATATGAAAAAACACTCTTTTCCCCAGCCCCTAAAATTATAAAAAATATATAAAAACATGCAGCATAAAAAATGCGTGTAAAAACATAAATTTATTTTGATGCAGGTTTACACAACAAGAAGGACATTTCAAAGAACATCAAGAATATAATCTAAATATAAAAGTTTTTGTACATGTACATATTTTTAAAAGAGTAGAAAAACTGGCAGGCGAGTACTTAATTAAATAAGAGTGCATGTACAACATCAACAACAATAGAATTTAATTAAAATTTAGTGCTGTGGTTTTTGTGAAAAAAATGATTTATGTGAACAATTAAAGTAATTTATCGTTAAAGATTGTGAGACCATGCACAACATTAAAATTTCCTTAAACGTTTTAATTTTTTTAAAATACAAAACAAATAGAAATTATAAGGGACTGCTTAAACTGTTTGGTATTTAAGACTGGGGATTTTTGCTTAAAATAAAATACAGAGGAAATCTATTAAATGTGTAATCATTATTTCATTATCTAATATAAGTCTAGTCTGGTCATAGTCTAGTTATAGTTTAGTTACTGTGTAGCCATAGCTTAGTCTTACCCCTAGTTTTCAAATTAATATTTACGTATATTTATATTTAGCTGATTTTTATTTAAATTTAAATTGTATTTAAACAGGATTTCACCACGATTTCAACCACTGAATTAGGTTAATTAAAGTTCTTATTAAATTACCTTGAAAGTATGGCGGCGCCAAAAAAAGGTCCAAATATCATTTAAAGTTTTTAAAACAACAGCTGTTTAGCATAATTAATAAAGTTAGGTTATCAACGTGTAGAAAATTAAAATTGCTTGAAAACACATTTTATGAAACAAAAATAACGCTATTTTCTAATTATTTCTTTATTATGTGATGAGAAACTATAAGTTGTATACTATCTTTCATATTTATGAAAATTAAAAAAACTCTTTTTAATACGACCACATGATGTTCATGTGAATGTTTTCCATCAACACACACAAGCGTGCTCGCAAAATTTTAAATAAAGGCTGTTTTTTTATTAGAGTGACACAAGTTTAAATCATAATAAAACAAGGAAATATATTTGTAATATCACTGAAACGCGCTTTACTGGAAAGAAATTGTTTTAAAATTAATGTTTAAATATGATTTTTGCCATGTGGCCGTCACCGGAACTCCAATTTTCAACAACTTTTCACAGCATTTGCGGCCGTATTTCATCGATAACTCTTCGAATGTTGATTTTCAGGTAGTCAATTGTTTGTAGTTTATTGACGTAGACAACATTATCTCAAAGAAAATAATCCAGTGGGGTTAAATCACACGATCCTGGGGGGGCCATTACGTTAAACTCTTTTTTTATCAAAAGTTTATTTGAGTAAATCAATTGTAGCGCCCGCTGTGTGGCATGTGGCTCTGTGCTGATAAAATTAATGTCACGTAATGGGGGTAAAGATTTCGAAACATGTTCCTATATCGTTCAATATTGACAGTAACATTCTAACCATCATCGTTTTTGAAGACATTTGGGCCAATGACTCCGCACCACATTAAGCGAACCCAATAGTAAATTTCTGTGGATGTAATTTTGTGTAGACAAAATCTTGCGGATTCTCTCCATTCAACCGGAAATGGGTTTAATGGAAAAATAAAATTTTGAATGGAAATAAAAAATCAATATAAATTTGTGCTCCATTCACCGCATTGGCGGAGCATACGACTGTAATTTTTTTAAACCAATATCCTTTCATAAAATCGTCCATAAAGTGGACGGACACAGTTGCTGGGAGGACGATTATGTATAAAGTGGAAGAAGTTTACGATTAACAAACAGAACAATTATTTTGATTAAAAATTTCGATTCATAATAAAATTTCAAAGCAAATTAAACAAAAAGTAACGATCAGCTGTTAAATAGGTGCTCAAGTAAAGGAGTGATGCCAACTCAAAGTTGTGACACTCTAAAAAATTAAAAGACTCGCTTTAGAATTTAAATATGAGTACACAAGTTTGGGCATTTAAGCATTATTTAAATATGGACTTTAAAACCGAATTTCATATTTAGACCAGGCATAGTATAATCTGAGTCCTATCATTGCTAAATCACAGTCCAGACATAGTCTATTCATATTTTCGATATAGTCATAGTCTAATTTAGCCATAGCTAGTAGTCTAATTTTTTTAGCCGACTTCAATTCGTCTCTATTTTTTTTTGTTGTGTTGTTGTGTTGCTTCATAACTCTGTTCATATTAGAACGATATTAAAAATTCTTTTATTGCCTGGGAGGGTATAGCTTCCCATGAGTCCCATTGTAAAAAATTGAGCGATTTGATTTTATAATATTCAGCTTATTTGATTGCACAATTGCACACAATAACCGATTTTTCTGAAACTTACCACACACCTTGAGCTCAAAAATAGACACAATCTTTAATTTGAAAAAATGGGTGGAGTTATGCCCATTTAAATGTAATATATTATTTTAAGTGGTTCTACTGTACCGATTTTAACAAAATTTAATACGCACTCTGTGCTCTGTATTTAAAAAATGGGCAGAGGTACGCCCAAGAAAATTTTAATTTATATCCCATAAATTTGTTTCGAAAATGATCTTGCATATCTTTGCACTGAAGTCGGTTTTTTTGCAGAATTATTTTAAAAGTTTATTTAATTTTCTTCTGAATTTTTATAAACACAAACTTAAATGTCTGAACGCTATTTATTTGTTAAACAAAAAATTAATTTCAATATTTTATTTTATTTAACGCCTGTTAAAACGAATACGAACTTAAAAGATTTATTTACATATTTCTCTTAAAAAAACAATTCTTAAAAATACATTACTTTCGTCTCTTTTCTCTTGCATTTTTATAGCGTTCAAGGAGATGCTATAATTTTGTGGAATTAAATCAGAGATGGATAATTTGGTACTATATAATTAACATCCCAAGCTAAATTTTGTGCATTTTGTTCAAAGAACTTTAAAAGTGTGACTTCCATATGAAAAAAACCTTTGCTGGTAGTGTATGTTAACACAAAATTTCCATACAAAAACCGGTTTTAATGTACGCTTGAAGCACACGTTATATTTTTTTTTTGCATCTGAGTGTTAAACAGGGATCCCACTATCGTCACAATGTGCCGATTTTCGTCAGCTCACTGAAATAAAGTCATAAGTAATAAGCTAAATTGGCCTTATTTTTCAACTGATTGAAATTTAAGGACATAATTGCATCACACTGCATTGGTAATGGAGCCATATAGATTCATCCCGGGATTAATTGAGAAATAAGACTGTTTGTTGGTTTATTACTTTTGACTTTATTGCAGCGAGCCGAAGAAAATCGGTACATTGTGCCGATAGTACGATCCCGGCTTTATACTCTTAAGCCTCAATTAGTAATGTAATGCAAAGTTACTGCAACAGTAAAAAGCAGCTGATCGATATTGTTGTGTCAAAAGTAATGAAAATGGTTATAGAATGGTAAAGTAACGTAACCTATTTTTCATATAAAAATATCGATCAGCTGTTTCCTACGTTGCAGTTGCATTACATTACAGTTGGGTAACTGAGCCTTTAGGCTTTTAAGTAAATAGTTTACAACCTAGAAAAGCTTAGATTTCATAAATGTGTGTTTGTACTGGAAAAGGTTTAGAATTTAAAGTCCCACCCATAATTTACTAAACAAGGTAAAAAAGCGTTATAACTTAAAAACTTAAAAAAAGCGTCCGTAATAAAGGCGTGGGAAAAATATATACATACATACGCATTTACGTAGTTCCAAAAAAGTTTTTGTTTTGCTTGTCATGCCAATAATGAATGAAGCCAGCCTTACACTCAGTGATTAATTTCATCAAGTCGTAAATAGTTAATTTTATGCTGTAGAAAAGACCTGCCTAGACTGTACGGACGGCCCATGTGCTGTTAAAACTTTTTGTAAATTTTTTGTTGAATGCCTTCATTATGGTATGTGTGCTAGGCCAATAAAATGTTTTTAAATATATATAATTTGAAAAGTTGTACATTTATTTAATTTAAAATCTTTTAGATTTTCTCTGTAGTAACCTTAAAAGTTTCATCAAACTGTCCTTTCTTGTTATTTTCTTTGAAAATCTATGACCTCCTATTTCATATATTTTTTATTCTATTTTTTTAAATTATCTGTTTGATTTAAGTAGAAGACAAGATAAAAAATTAACTGCTATTTATATACATACATGATATATAAACAATGTGTGCTGGATCTTTTTTTCTATTCTTTCCTTTTGAATCAAAGAAAAAGTCCATTGCTAAGTAGATTTAGTTGCTGTTCTTTTTGCTGGTTTTATAGGCCGAATTCGTTAACGAGAAAATACTTGAAAATTGTTGGTAATAAAATCAAAAAATACAATTTTGTTATTGCAAGTGTGTGCAAAATACATACAAGCAAGAATAAAATTAATGTGTAGGTTACGTTGCGAGGTACTTCCTCCTGCTAAAGTTAATTACGCTTAAATGGACATGAATCAAAAATAAAATAAAATAAAAAAAATTTGATACACACAATAAAATCTTATTTACGATGATGGTTGTTGGGCTTGGATTTTAAGAGTTTAATTTTTTGTGCACGAATATCTTTTGGAAGCACTCTAGTGCTTAAGTGTATTTTTCACGTTTGATTTAATGTTTTTATCAGTATTGGTGAGAGTGTGGGAATTTTTTCAAGTCAGTGTTTATATAAAATTTTGTTATCAAGGTTGAAGATTCTTGTTTGGTTCCTTGTGACTGCACTGAAAAAGTGTAAGTAATTTAGTATGCTATTGTAGAATTCGACATATTGAAAAAAAAAAATGATTGATGGTTGATTTTTACATATCTGGAGTATGCAAGCGTAGAAAGATTTTTTCAAACCGTGTGCTTATATATAGCAGTGATAAAATACGTACTTACGTCATTATCCAGTAGACTTTACTTTATTGAAGTCTTAATATAAAGAGATACCACAAAACTCAATATAAGCTAAACTTTTTTTTACTCAAAATTTATTGTGATTTCCTAAAATATGTGTACCAAATTATTTCCATATTTGTTCACATGCGAAAAGTAATAGTCTTTCTACTCTAGCACCAGCTCTCTTTTTTTTTAAACTGAATTCCAAACTGATGACAACAATAGAGAACTGAAATATCTAATATAGTCATGATGATCTTAAAAATAGCTTTTATTGTACTGATACATCTATATATAAATTGAAGTTTAATGGCGCTTCGGAAAAATCAACGCAAGGACATGTGCACAATCCACATACAATAAGTTACCAAAACAATTTCCAACAGAGTCCAGCGCAATATTGTAAATATATCAGGAATTATGCACTTATGGTTAATGGCAAATGTTGTTTTATTTCGTGCAATATATCCTTTTTATTAAAAAAAAATAAATTTTCAGTTGCATTGCATATTACCATAATGCAAAGAAAAATTAATAAAAACTTGTAGAATCTTACAGATACACTTACTAGAAAATTTTATTGCACTTTATGCAAGCATATGACTATATCCCACATATCCTTTTTATTAAAAATTAAATTTCAGCTGCAATTATAAACATAATGCAAAGAAAAATTAATAAAAAATTGTAGAATCTTATAGGTAAGCTCGCTAGCAAATTTTATTGCAATCCGTGCAAGCTGCAATTATAAACATAATGCAAAGCAAAATTTTTAAAAACAAAAAACAAATTTGTTGCAATCCATGCAAGCATATGACTGCATACCTTATACCCTTTATATAAAAAATTAAACTCAGGTGAAAGATATGATCATAGTGCAAAGAAAACTGCCTAAAAACTTGTAGAATCTTGAATTTAAGTTCGCTAGCCAATTTGGTTTCAATTTATGCAATCATATGGTTGCATCCCCATATCCTTTGTATTAAAAATTAAATTTCAGCTGCATTTGTGATCATAATGCAAAGAAAATTTAATAAAAACTTTTAGAATCTTACAGGTAAATATCAGCTGCAATTATGATCATAATGCAAAGAAAAATTAATAAAAACTTGTAGAATCCTATAGGTAAACTCACCAGCAAATTTTATTGCAATCCATGCAAGCATATGACTGCATTCCGTATATCCTTTTTATTAAAAATTTAATTTCAGCTGCAATTGTGATCGTAATGCAAAGAAATTTGAATAAAAACTTGTAGAATCTTATAAGTAATCTCACTAGCAAATATAATTGCAATCCATGCAGGCATATGACTTCATCCCAAATATCCTTTTTATTAAAAATTCAATTTCAGCTGCAATTGTGATCATAATGCAAAGAAAAATTCATAAAAACATGTAGAATTTTACAGTTGAACTCACTGGTGAACTTTATTTCAATTCATGCTGGGATATGACAGCCTCCCATAAAACATTTATTTAAAAAATAATATTTTAGTTTCAATGACAAAAATAGTGCAGTGAAAATTCCTTTCTAAACTACTTTTTAAATATATCTGCTGCAATCATCTACAATTTTTTAAGGACAGAGCTATTGCCTTTTTGTTCAAAACCTTACTAGTTTGATCGTAATGTTCTTAAATCAGTCTGTTAGCTTATAAAGTCAAGAAAGCAAATTTAAAATAAATCGGTGCGAGCATATGCCTATCTATTTATGTTTTAGTAAACCATAAAGTTAAAAACTTTGGATTCATATACTTGCAATCTCTGCAACTACATGAGCTATTGTCATTAAACATTACTTTAAAAAATTATATTTTTTAAAACATTTATGATCAGAATGTGTCGTAAGCATCTACCTATTTCTAAAATTTTACAGCAAAGCTTTTCCTTTTATTTTATTTTAAGCATTGACAAAAATGGAACTGCCTTCCACATGTCCTTTATATTAAAGACTAAATTTTCGCTATAATTTTATTACAGTATAACGGAATTTGGTTAAAACTCGTAGAATTTCACATTTAACATCACTGTGAAATTTCACCACAATTGGTGCAAGGACTTGGGTACCTTCCATATATCCTTTATTTGATAAACTTAATTTTAGCTTTAATTATTATTAGAATGTGGTAAAACATGGTAATTACTTTTAATATTAATCATTTAAGATATTTGTGACATTTTACTACGATTTTTTCGAGATTATGTGCAGCTTTCATATATCCTTTAGGTCAATAACTCGATATTTGGTTAAATTATAACCAAAATATAGTGAAAAAATTTAAATTATTTTTAATATTAGTTTGTTTGGGACTCTACTAAGTTTAGTTTTAAGCATTACAAGTACTTGTTAACCTGTCATATATCCTTTATAAAAAAATATACGCACGAAACATTAAAAATCCGTAATTACTATAGAATTATGCATTTAAGCTCTCTGGCGGGTTTTAATTTAATTGGTGAATGAGATGCCTACCTTATTTATATACTTAGTATTAAGAAAAAAAGTTTATTTGCCAGAATGCAGCAAGAATTTCTAATTTAACAGTAAATTATAAATTTAACTTATCTGCTCCACAAGTTTTGAAATTTGGTTTTAACTTTATTAAAACAGAAAGAAAATAAAATCATTATTCTCCTTTATAAAGTTATGTATAGAAAAGCCTGGTTTATTTAATTTTATAAGTTTTTATTTTAATAAAGTTTCTACAAAACAATTCCTTTTTTTTTGCCTTATTCAGTTAATCTTTGAATGCTTCTTGAAAGATTTTCTAGTATTTTAAAACAATTTTTTACTTTGACTACAAAAGCAGATAATGCATAATAATTGTAATCAGCTCATGTTTGATGTTGTGATTTCATTCAGCCAATTTGCTCTTCAGCTTTGAATCCGTTTAGATGGTTTTCTTTGTGAATTAAAGGACTAATATTAAGCGGGCACAAAAGTTTTATTGTTGAATGTTTTTTGTACAATAAAATAATTTTATATAAAGACTTGTGTGGGACTTTTTTTATACGTTACGGAAATTGAATAGACTTTTTGCCTCTTTATTTTATCTTATACAAGGACTATTTTTAATGCGAGTTAAGTTTGTTAATAAAAAATTTTTAAAATCTTATAAAATCCTTAGACAATACCGGAAATTATACTCTTATTAACATTCATACGAGTATGAAACCAATTTTCGAGTCATGTATGGTGTATAAAAAACTCAACCCACACATAGTCGGTACTAAACGTGTTAGATATGGCTTTGTATCTTTATTAAAGGATGTGTATTTGAAAAACGTGTTTAAAATTTTATGTTTTTATTTACTCTTAAAAATTAAATTTCTGCTGCAAAGTGCGTGACTTCCTAAATAAATAAAACGCTAAAAATAAATTCTTAAATTCCCGTGGGCGAATGAAGTGTGTAAAGCAAACTCTCAAAAAATTATGCTAATTTTTAAAGTATAAAATATTTTTGAGTTTCCTAAACAGGAAATCTTTGCATGCGGCATTTGGTTTGCATAAATTTGCCAGGGACAGAATTTTTTGTGAATATAAAAAAGATAAATATTGAACTTGGTTTGGCTTTACTTCAGTTTCTGTGTTACCTTTGAATAAATATAAATAAAATATTTTCAGCAAAGTACACAAAAGGAAAAAATATTAAATATTTAAATAAAATTTCTGTTTTTCTATAACATTAAATTTGGCAGATCTCTATCAAAAATAATATTAATAATTTAATATCTTTAGCTTTCAGCAAATTAAAGACTTCAAAGCCGTTAAAGTGACTTGCAGTGTTAATTTTTTTTGTTCATTTTGCTTAAAGATATAGTGTCAAGTCTATTTTGTGTGAAAAAAAACAATTATTACACAGGTCAACACGATTTTCAAGGTCGGTACTATGATAGTAAATTTTCGTGCGTATAATACTGAGCTCCACTGCCTATAAATCACTTAATTGTGAATAAATTCAGATATAATGGAATGATTTTTAATAAATGTGGTTCATTTTATTTATAACATATACCTTCATATATATATACCTTCATATATATATACCTTCACAATTAGTAATAAAATATAAAATTTTCTTCAGTTTAACATTTTAATGAGTATTTTAGAAAACGATTTTCTTAATTTTTTTTAAAAAAATTTATTTTTTTGTATAAAACTTTCGGAATATCTCCGAAACTAAAAGACTGTTAAAAAATTAATAAGGACGTAATTTAAAAGTCAATTTGTGTTCTAGTCTTCTGTGTATTTTTTTATTTGATCAAAGAACTGGTTCTCAAGTAAATGCAAACTATGCGATGCAGCATCCTCTTTTTTTTAATAACGGAGCCAATTCAAAAAAACTGATTTAGAGGGATTAATACAGAGTATTTAGTGTATACAAATTGACTACGAAACCTTTGACCTTACACAATAAATTTCATTTTGTTGACCTGTGTTATTATAGCAGCAGTCTATGGCAGTGATGCCAACTTTTCGACTCTAAGAGCACATCAAAATTTAAAAAAACCACAACTAAGCGTAATTTTGAGATCCAAAAAGCGTAAAAAGCACTAACGTGAAAAAGAAGTGAAGTTTAATAATGTTTAATATCTTCTGAGCCATTATATATTTCTTCAATAGTATCATCTTTAATGAAATATATCAGACGAAAGGTGTATGCTTTACACTGAAAAAATAAATACATCAAGTTTTTATTAAAGTAATTTTGAATTTCTCAAAAAAATTTTTAAAATCACTACTTAGTGCTTTTTCTTAGTTTGGCACTAGCCCTCAAAATTTGGCGTTTTGAGTCTTCAAAAAGCACTAAAGATAGTGCCAAAAGCACCAAGTTGGCATCGCTGGTCTATGGTTTGGTTAACAGAGCTCTGTTAAATACGGCGGTTTGTGTCTAGGGTTATAATTTTTATGTAGTGTTGTCGTGAAAATAATAATTTTAATATTTTTTTACTTTACCCTTATTTTCAATTAAATTATTTGGTATTTAAATTTAAGATTTTCAAAAAAAAATATTAAGCTATAATGTTTAGATTAATTAAATTAAATAAATAACTAGTGTATAGATATTATTTTTCTTTTTACTGGTAAATAAGCTGAAAGTTTTACTTTTCCTAAAAAAACAGGATGTTCTGTTATGTTAATTTTCCGCCTGCACATATAAAAAATTAAAGAGCTTAACTACATGATTTCTTTTTTGTTATAAATGAAAAATGCTACAAAAAAAATTATGCTAATTTTTCCAACAGAATAGTATTGATTCTAGAAATTGTTATTTTTTTCATGTAAATAAGCTAAAACCAACAAAAGAAAATAAAAATCTATTAACATGAATTTATCGAAAGCACTTTTATGGGCAATTCAGACATGATTATATTGTTACATACTTACAGTAACTGATATTGGGCTTTCTCGCCATTCGCAACCAAAAAAAGGAAGTTTTAGTTTTGCTATTATTTTTTATTGAGTTGTTTACATACTTGTATTTCAATGTTCCTGTACTTGAAGTTTTTAAAGTGAATGAAATTAAATTGTTTTCAATATATTACTAAAACTTGCTTTTATTTTGTCAGTTGGGGATTGATAAAGCAAAAAGAAATTATATCGGGAGTATTTTCTTTTATTATATTTTTATCTTTAAAAAAAGGAAAACAAATAAATAATCCCAACAAAAAACTACTTGTCTCCTAGTCATTTTGGAAAGTATTATATAATATCCAGGAGAAACTATTAACTAACTGAAATTTATGGATTTTTTAGATGCCAGTGCCGTTCACATGATATACATAAGTTGGCTATACATATTCTGCTTATATTTTTTTATTGGAGGAATACTTAAATCATAAATTTTTTTTAACTTTTCCCTTATAGTAGTGTCTTTTGTTTCTTGCACTAACACCGAAAAATTAATATTTTTCCAAACAAAAAGTTTAATTGAAAAACAAAAATTAATTAAAAACTTCACTGTGCCAATTAAACTTTTAAATTTTTTAAATTCTTAAACAAAATTTTAATTTACTTAATACATTTTCTTAACAAAAAAAATTTATTTTTCTTATCAGCAAGTTTAATTGAAAAACATACGTACAGACGGTTGTCAGATCTTAGAATATTGCCAGTAAAATGTGCTCAAAATTTCTTACAACAGTGTGAACTGTCAATTTTTGTCAGACTTCGTTGCCAGAATAATCATTGTCAGTCCTGACAACAAGTTGTCAAACATCTTACAATCATGTGAACACATTGTAAAATTATTACCAGATATTTGTTAGAAATTTTAATATTGTCAGTAGTGCGATTCAGTAACCTCTAACGATCCGACAGTCGTAATTTTTGTCTATACATTTTGTCGCTTAAAATAACGACTCAGCTGAGATTTTCTGTTGATTTTTGCCGATTAAAATAACAGCACATAAATTATTGTGGCTTAAATAACGACAAAGCTGACATTAACCTACAGCAAACATCGTTAAAAATGTTACTGAATAGCAAATCTGATAAATTTTCGTTATAATTATTTTAACGATGCGATTATTGTTAAAAAAAAAACTAGCGAATCGCACGACAGGTATGCGAAGTTCATTCTTCTGACAATGTCGTCATTGTAAGAGAATTCTTCCTATGGGCAACACTGCACACACTTGATTTTAAAGAAAGAATATATAATAAATTATATGCAGACAAAATCATTGCAATTGCTTTTTTATGGTCCATAATAATTTATATTTTCACTTTTTTTTACATATAACACAATCGCAAGCGATTGATATTTAATAATTTCTAACAAATGCTTTGAGTCTGGCAACGCATAACAACAGATCCGAAAATTGTTTGCATATGAAAACTAAGTGAACTGACAATTTTCCGTCTGTCGATTTTTTCATATGAATTTATTGTCATACAACCGTCTGTCAATAAATTGTAGGATTTTCTGACAACCGTGTGAACTGACAATATTCCTTGTGCTGGCGATTTTCAATTGCCAATACATTGTCAGAACATTGCCAGATCTGACAATATTGTAAGATCTGACAATCGTCTGTAGATAGATTAAGAACAGTGAAATGATTTCCCATACACATTCACATTTTTATATATCTATGTACATATGTATGTGTATTTAGATTAAAATCATAGCATTAGCTTTTAGTTGGTGTTGTTTTTAGAGATAAATAAAGATGAGTCTATAATTATTATATAATTATTATATGTATAATTATTATAATTATATAGTTATTATAGTATAATATGAGCAATAACAAGAGTGTTGCCAACCTTGTATTTTAAGCGTTCTTTGGGAATTTTTAATTTTATTAAACATTTATGGAAAAACTTTTTACACATTTATTTAAATATTAAAATAAATAAGTTTTTTCATATTGTTGTTTATTTTAAGTAAGTTTACATTTCCCTAGGTAATAACATAAGTACATAATTTTTATTGTTACTTCTTATTTTTACTCAATACATCAACGTGAAATATGAGTTTAAAAAAGCATTGGGGTCTTGTATGCTTTTTGAATTGTAATTGAAGTCTACTTTAAATAAATAATTTTCATTATATACATATTTATAATTTGATGAGGCTAAAGTTCGTATAGCTTTTGTAAGCCAAATGACATGTGATAATTATACATGAATATACAACACCACAGTTAATTGTAAATATTCTGACAAACACTTAGTATAACGGAACAACTAGCTGATTTCGAAGGCTACTACACCTTTATCATCAGCGTTATTTGTGTTTGGTCGAATTGTGTGTGGTGCCAATTGATGTAGATTTCTGCTTTATATACTCAGCTTTTCAGTGCAAGTTGAATATTTGAATTGTTTGGATTTCGAAAGCTCAATTTTTCCATCTAGAAACTTACAACAGTCTTGTCATTGTCGTTTGTTTCTTTACTAGTTATGCACATATTAATTTTTAGCTAGTATTTCACTATTAGTAAATGTGTTTTTTTAAGAAGACAAGAAAAGTTAAATTAGTCTTAATCAGGAAAAGCAGAATTTGTCTGTGCCACCAGCAGCACCCTTGATTATCCACTTGTATGTAGAGCGGTAATTAATTTAATTTAGCATGAACTTTTCGTGTAATAGAATACGAGAATTTTACTTTCTGCAATTATTAATTTAATTATGTGAAATATATATTGACCCAGTTCCGTAAATTTCTAATTATAAATTTTAAATATAAGAAACGGCGCCGTACGAACTACGATAATTTTTTTTTCAAATATGATATTTGAAGCTCTATTATAAAAGAAAATGAAAAAAAAACTAATATTTTTTTCTACTATCGGAGTTAATTTTCTTAAATCTTGCGATATCAAGTCGACTTGATTTTCAGAAGAGATTCGATAATTTAACATATCTGCTTCTATCATGCATATTTAATGTTCAGTTTAGCCCTATCTTTAAATAAATACTCAAACTATTTGTGTTTGTTCGTCACCGGTGCTGCAGCTCGAGCGTAAAGTAAACAATAGCTTTTCCTTCAATTATAAATATACAGATTTCAAAGGAATATGTCTTTATAATTGCTTAATTGCCTATAATTTTTTTTTGTTATCGTTTAGAATTTCTTCCATGAAAACATAAAGCTGTACTAAAATGTGAATTATTCGGAAAGTGGTAATAAAACAAGAGCACTTATTTTATCTTTGAAACTTGTGCCGGCCCACTGATAAAAATGTCTTAAAATGCTGCTGGAAATTTTGATTTCCTACAGCTCATTATATTTTAAGCTTACTTCGATAGTAAAAAGGTTAAATGTCAAATATTTTAAAAGCACATAAAAAGTCATTTTGAGGAAAATAAAAAAGTTCGTTTTGTCATAAAATATTTGTAATGAAAATAAAAACAAAAATCCTTATAAAGGGTATTACAAAAATCATTCAGGCAATTGATTCTTAAAAAGGACAGCTAGAGAGTTAGTCTTGCATCTGCACAGGAGCCAGAATCACAGATTTGGTGAAATTATTTTCTTTATATTAAGCGTTCTTTTTTTGTGTATGCTAAACTATTTCTAAAAATTTTTATGATTTTTTTCTTGTTCCTTTCGTACTAATTGCTGGATGAAAGATTAAATTAAATTTAGGTGTCGCTTAAATATTTCGATAGAAGTTAGAAAGAAGCCTTATTTTCTTAACTGAAATATTTCTAAAAAAATAATTATTTGTCGTGAGTTTTGAAAATCTTAATGTATGGAAACTTTAAATTAAGGAAAATATATTTAAAGACCTTCATTAGCACAAAAAGAAAATTTTCCAGAAATTAACCTCTTCCTGTTGGTTAAATGTTAGAACCCATAAAGTTTTATTTACTAATCCTTTTGACCTTTTTTGTTTTTCCTGCCAAAAATAGACATGACAATATACATACGTAAGTAATAATGACTTCTTTGGGGACTGTTTGGCGAAATAAACATTAAGAAAATAAAACGTGTTTTACTAATTTTTACATTAACAGTTGCTAATTATTCTACTGCGCTTTAGAATTTTATTCTGGGGGAGGGTGATGACATAATTAAAGCAAAATTTAATTTAAATTTTTTGTTTAGAGAGTAAAATAAAAAGATACATACATATAAATGTTTTAATGCTTATATGTAGACATTTACGAGGGTGATTTGATAAATCTCGTGAAAGACGTAGAAGATGTTGAACTTGAGCTTATGTAACTTTGCTGGTAAAAACGTAGAATGTGCATAATTAGTAAAGAACAAACAACAATGGCATTGAGCTTTCATTCCAAAAAAGCTTTCAGCAAATTGTAATACGATGAATCAAAACAATTCCCATATTCCATTTGCAATAAAAAATGACGTATGTAAAGCAGAAATATACATCGACTGATAGCACACACACAAAGTTGTTCCGTTCTACTACATGTTAGTCAGAATAGTTACAATTAACTTTGGAGTTATTTGTTCATTAATAATTATCACATGTAATTTGGCTTAGAAAGCGATACGAATTTTAGCCTGATCGAATCATAAATGTAAAAAATGAGCTGTGTTAAATAAGTTTATAATTTTCGTCACCATTGATTTAAAATTTTTAACAATAATTCCATATAAAGGATATTATTTTTGCTATCAGTTTTTTTTTAATTCATAGACAAAAGTCGTAACATTTAAATTTCAGTTTCCATTATCTTTAATTTAGCAATTTTTCTCACACTCACCCAAACACACTTATCAGGAGTAGACATATTGAGATATTAACGTGTTGTCTTGGGCTTTGCTAGAAATAAGAACGCAAATTGCTTTTGCCTAAATATCATGGAAAATATTTGCACCTTAAAAAGACAAAAAAGAATTCATTTTAAAAACAATCCTATAAAAGAAATGCCAAGAAAATTTTGTATATCGTTAGGTGAAACGCAAAACGCCCTAACCAACATTTTCATAATTTTACAGAAGGAGGAAAGAAAATGTTAAAATAAAAAATATTAACAGCCTTATTTATAAAAATTATTAACCTTTAATAAGACAAATTTTTTATGAAAATTTGTTTTAAAAACCCTGCTTAATATTAATGATTACATTGATGAAAGACCACGAAATTTATTAAAAAAAAGTCGATTTAAAATTTTTTGTTATATAGGGCGCTTTATGTTTTAGGTAGTGATATACTTTTTGACTTCAATTTTGTAAGTTAAAAACGGTTTAACGTAATGACTTAAGACAATGTACAAAAACCTTTTTATGAAAATCAATACCAAAAAGAGAAGAAGCAAAAACGTATAGTGTGCCATTTATCCCCAACGCACAGTGGGATGGCTTCATAAATTTTTGTGCAAAAACTATAAAGAGTGACACTAGGCCATTGCAAGTTGGCACTGAGCATTATATTGACTAAATTAAGAAAAAATAATATATCATCGATATCGGCCACGCCCACCGCTCACCACCCATCGTCCATGCAATCCTTATCGATTTTATTGTATTAAATTTTACTTCCCCAAGCAGAAGTCTTCAAATTTAATACATATACTTGCTAAAATTAAAACAATGAGAATGCTGAGTTTTATCAAAATCGGCCACGCCCATCGCCCGTTGCCTATGCTATTAAAATCCAATTTTTCTCATAAATTGTTTCCTAATGAAACAGAAGTCTTCAAATTTTGTACATACACTTTCTAGAACAAAAAGAAGACACATGCCGAGTTTAGTCAAAATGGGCCACGCCCAACGCCAAATTCAAGCAGATGTATTCAAATTTGGTACACACACTTTCTAGAATAAACGTGTTCCCTACCAGAATCGACCAGGCCCACCGCTCACCATATGCTTCAAAATTGTCATTATAGCGCTGATGATTCATAAATGACTTTGAAATTGAAATGTAAGTAAATTTGATTGTGATAACATAAATAAAAAGAAAAGAAACTAAGAGTTTGCAAATTGCATATGTCACGTGCGATATTTAAAAATAACCTTTGTTATAAGTGCGTCAAAAGTACATGCAGAAGCCTCATCAAATGTTCAGTACAACTAGAGATGTTTAATATAGTGAAAATATAAAAATATAAAAACATTAAAGATTTGTGATCGTGGTACCTATTTGACTTTGGTCACGTGCGATATCGTAAGTTCAAATAAAAAAAAACATGCTTTTAAATTACTTTAATTCAATTACAGATTTGCAACCGTTGAAAAGAAATTGAAGGAATTATTATTGCAAAATAATAAACTAAAAAATAACGATAGCATGGGTTTTGCTAGGAAAACGTGGGATTAAGGTATATTTTATTTCATCTCGTCAGTTTGAGAAACATTATATATGTATGTAATTGTATATAATTTAGACGAAAAATGGAAAGAAGCAAGAAGCATTCCAGGTGAACCTATTTTGCTGCTATGGTCAACAATCAAAACCAGAAAGAACTGCCTATTCTGAAAACAACTGTGTTTGTTCTTTTAGATTTTGTTTTATTTTCATTTTAGTTTGTTACTCTTTGTGTATAATTTTCTAATAAAAGCAACAGAAACAATACAAACATGTCACGTGATACATGTTACGTGCTACATGTAACGTGACTGTGAATCAAATTTAATTTAAAAATATTTAAATTATTTCTTATTCATTTACGTTTCGCTGAAATCAGCGTGTTAATCTTTGTCCGTAAAAACTTTTGTTTTGGTCACGTGCGAATGACTTGGCTCGAAAAAATTGGTCATAAATAAACTAAGGACCAACAGATTGGTAAGATATGGAAATTTCTCACCAAAGGGATATTTTTCAACTTTATGGCGTCCAAATTTTTGATTTGGTGACATGACGATTTTTCTGGCGATAAATAGATTTGTTAGCGATTTTAATGGCTATTTTTTCAACAAAATGAAACCTAAAAATTTTTTTAATTCAGGAAAATTAGTTTGTTGAAGGAGTTGTTTCAAAAACAAATCCTACCAAAACTCGTGTGCATGAAATTAAAGTTATTCGATTTTGATGGTTTTTCTTATATTATTAAATATTATTAATATAAAATAATTAATGCATCTTGTTTTTGGATGAGAAAAACTTACAAAAATAATTTTGGCGATATTATTTCTACTTGTGGCGATTTTCTACTAAATTTTTATACAATTATTTTATAAAAATTGATATTAAAAAATTGTTATATAAAAACAAATTTATTATCAAATAAACAATATTACGAAAAAAAAATTTATTCGATTTTTAAAATCAATTATGTGAGTTGGATCGGAAAAAATGTGACAATCCTGAGCAGCAATTATAAGCCTAATTTAGAGTTTCAAGTTTCGCTTATTTTCAAAATAAAAATCCGTAATTTTTACCTTTTTCACTTTAAATGTATGCGACGGTCACGTTCGACATCACGGAAATGCCCATATGCGATATTTCCTGATTATTACCCTTGTATAGAATTGAAATTTGCAAAGATAAAAAAAGTTCTAAAACATCTTAAAAACCCTTTTCGTGTTTGAATATTTCTCCGAAAAAACTGTTTCATTCGAGTTTTGTAATTCGAAGAAATAGGGGTTTTGACACCAACATTCCACTGTGCAATCTCTTTTTTTTTTTAATCTAATCTTAATATGCTTATTATTCTTATAAAACTAACAAATGTTGGCTTTTGTTTTTGTCTTATAATAACCTTTTTGTATTCCAGCTTTCAATATGCTTCAAAATATGATTTAAAAAGGTATTAAAGTCCTTTTCTATTTAACAGTTGTCCAGTGGAAGCACTCAGGAGACCTTAAATGTTACACAGAACGTCTTTAGGTTTTATGATACAAACTTATAAAAAATCCTTAATCAGATTCTTATTAAATTCTTTATGCATATTTTTTATGTAAAAACTTATGTAACGGATCTATTTGCCTTGTGTTGTATTAAAACTTTAACTACATACACATATACAATGTCACATGTTTGTAAAATGTTTTTTTATGTAATTATGAATTTGTTAGTTGCCGTAACAAACAAGTTACACAAGGCATAATGATTATAAGTGTTATTATAAAAGAGAAGATAATGCTAAAGTTGTTATTTTTAATTCAAGCAGATTATTATTAATGCTCAGCAAATGCCGCCTACACCAAACTGGCGAGAAGGATAATTTTTGGCCTTAAACTATATTTTTTTAATGTTTATGATTACGACAAATGCTTATAATTACAGGCTATAGTAAATTTGCTTTAAAGCTTTTTTATCACTTTTATTAAAAGGAAAAGCTTTTTAACATGCGGTAATAAAAATTAAATTTATAAAGTAGCAACAAGCACTAATCCAATAACAAAACAACAACAAGAACAACAAGAAATTATTATTGATAGCACAACTATATTTTTTAAGAGCTCCACAACTCTGATATACATAAAAAATTGCTCTAAGCAATACCCTTATTTGAAAGAAATTACAAAAAATCAATAAACATGTATGTAATTATGTCACTTAAACTTTTGAATCAGCTTAATAGCCCATTCAGGCTGACACGAAATTAAGTAATTTCAAGCTGAAATTACGAACGAAATGAGAACTGTTTAAGCAGGTACTTAATGACATTTGAGTTGATTGAGTTGCGGCAGATATTGAAGTAGTTTTTCTAGTTGAATAAATTCTTTGTTACACTTACCCCCCCTTGCACCCTGCAACTGCAAGTGAAAAAAAACTCAATACACTCACATTATTTACTAACACAGTGACACAGTTATGTCACTTGCGAGCCAGCATGCAATGGATTTTTGAAGCAAGTAAATTTTTACACTTGTCGCAAGTAACGTGACAAAACGAAAAACAGTGTTGCCGAGTACACAGTTATTTCATTAATTATAATAATATTAAAGCTGATTTTTGCTACAACTTGCATTGCGCTGTGTAGCCACTCAAAAATTTTTTGTTTTTTGGGCATTTCTCCTGATTTTGTTAGTAATACATACTACGTTTATACGCACGGCTTATTTGCAAATAAAACTGTAAATTGTTGCCATATATTAAACATAAGTAACATTTCCATGGAAGGCCTACCAAGTTTTTATACATTTAAAATGCTGTATAAACAGTGAGTTAATTTATGTGTAAATATTTTTATTTGCAAATAGTGCGCGCATAAACGTATTAACATTTTATATTTTTAATGTTTTTTTAATATAATATTGAATGTCAAAATTTTTATTTCTTTTAATTGTTCTTTCTCATAGTTGTAAATTTACTCATGTTTGAAAATAAAAGTAGTTTTAGTACAAAAACAGAGTTGTATATTGTAGTTTTTTGTTAACTTCATCGAAATTAAGTTAAATAACTTAATTTTGAATATATCAAAATATATGGTAGTTAATTAATTTCAACTTGTTCTCGATCGAAATCACGAAAATGCTTAATTTGGAGTCAGCCTGAATGGGCTATAATATTTAAACACAATTTCAATTGAAGCAATTAATTGCCCATGCCTGTAAAATGTTTCGAGTATACATGCTTGCTCTCAATCGACTGCATCGAGAACTCTGTCAGAATATTGCTCGGTTGCGGAGACAGTGATAATGCTATGGCAATGGGATAGTTGTCTTTGCCCTCAAAGCGTCTTCAATGTTTTAGGAGAATATTACTACGTTTATGCGCAGAATTAAGGCTCGGTTAGCCGACTGCAATGTAATGTAATGTAACTGCAACGTAGGAAACAGCTGATTGATATTTTCATATAAAAAGTAGGTTACGTTACATTACATCTCTATAACCATTATCATTACTTTTCACATAACAATATCGATCAAGTGTTTCCTACTGTTGCAGTTACTTTACATTACAGCCGGCTAACTGAGCCTTTACTTTCAAATAAAACTGGAAATTTTTGCCATATTTATTGTTTTATTGCGACTTACTAACTCACATTTTTGCTAATAAAAAATAATAAATTGATAAATATTGCACAAAAAAACATTGGTAAAAGAAAATAAAAACAAATGATTATTTGTTACTTTATACATTTACACTACACAATTTTTTGTAAACATAAGTAGAAGTGCTACCAAGTTTTTATACACTCACAATACCGTATAAGCAGCCAGTTAATTTATTTGCAAATAGTGCACGTATAAACGTATTGTATATCCACTTGCAGCCATTTTAATGATAAAAGTAGTTTTTCACGTATTTTCTATGTGGCAAAATGTGGCCAAATCAATTTTTATAAATTTTAAAGTACTTTTCTTCTAAATTTATGAGCATTTTTTTAAATTAAGGAAAATTTTCTAAAATTTTCTTTGCTTTCATTTTAGATTCATATCGATGTACACCCTTGACTACAATCACAAAAAAATTTTAACTAGATTTTAGTGGTTATATATGAACTTAGTCTTAGTTCATGAAATTTTCTGGAATTGAGTTAAAATTAATTTAAAACAGCGAAATACTACTTCTCGGAAGTATGCAAAAAATTCTTATAAACTTAATTATATTGCACAATTTTTCTTAATTATTTTTACTTAAATGAAGTTCGTAGTTACTTAAAATAATTATAATTTTTCTTAAAAATTTGTAGTAAAAATATATCATTTTAACTGCAGCTAAGAAAAATTTAGCTTCAATTCCAGTTGTTTATTCTTATAAGAAATTAAAATGTTTTAGAATTTACGAAAAATTAACTTAAATTAGGAAAATTTTGAACGTGATACTAGGAAAATTTTACTTACTGTAAAAATTATTATATTTTTTAGCTTCATTCCAATTGTATTTGATTTACTATGAGTTAAAATAACAGCTCAAATATAAGGTATTTTTTTTTAAATTCATAGTGTACTCGAATTTAGTAAAGATTCCATTAGTATGAGTAACACCATATACTTCATGTAAGGAAAAATTTACTTGTTTCGAGGAGACAATTAATTAACTGCAGTAGACAATTTACTTATGTGTAGGAATTATAGATCAGTAAGTAGTTTCCTTTAACTAATTTCTAGTAAAAGCTTATTCGTTTCTAGATTATGAACGAATATTTTTTTACTAACTTTTATGAAAATTGTATACTTGACATAAGTTAAATTTTCCTTTTAGCCAAATCATTCCCGAATTTCTTTATGTTAAGTTAAATTTACTTAAATTTAGTTAACTTTTTTTGACTGTACTTTTTGATCTCTGGTGTATTTTGTTACACGACCTAAAAACTCGTCCAAAATACGTTTGAACAGCGCTAAAACACGATTGCTTTTGTGGTTGATTATGACCAAAAGCGGCACCCATTAGTATTAAAACCACTGATCCATGTGAGATACCACACTCACTCTCTTTCAATCACAGAGTGGCTAACACCATATTTTATTTTTTTCAATTGTTTTAGATGAAGAGACCTCAGCTGATTGTCCAGAGCGTTCGGCAACTTTCGCCTTTATACGACCACAATGAAATTTCCTAAATCTCTTTTTACCATTGAAATTAATGTTGAAGAGTTCTCTTAGCCTTGATTCCAGTGGTTAATGAGCACACGAAATTCACTTTTTTCCATTCACCGCCCAAATCATGTAGTTGTCGCCTATCAATGACTGTGAAACACATACTTGTTAAAATTTTGATTCAACTCAGCTGATAGCAGCAGTGTTGCCCATTTAGTAAAGAGGCAAGAAATTCAAAAAGTCACGATTTTTTTCACTCGTCTTTGGTTAATTTGTTGCCAGTGTGAGCCAGTTGATTGAAAAAGTTAGCTAGGAGGTCGTTTATATGAAAGGTGTAACAGCTGTGACACGTCGCCTGCGACTCGTCTTTGATTGGTAGAAGTGAAGAGAATCTTACGGGATAGTACAATTCGGACGTAATAGGAATTGAAGAGACAATCTTAACTCTTCCCTTTTACATATCTCTCTCTCTAATATTTTTGTGATGCTATGTACGAGCAATGTTGAAAGTTAGACCTATTCTTAAGGTGTTGTGTTGGAAATTAGTATTAAGTTAATTTATAATTTATAAACAGTTAGATATAAAAATTAAAATCAAATAAAGTAAGAAGAGAAGAGGAATTATGGTTTTTTGGTGATAAATTAAAAAAAGAAAAACTATATCGACATATATATTCTACGTAAGCCAAACTTACAATTACTTCCTTTTTGGCAACACTGCTACGAATGAACAAATAAAAAGCTTTAATTAAATTAATATAAAAAAGTCGCCTGATTTCTGTGACAAAAAATCTGCATTTAAATGCAATCCACACGCGTTTACATGATAATTTTTTTTTAGCAGAAATCAGGGGGATGATACTCCAAAATAGAACGTAACCGTTGTCGCAGCTACGCCACTCTTCAGCTAAATGGGTTCTAAGCTAAAAGCAGCGTTCACTCAAATAACCTAATAAGACCAATTCTAAATTAGATTGGAATAATTAATGGGAATCCAACCAACAACCCCCCAAAATAATAAATGGTAAACCGCGGTTCACACACCTGAACTTTTTTTGATCAACTCGTAATTCAGCTGTAAGAAAAAAAGGAAATTTGTATTTCCGTCTTCGTCTTTCTTATAGCTGAATTACGAGTTGAGCAACAAAAGTCGAAGCGTGTGAACACAAATGAAACTATTACGAAAGTCAATTTATACAACTAAAGCTAGAAAATTATTCAAAGTTTGAACAACATGAAGAACGGCATTTTAGCAGCAACAGATTTTTTTTTTAAATGAGAAAATTAAATAAAAAATTTCTTGCCAGTCAAACAAAATATTAGACTGCATTAAAAGCATATGATCTCCTACATTAAAATATGGAAGTTATTGTCATAAAATATTTTCCAAGGCAAAACATTTTATATATTGCAAAATTCTTAAAGAAATTTCACAGCAACTAGTTATTAAAAAAATGTTTTCCATCTAAATCTTATAGTTGAATGACATGCAAAAGAAACCCGCTAAATAAGTTTCTTTAACTTTTAAAAACTGTATTTACACTAACACAAAACCGACACAGATGCAATTTAAAATTTTTGCCAACTCCCGGAAAACAGTTTACTGAACTTATAAAAGAAAAAAAAAGAAAATTGTGTGGTTTTCCTTTATTTAAGCCACCTGCTGCTAAATAAAATTATTCCAATAAAAATTTAATTATGGATGTCATGCACAAAATTAAATATTTGCTTGGAATTAATATCAAAGAAAAATTATAAAATCAAGCACAAGTTGTGCTTGAAAATATTTAAATGAAGCAAAGTAATTAAAACAATTTTTTCTTTTAAATTTGTCGTAAGCACTTTAATTAAGGCAACATTTTAATTTACAATATTCAGGCATAAACAGTAGAGCGTCATTTTAAAACTTTGTATTTATGAAATTATTTAATGATTCACTCAGGCAGGGGTTCATTTTAATTATCAAATAATCTGAAATTTGTTTGATTATAGTTCGAAGAACTACAGTGGAAAAAAATACACTGACATATTTTCCCACTGACAATGAGATGGCGAAAAAGTGTGCAAATAGATATAAAGTGAGAGCAAACCGTTTTCGATTTATATTGAAGCACTTTAAAAGTTGTGATGAACATTTTTATTGAGATTTCTTTATTTTTTTGTTTGAAATCCAAATGGATTTCATTTCCCATCTTGTTCTATGGAAATGTCAGAAGGACTACAAACTACAATAATTAAAACTAAAATTTAATAAATTAAAATTAAATGGTATTTTATTGGCTACTGTAATTTTTATTATTTAATTTTGAAAAATTGCTGAAATTTTCAAAAAGCTAAAACTAAAAAATTAAAAGAAACAAATCACCAAACGAAAAAAATTTTATTGGTTTTTATTGGGAATTGTTACAATTTAAGTTTAACACTTATTAACGCACTAATAATCCCAAATTATTATTTTACTTATTCAGTAAAATAATTTTTTTATTAAAAATACATTGAAATTGATTATTGAGAGGTTAAGCAGGATCCTATGCGCATTTCACTGTTGCTAATATAGATCATCAGGGAACCTTTCTTAGAACAACTAGAGTTGTTATAAACTTTGATTTAAACAAATGAAAAGCTCAACAAATAACAAAGTTTAAACAAGAACTCAAAAATCAACATGTCTTTTATTTTTCTACTATACTACATAAGCTGACTTTTTTCAGCTCTAATTGTAAAAGTATGTATGAAGTAGCTGGCGACGAGACGGCATTTGAAGTCGTGTGTTCGTGAATGAGTTTAATGCACAGCGTTGCTGAAGTAATTAGCACGTTGACTACAAAACCGAAGATCCTGGGTTCAATCCCTGTATCCGATAGTTATTGAATAACAACACCACGCATTTTTCTGATGTGCATTAGTGTCCCTTTGTATCAGTTGTTGTAGGAAAGTTCAAGTGATGAAGGCATAGTCACTGGTCATTGAACTAAACCGACTTCGGCAGATACTAATCCTAATGTAACATCAGAGCGACCTCCTTCGTCGGTTTGTGTAGCAGAATCATCGGCGAAGTAAAATAACGATTAAAAATTGCTACTTAAACACAGCTTCAAAAATTTAATGGTCGTCATTGAAACCAGAGGCGCTGCAACTCTGCATTATAACGTGCAAAACGTAGAGTTGTAAAAGAAAAAAGATGCTTTCCTCTATTTCTTTCTTCACCACCTGTCTTCTCTATCACTATCCCTTTCCTAAAGAAGGTAACACCTATAAGTAGTAGCTGGCGAACAAAACCAGACTAGTCCCATTAACTGTATTTTACAGGAGAGGCAAATAACTGAACTATTTAGATGGAGACTAGCAAGGAAAAGTTAATTTTCTTTATTTTTTTTAAGGTAGGATCGAACTGGTTTTGAATGAAAATATTTCGTGACATCATAGATGTGTACTTGGAGAACCCGAAAAAATCAAAAAAAATCATGTACTGAAGACATGTCTAGTTTTGTTCGCCAGCTCCACATATATATTCTGGGTCCTTATGGATAGGGAAGACGAATAAACGATGTCCGTCTGTCCGTCCAGATAAAAGTAACTAGCTAAAACTAATATATGTTTGTTCAATAAACTTATTATATATTTCAGTATGAATAAAACTGGTATTAAGAATACAAAAAAAAAATAAAAAAATTATAAAAACGTTTCCAGGGTTGGAAAACTTTAAGATTTTTTGTTATATAAAAGTAACCTACTAAAACTAATTTTTGCTCTTTCTATATAAATTAAATATCTTATATTCTTAAAAAAAATATATTGGTGTAATAAATCAGAAAAATCTAAGAGAATGATTGCAGGAGTGGGAAACTTACACTTTTTGTTATAAATAAAAGTAACTAGGCATAATTATTTTTTTTTCTTATAAATTGAATATATTTTATATTTTGGAAAGAAAGTTTTGGTATAGAAAAGTAGAAAAATAAAAACCATGCCTCCAGAGCTGGAAAACTAAAACTTATTTTTGGATATTAAAATAACTAAATAAAAGTAATTTTTTTCTTATTTCCTTTTTTGTTTGTTCACTAAACACATTTTATACATTTTTTAAAGTACTAGATAGGTAAAAGGATAATTCCAGGGTTGAAAAATTTAAGTTTTTTTGTATCAAAAATTAACTAGGTCCCTTAATTTTTTTTTGCTTACAAATTAAATGTACTTTATGTGTCTTAGAATGAAATAGTTTGGAATAAGAAATTAGAAAAATAAAAATCGGTACTCCAGACCTGGAAAACTTAAACTTTTTCTGGTATATAAAACTATTCAAATCAAACTATATATTTATTTGGTAATAAAATATATTCTATATTTTATAGAGAAATAAATTAGTATTATAAACCAGAAAAATCAAAATTATGGTTCCAGGTTTGGAAATTAAAAAAAAAAAATTTGGTAAACAAACCAAAAACTATTTTTGTCAGTTAAACATATTTCATGTTTTAGGAAGATCTTTACTCAAGATTTTTTATCTATCTTTAATTTTTATATGGATATCTCACTTAAGTATAAACTAAGGTTTGTGTCATGCTGCTTATTATGTTCTTAGCAAAGTTATGTTTCAAATCGATGGTCTTTCGTTTAAAGCTTGTAACGGTTTCTTATTAATTTTTTAGTAAATGGAAATAGAAATAAAATTTCCTTTTCATTTCCCTGGAAACGTTCCTTACTGCTGAAGAAAATCGAAAAGATTCTTTAGGAGTATGGATGGAACGGGATGTTTCAAACTAAAAAGTTTTGCAACATCAAAGATTATTAAATACGGGAAAATATGAAACAAATTAGGCTACTTGCTATGGAGGTTATTAAATATTACACGGTTTTTGAACATCTTCGAAAGCGAGTAAGCAAACCACAATTTTTGGGCATTGTATTGACGTGACTTCGATGTTGATAACTGAAATAAGGGTGAATGTAACTTATTTTTTATATACAGAGTGTATAATAAAATATTCAACTATTGCTAATATCGAAAATAAAATATTTGAATCAAACTCTTGAGTCGAAAAATATCGAGAGATCATTTATTAAAAACTGCACTATAACAAAAAATTATAAAATTTTTTGCAAAACAAATATGTATGTATATATGTACTTATGCATTTGTATACTACATATCATACGTACTTTGGTAAAGGGTGTATAATATTCGACAGAGGCGAATATAGCTCTCTTATTTGTTTTTGAACTCTGCTTCAAATTCATTATGCTATTTAAAAGATTTAATAATTTAAATGCCTGGCTAAATATTTTTAAGGGTGTGACTTAGACCACTTAAAAATAAATGGTTCATATACATACATAGTCCCTGCTTTAAGCAACTGGCCTTGATTATATACTTTTTTTTGCATTCTTATGGTTACGCTACAAACATAACAATTGTATTTGTTTGTTTATTTATTTATTGGACATATTCTAGAAAGTAAATTTGTAGAATATGGTTGCACAAAAATGGACGGGTGACTACGACCATATGTTCATGATGTTATTAACAGTATTCTCAAAAATGTTTCTGTGACTGACTGTACACAACCTTTGCCTTCACAAAGGAAGTAACGACGTGATTGTTAAGTAAATTCCACAAAAGAACCGCAAGATAAGTCAACCAGTGCGAGCGAGACGCAAAACTCTCGAAGGCCAATAAACAACAGTGGCCTGGTTGCATTTAAGAATTAATTGACAACAAAATTATATAAAACCCCTTGTACTATGAGTTATAAAGTGTAGTAATGGACTTAATTAATTTTTCAAAAAAATTTCATTTAGGCCTGTTAGTTAAAACAGCGACGATATGTGTCTGTAGAAAGAAGATACAAATTTCTATTCCTAAATTGCTATACATACATATGTGCTTTGTTTAACAATTTTAAATGTGTACTTTTGCTTTCATAAATTTATCTATCAAATACTCATCGGAAAGGGTTCCAAACCATAAAATTTTTTCTATTACTCTTTTGTTAGTTTCAACGTCATAAAATTACATTATGTTTTAAAACGAAAATAAGCAGTAATTTTGCTGCATTTAATGTGTTAAAAGCTGCCATTCTATTTTTATCATCACATCTAATGGCTGTAATAATGTGAAATTTTATTTACACCCACGACAACAAACGTGATACCGCAATAAATAAAAAATTGGTTGCCTTGTACTTTTTTCCTTATAATAATTATTTGGTTGCTGTAAGAAATATACCACAATTTCGTTTGATATACTTAGATACATACCTACAAACATACGAGTACTTTGGTATAGTTAGTTTAAAATTTAATAAAAAAAAGGGAGAGTTTCCACACCATTAAGATTGTATTTTTTCTTATTCTTTAAACGGAAGTTGTGTCTCCTTATATACTTGTTATGAAATTTTTAATTAATTTTAAAGTAATCGGAGAGGAATATTGGAACAGTTTGTTGGTTTTTGCAGCATTTAATTTTCTACGCAGGTTTCATTTGCTGAAACTAGTAGAGAAGTTCGTTGCCAAGTTTTAGGTGTTGATTGGATATATTTTGTGAGCATATAAAACATAAGTCGAGACTACTTCGTATTGATGACATTTTCCCAGCACTGCATTAATATATGAGATGTGAAACAGTCATGAATAATAATCGATAGAGTGGTGTAAATTACTACGCATTCATCGCTAGAATCTATCCCCTTAGACTTTGTGGGACGCTGCAGCAGTGATAATTTTCTTTTAATCACGTTCGCTTAGTGAATTCCTTACACTTCTTTTGTCATAAATTCACATTTGGTAAAAAAAATATTCCAAGTGGCAGCAATCTAATTTTACTTATGGCTTTATTAGTCTAAATGTAACGTTTTACGATTTATTGTGTTAATGTCCCATGGACAGTTTGTAATAATGAACATTAAAGTTCATTCACTCCAAGCAAAAGCAAAACACGCGCTAACATTTCGCTCGTTTATGTTTGTTCCCTCAAACTGCAATGTTTGATATATAAATTTAGTTTTTGCAAGAAATAAACATAGTCTATAAATTATTCAATCATATACTATACATATTTAACAGTTTGATGAAGCGTAAATAGTGATATCATACATATGTATTGTCTTTTATGTATTCTTAATTTTCTTTATGTAATGCTTGTTGTCAGTGGGTTTTTGCCAAAACATAATAAGTTGAAAGGGAATAATTATCTTCAAAAGTAATTGTGTCAAAGTTAATAAACATATGAATGACCTAAGGCTGAGTTAACCGACTGTAATGTAAAGAAGCTGATCGATATTGTTATGTGAAAAGTAATGAAAATGGTTATAGAGATGTAATGTAACGTAACCTAATTTTCATATAAAAATATCGATCAGCTGTTTCCTTCGTTGCAGTTACATTACATTACAGTCACCTAACTGAGCCTTCATTGTAATAACATCATATGCCACAATAAAATTATTTTGAGATAATCGAGTTTAAGCTTAAAAAAAATAAGAAATAGTTCTTTCATTAAATTATACTGTGTATTTTAAAAGCTTCTTTAAAACAACTACTGTTACATACCCATCTTTAGACAACAGAAATATAGCTTATGAAAAAAAATTGCATGCATTTGCTTTCAAATAAATTATTAAACAAGTTGTCTTCCTAGAAAAATGGGAACACATGAAGTTTTTTTGTGTCATAACATAATAATCCACCAAAATTAAAAATAAAAGAAAAATATGTATTATTGATAAAAACACATTCATTTGCGATTAAAAAAAATCTCAACTTTCATACAGGGTGTCCGCCGGAAAGGTATACTACTTTGTTTTGCCGCCATTTTGGTAAACATTAGTCTTGACATTTCATATTTGGCAATCGTAAAGTAGACATATGCCAAATTTATTATGGAAGAAGACTAGATAAACCAACGTGTTTTAATCGTTAAAATAGTTCGCCCATTACAACCCCTTTTTTCATGAAAAAAATCAAAGTGAGTGACGATTCACATTTTCATTTGAATGGATATGTGAATAAACAAAATAGTCGGTTCTGGGCAAATTATTCATCAGTCACCTTTTGTATAACTACCATCATATATAAATATATATGTAAATGCTAAGATATTTCTTTCAGAAAAACAAAACAATTGCATGCTTTAATTTTTTATGGTGTGTTATTACGAAGAAATAAAATTCAACAAAAACATTGAAATAACATTGAAATATCTAAAAGCAATTGGAAAATATTTTAACCCCCTTATGCAAAAACGAATGGTAAATTTAAATATGGCTTAACAAAAGAATTTTGTATGACAAAACCGCGTTTAAAGCATGCATAAATCTTTTATATAAAATAAATTCAGTAAAGTGCAACTTTGATTCGCACACGAAGTGTTCCGTACGGACACTAGATATGTAATACTAGTGTTTACTTTAGCCTACACAATACAGCAGAATCTCACAAATTGGAACCAGTTTGAGCAAGTTCGAATTTCTGGATTTTTTTAAAGGAAATTATAAAATTATAATAATAAAATTGAAACGCTTTATTTTTGAATTGTTTGTAATTTTTTTAACTTTCACAAAAGGTATTGCAATTTCTAATCCAATTAAAAAAAAAAAATATGTGCACGAATGAGTACTTCACTTTGACCTTCAGCCATCAACTGACCCAAATTTGAACAAGCATATCAAATTTCACACGCATATGACCGAATTATTTTATTTTTACTTTACTGAGCGAAAAAAATACTATTTGTACACCGAAAGAATTTTGTTTCATAAATCCAATGAAACAATTTCATTAAAAGCAAATCTAATGATAATTTCAAAAATCCAATGAAACTTTTATAAATGTTGTGAAACAATTTTATTAGAATTGCTTCCTTGATATTCTGGTTTCGTTAGAATATTTTATTTGATTTATGACAACAATACTTTCTAACTATTAAGAAACTCTTTTATATTTAAGTTATTTCATTCTTTCCATGAAATTATTTTATTGTTTCGATGAAGTTATAGCACTGTATTAATTACACTGTAAAATAAATTTGATGAAGTTTAAAAAAAATAATTTTAACGAAAATGGTTTCATTAATCCAACGAAGCGCGACGTTGGTTGAATCTTAATGAATTTTTCATTAGATTAATGTCGAAATTCATTGAATTTCTGCCGAAAATTCTTTCAGTGTAGTGAAATTAGAGCGTCCGTTACATTGGTATGGCCGGTTGTTAGTTTTGGATGCTTCGAATTTGTGACGGTTTGAATTTGTGAGATTTTACTGTTTATAGTTTTGGTTTTTGTTTAATTTTTCGAATTTTTGAGGTTTTTGGCGTTTTTTTAGTTTTGGCATTTTTTAGTTTTGGCGTTTTTATTTACTTTGATGTTTTATGCGTTTTTTAAGTTTTGGCGATTTATTTTAGATTCAGAGATTGTTTTAGATCTGACGTTTTTTTTCAGTTTCGGCGATTTTTTTCGGTATTTTGCCGTATTTTTTTAATTTTAACGATTTTTTCGGTTTTTTGCGATTTATTTTCGTTTCAGAGATTTTTTTTTGCTTACACGTAGTTTGTTCGTTTTGGCGGCTTTTTTCAGTTTTTGGCAACGTTTTCGGTTTGGCGATTTTTTAATTTTGGAAATTTTTAAGTTTTTCCGTTATTGAAAATTTCAAGAGTTTGCTTCTTACTATTTCTAATATGCAGCAAGTTATCAAAATTACATAGTAAAAATTACATTAACTGATAGAACACCCTTTAATTTGTTTAAATTTAAGTGTTAATTGTTGTAGCCTATCCTATATATATACATATATGTATATTAGTGGCCTGCGTAAGCAGTCTTGAAATGTAAATGTGTCATGTTTTTTAAATGTATTCTCGTGGCATGTATTACACTAAGCCAATAATAAATGCTGTCGTACTATAAACAAAGCACGATTGTTGTATTGGTGTACGTCTATATGACTGTTAACAAGCGATGTCGCCAAGACGTCTTGTTTATAACAAACAATGCAAAGAAGTACTGTTGATACATGTATGTTTGTTATTTTGCATATTGTACATTCGGGTGTGTGTGTAAGATTTAGATGGTAAGCTATTATGTTTGTGTTTAAGGGAGGTTTTTAAAGCAAGCGCACACAACTCATGTAAATGCATGTGTGCATTTGTATGTGCGCAGAAAAATAAGAGAGCATACAAAAATTATGTAGGTATGTATGTATGTACATGCATGACGCTAGTATACGCGTCAATGAGAGAAAAAAGCACAAGCACCACAAATTCTTCAGTCACGAACTATTTTCTTCTTTACTCTTATACCTGCAATATGTTAAGCGGCCCATACACTACAACAGCAAGCATGCGCAATCAAGTGTTTGTGCCAGCGGTTGGGTCGTGTATGGGCATTTTGTGTGATTGTACGTGTTGCTGTAGTGATGTCAAATAGAGTTTGATATTTTGCTGATGGTACAAGCTTGCTGGTGTAGTATATGGTGAAATTAGCTCAGTTGAGCAAAGTTTTCATGGAGTGAACATGCATTTAAAAAATATAATTTATTGAAATATAATTTTTTTCAATGGAAATAGAATTTTAGCTCTTTAGTTATACATAGCTGCTAATTTTAACAACATATCAATAGTAATTGTAAGAATTTTTTGTCCATAGACTGAAAAAAATAAATAAATTGTAGCAAAAACTGTGTCACTATTCATAACCACCCTTACCGCAATTTTGTAAAAAATGAATATTGTACTAGCTTGTTGGTATATTGTGTGCTTCGAGCAAGAATGCTCAATCGCTTGATTGTGCGTGCATGCTGTTGTAGTGTATGGGCCGCTTTAAACATATATATTGCCGAACACGTTGCTTAGCATTTGTTTCAGAAGATTTCACTGTAGTAAAGCATTTGAAATTGCCCTCATGTCTTAAAAGTTCTTATAAGACGTCTTTGCAGGTCTTTAATATATATATATATATATATATATATATATATATATATGTACAGTACATCGGATTTTAACAGTTTTCGTGCTCGTTTATGTAATACCCTTTAATTTTTAACTGTCATTTATTTGCTGTTGTAGCGGTCAAAGTTCTATATATTCTGTCAAAATTTCAGATTCGTAGCTCTTACGGTTCTGTGACGGATAGAAGGGCAGCATTGCGAAAACAATAGGGTTCCTTTTCACTCTTGGTGTACGGAACCAAAAAAATAATTTTATCATGCTTAAAATAAGTTATGATGTATGGTTTGGCAATATCAATGTACATATATATTTTTTAAGTTTAAAATTATAATAGGTCTATTTGTTTACTCTTGCAGGATGAATGAGAGAATTAAGGTTCCTATAGGAAGAAGAAACGGACCTCATATTGATTTTAATCTAAAATAAAACCAAATCAAATAATATTGAAAAAAATTTTAATTTTTTCAATTTCTCTAATACAAATAGAAGGAAATAATATCAAACCATTTACATAATTTTTATTTTCTTAAACATTTTTTAGGAGTATAACCAGACTTAAGCTGTTTAGCTAAAAGACCATTGCTAAAACTTTATTTATTTTGCTTATGTAATCATATATAAACATACTTGGTGAATGGCCTTTTATATATATATATTTTTTTTTTCAACATTTTGGCCTTTTTTCTGGTAAGCATAAAAATAATTTTGTGCCATATTATATTAGGATTTTGTTTGATGTTGACTAAAGTTCACTTAGTAACAGTTATGCCGGCATGTTGATACAAGTGTAAAAGGTAAAGGTTAAAAAAGTCATGAGTGATGAATGTGTTACAGATGTGTATGTTATGAAAATGAATGAATGATTTACTTGTCAAGTAGTTGTATTTATATGAAAAATATTTGAAAAATGCTGAAATTGTTACAAAAAAAGAAAATATAAATAAATAAAAAAAAAATTCCTTTAAAATCAAGATGTTGAGGTCAAACTAGTTTCAGGATAACATAAGTTGCTGTATTGTTGTTTGTACAAGTTAATTTCAATCTTACAAGAGATTGATGGAAGAAAGTAAATACAAAAGTAGAAAGTGAGATAATATCCTGTGAATTTATATACGGCGACACCAGTGCACTATTGTTCGAAGTCGTTTCTTTTTTTAGAAATAAAGAGAAATTTTCCAAAATTTAAAAATTCTATTTTCCATTACAAAATTTTTTTTGAATTTTTAAAAAATTTTATACTGATCACTCGATGAAATTAATTGAACATATGTAATTAAAAATTTTCTATAAAATATTTTATTAAAATATTTTTTGGAATTCATTATGAAAAAGAATGGCGTTGGCTGAAGTGGTTAGACGGGTGACTCCAAAATGAAAGGACCAAAGGTTGGACATATTCATAAAATAAAAACACTACACATATTTCAGATATGCTTTAGTCTAGCTCTTTGTCACATTTTGTCTGAAAGTTTAAGTGACTGGTCAGTGGCCACTGAGTAATACCGGCTTCAGTTAATATTAAAGCTATTTTAATATCCCAGGAAAAACTTAGTATCGCATGATCTATATCAGCCATATGCATAATAAACAACAACAACATAAACAGTTTTTTGAGCTTTCACACCGACGAGAGCACAACAGCCAACCTGGGTCTAATCGTCGCTTTCTATAACGAGCTGATTCGACCACTTTTTTCACTTTGAGATTATTATAATTCTTGCTCTTATTTTGCAAAGAAACAAGAACAAATTTAAGAGCTTTCAAAGCTGTTTAACTTAAATGCAACTGTCACAAAAGTTTGGACGTACCTGATGTATATAAAGCACAACTTACTTTTCCATACTCTGCATTACTTTATAAATAAGAACAAAATTAAAATAAACTATTCTTTGCATGGTGCAGTAGTAGAGCGTGTTACTTTCCTGCAGGAAATATCACTAGTGAATCAGTACTGGTGCACTATTGACCTTGTCGCCAGTACTACTGACTAATTATACCCCACTCAATGCTTTTTGCTATAGACATATAACATGTGCGTGTCATTGAAAAGCAACTACTGACATTGGAACTACTGATTAGATAGTTCTTTAGGGACCATATGAAGACATTGGAAACAGATAGTCACTAGCACATTTTAGTTATTCTATAATACTCCTTTGACAATGAAATTGCGTATTTTGTTCACATTTTGGTATTTTATTAAACGAATCTATAAAAATTGGAACTTTTAATTGAAAAACATACAATAACCGGGATTAATTCATTTATTCGTTCAGCTTATCACCAGCAACTAGGGATTTTGTTTGCCATCTCTATTAAATAAATACACATACATATGTTAATCAAAAATTTTATGTTTCGCTGAATTAGTAAAATCAAACACTTACGAATGAATCTGCAAGTATGACAAATCTTTAACTGATGGCACAAAATCTTCCACAGGGTAAAACAATTTCCATAATTGGCACTTTCGCTTAAAATTTTAATTTAATTTTAAAATTTTCTATTTTTTACAATATGGATTGTTATTTTATATCTTTTTTGCAAATTCTTTTTATGTATTTTTTTAAATTATTGTTCAATACATTTAAATTCACCTTTTAATTTGATTTCTTAAACTAATTTTTATAAACACTTAAATTTTGCTTTACGTTACTTTTGTTTCCAACAAACAAATAAAACAAGAAGAAGCATAGTTGTGTGTAAATAAAAAAATGTTTTCTACGCAGTAGATACACGCTCTGTTGACAATGTCACCAAAATAGTTGACAAAAGTGGTGACTTGGGGACACTTAACCCCACGTTTCCTTCAGGATTATCATGCATATAAACCAATGTTCAAGGACTGCCGAAGGTATGTGTGTGTGTGGGTTTTTTTTATAATTTTCATGGGTTTGTTAAAACAAATTTTTTGCACGAAATAAACTGACAGCCGGTTTTTCGAAAACATAAGCCCTTTTTTCTACTCTTTATAAAACATATTCTAACTTTTCGTTTATTACATTTTGACATAAAAAAGGCTTTTTTGGTACAACCAAAAATACTCACACTCACAAAAAATTATTACAGTGACGAAATAAGGTAAATTTGTAAATTGCAACTTTGTTCTTTTTCGACCTCTTTACTTTTGGTGATTTTTTGCATTTTAACAATTTATTTTATTTTTTACGATGTTTTTTATTTAAGCGCATTTTTGCATTTTGTTGATCTTCCGCTCCAGACTTTTTTTAATTTTGGGATTTTTAGAATTTAGGATTTAGTAAAATTTCAAAAGTTTACCTTTTACTTTTTACAAGATACATCAACTTATCAAAAGTACATACTCAATATTACATTTACTGATGGAATATCCTTTAACTTTGGGTTAAATTGAAGTGTTAATTGATGTAGTCTGCATAAAAATGTACTGACTTTGCAATTTGCAAGTGTCTTTATATAATAACCAGAACACCCTTCAATTTTTTAGTGTGAGGTATTTGTTGTTTTAGTGGTTAAAGTCTAACATATTCAGTGAATATTTCAGAAGAGGATTCCCTTTCACCTTTGATGTACGGAACTCTTAAAGCATACAAAAGCAGGATAATGAAGCTTTGCCTCACTGTCACTATCCCTTTCTTAAAGAAAGCAACATCTAGAAGTATTACGCAATTATTAAAGTGGATGTTACTACACTTTAAAAAATAAATATTGCAGGAAGATTTACAAAGAAAAAAATTAAGATCAAAATTTTGTAATATAAATTTAAAAAAATTAAATTTGATTTGATAAAAAATATTTTTGAATTTTTAAAATTTGTTGCAACACATACTAAAAATGGCCAGGAATGTCCTTCGTGCTTACGAAATTATCTGCAGACACAAGTACATAAGGCATGCATTAAATAAAATGAGTTAATCTATTTCAAATCGAATATCAAATTTCTTCTATGTACATTTGTAATTATATCAAAATATTCATACATATTTTTTGTCACAACGGTATGGAAATGAGTATGAGTTAATAGTAATTTTAACAAGTATCTACGAGTAGTTACTTAAGACTTTTGGAAATCAGGAAAAAAGAAATATTTTTGATTTGTAATTCAAATTTATTTTGTAGTTTTATTTTTAATACAATCTATTTTCAAAACAAATTGCACAATTGCAATTGCACAATTACAAGCATCCTTAAACCCCATTACATCCTTTAAATTTATGTATGTTAATGCCTTCAAAACGAAAACTTAAAGTTGTCAAGTGTTTCACTAATACATATTGTTATATTTGAAAGTACAATGACATTGAGTTATATTCTTTAGGGTTGCTGATGTATACAAGGGCAAAGAAGCAATAAAAAGTAAAACGGTTCAATAAAAGGCTGTTTAAATATCTGTAGGGATTTAATGTAAATGGTATTTTGCTTTTGTTTTTTTTAGCAAAATATTTGTATTTCGATGACTATGGATAAAGAATTTATTAGTTGCTTTTGAACTCAATAATCGATTTGCTCACTCACCAAGTATATCCTTTAAGATACTTGTAATACATTTTCTTGTTTGTTAATGTGTGTTATTGGGAATTCTTGGCGTATATATGAAGCATTTTTGTATTATTTTAAGATATTAGAAGCTTCAAACAACAAGTGTTTTTTTTTTCGTCAAATCTTACAACACAAAAAAAATATTGTTGACTACACTGTGAAACAATGAAAATGGTGATTTTGGTAAACAATTCTTTTTTATGGGCCTCCAAAGATTTCAATCAATCAGTTCACCCTTAAAAAAAGGTGTCTTCAGTTTTTGGCCAACAGCTTATGCAAACTTGGTGATAGGTCTAAACGACATATAGCAATAATGTATCTAAGACCCTACCGAACAAATCTTGCCAACGTCTTGTGCCAAAAAAAAATTCTTCGTGCATTTTATGTGTGCAAAAATTAAGGAAACAATTTTTTATTTTGGCGATTTTTTTATAATTTTTGCGATTTTTTTCATATAGGCGACATTTTCTCGTTTTGGTGATTTTTTCGGTTTTTGGCGTTTTGTTAGCTTTGGCGACTTTTTCCATTTAGGAGCTTTTTTATTTTTGACACTTTTTTTCTCATTTTGGCGATTTTTTTCGGTTTTTGGTGATTTTTTTTCATATAAAAAATTATTTTGTTATTGGCGCCTTTTTCGCTTTTTGGCAATTCTTTTCGGTTGTTGGCGCTTTTTTTCATTTTTTTCATATGGACGATTTTTTCGAATTTGGCGACTTATTTTAGTGTTAGAAAATTTTTTTAATATTGGCGATTTTTTTCTTTTTGGCGATTTTTTTCAATTTTTGGCTATTTTATAATTTTTAATTTTTATAATTACATAGTAAAAATTGCATTAAATGATGGACCACCCTTTAATTTAAATTTTTTTTAAATTTTCATGTTAGTTGTTGTAGTCTATATAGAGATACCCTAATTTTACAAATTTCAAGTGTCAATATACATATAGGCAATTCCCAGGAGACGGACACGGCATTCGTACACTTTTATATGAGCAAAAAACTAGAAAGAAATGGAAATATCTAATATATATGTATATCATAATGCTTTAAAGCAATGAAGGAGTAGTATATTTAAGAAAATAAAATCCTGGGCGATATCAATAACATAGTAAAAAGATATAAGCAAATGTCAGCAAGAAACGGACGCGACAAAAATAGAAGTATAGAAATATACATTATTCAGCGAAATTTTATGAAGAATTTTTTTTGTAAATTTAGAAATGAAGGTAAAAAAAGATCTTTTATGTGTAGATTTATGAAACATGAAAATTTTGTTTTAATTTTTTTAAATGGTTAAAGTACAAATACGGACGCGACAAGGCTGACGCGACATTTTTTTCTCATGAGAATTAAACGTAGTAACATTTCTAATATTGATTGAACTTTAATTAAAAAATAATAAAACGATAACAAGCGCTAATTTACTGCTGGAAAAAGTTAATATGCGACGTATGCGACATTAAGGTATTGGTGGAAGCAACCTCAAACAACTTCCCTTATTAGAGCTCCATTCTCCTTTTTTTCTGGTAATGCATAGGTTGTTGTTAGTAGGAAATTTGGAAATTACAAAAAAAGAAAAATAAAATAAATGGTGTTTTAAAAGTGCCATATTTTGTTAAAAAAATTTCACAAATTAAAAACGATTTTAAATTTGTAAAGTATAGAACTTTATGCTTTATTATTTAAAAAAAAAAAAAAATTTTTGAGCAAAAAAAGTTTTTTTTGGTTCACCTTTTTTTGGAATAACCCATATATACACGCGTGTGTTTGTTAATGTTCTTCATTTTTAGTTATACGCATGCATAGTTGTTTGATGGTCAATGAAATAAAAAAGTACTTAAAACTATAATTTTGATACTTATGTACATACATATATTTTGAGTAAAATTAGTCGGTATTGGAACTATTTTTTTCTTAGACACAAGACTTAAAAACTCATTATTATTTCAGACATGACTGACTATACATATAATAAATGAATAAATTGATTCGGCTATAAACATTAAATGATAAACTGAAAGACGCAATATTACATACATATATTGCATATTGTATGGGAAAAAATTATAGGTGTAAAAAAAATAAATGAAAACTACTTCAGCAAACCCAACCTTATATATTTTATGGTTTGTTGTAAACTATAAAACCTTAAAAAAATATATTAACTGAGATAAAAACAAATAAAATTTAGCACATTTAAAATAGTTGAAAAGACAACAGCATCTTATAAGTAAAAGCAAAAGCCGCTATTTGCAATGCAAATATTATTTAAAAGCATTAAATTTGCTTGCTTGGCAGCACTAGACATGCCCAGTCATGTATCATCTGTTGGGACAACAAAAAATTTTGTCATCATTAAAAATATTTATTGCCTTCAACTTGCGCATTCCGCACAACAACGAAAGGCATGACACTTTAAACATAGAAAACATTTTTCACAAATGTTGCTTTCCGTGTTTTATATATTTTATATGTTTTTCGTGGGGAACAAATAAAAACAATTTATGGGCATAAGTATGTACATACATACATATGTATAACGTATAGTATATGATATCAACAACACTAATTTTGACATGTAAAAGATGTCGTTTTAAAATTTTAAGAGGGCAAATGGCTAGACTGATATTTTTTAAAAGAAATATTTCTAAAAAACATGTACAGATAAGTGCATTGTACGTACAACATACATATGTATGTGTGCACGAGTGTGTATGTAGTAGAGAGCTCCACAAGTATAACATAAATGCCTAAAGCTCTTATCAGACGTGCCATACCATATTGCCATAGCCATAACCAAAAAATATATTTGCTTTTCATATTAGTGCTGCTATATTCATAAACAGCTTTTTATGCTCTCATTTGTTTTGTCATCAAAAGTACAGCAATAAATATCATCGCCTCAGATTTTTTTTGCTCCACCGACCATTCTTAAAGAAAATGAACTAGATATAGAGTATATATATTTTGGCAAGCCTCTTACTAAATCAAAAACGTGTTTAACGAAATTATTTATGATTTGAACGGGCTTAAGTTTGTATCGCTTTTTAAGCCAAGCCAATATTTACAACTAACTTCAGTGTTATTTGTTCATTAATAATTATCACTTGTAATTTGGCTTAAAAAGCGATACGAGCTTTATCCCGATCAAATCATAAATATAGAAACAAATAAAGTTCGAACAACAATAATTAAAAATTAACTGAAATTTATTATGATTTCTTAGGTATAAAAATTCATTTTGATCCATGTCAACTATTTTTAGGTTCAATAATTACTGTTTTGCTGCACACGTCACTGTTTTGCGATTGCGTCGAATTCTTCATTTAAAAACGTGCAAAGTAAAGCTAACTCTTGTCTTGCTTCATTTCTATAAGAAGTATCCCAGTAAAAATTTTAATGTTTTTTGAAGCAATAGGGCAATAAAGCACATCATACTTCGTTTTAAAATACGAGCTTGTTAAAAAACAGTGAACGTATATGAAGCAAACTACAGGTAAAAAGTGATTTAATAGTGAGAAAAAATGTAGTGCTCCAAATCAGCAGTGATATCAGCAGGTTTGTCAGCGCTACTTTTATTTTATAATAGTAAAAACATGCTTTTTTGAAGCAAAAATTTTTGCTGGGATATAAAACAAGAAGATGCAGTAAGAAAAATTTAACGGCAAAGTTTAAGCAAAAACATCGTCAGCCAGACGCAGGCGCCGGTCATATACTTTAATATGATCTTATTAAACAATAAAATAAAATAAAATAAATCTTAGTTATGCATGTTTGAGTACAACAGAAAACATTTAATTTCATTCTATATATTAAATACATTTCAATTATTTGTATTAATTGTGTAAGCGGATCGATTGTTGAAACTATTATGCAGGCGGCTTCTGAGTCGGCGTTAAACCAAGAACTTATTTCTCTGGACAACAAGAATAATAAACTTGAAGCATTATTTTTCGAATATATCAATACAAAGCAGCTACATAAGAACACATATGAAACCCCAAAAAAATAATTTTTTAAAATAAATTGTGTATGCGGCGAAAAACATATTTTTCACTCACATTAAAGTAATATTAACTTGTAACTTCTTTCATGAAAGTTCAAAAAAAAAATATAAATTTTTCTTTCAAACATGTGTCGAAAGCAGCAGTGCATAAATCCGTCGGGTATACTTTGAGAAAATTTCATGTAAACCTCCTTTGTCGTTTTTCTGCACTCCAATTTTTTTGACATATGCGCTAAACCAATTCTGAGGCGACAATATGTCTAACCAGCGAATAGGTCTTTATATTTACAGCGAAGTCACCTATAATCAAATGCAGTCTTGCCCCATAAGTTTGCTTCGAAAAGCTGTTTTCTATGGTTACGATACGTTTAATTGGACAATAACGTAACGACAGAGGAGGTTTCCTGTGTTGCTGTTTCCTACGTTGCAGTTACATTCCATTACAGTCGGGTAACTGAGCCTTAAAAATATTTACGGAAACTAAATTTTATTTCAAACAAACAAATATTTGTTTGAAAATTTTTTGGGCATAGTTTTTTCTGTGTGTGTTTCTCTTCAAAATGATTACATATTGAATCCGCAATGGAAAATTTCATACAATTTAAAATTTCTGCAATTTTTGTTGATTTATTTAAAATGAAAAATATTTTCGAAAAATTACATCTTCGAAAAAATTTGGAATTTAAATGATTTTAGAACTTTATTTATTTTAAAATTGTCGATTAAACGTTAAAAAATTATTTTATTAAACACCCTTATAGTGTGTAATATTTACTGTAAAAAAATCAATATTGAAATTAGTTAAATTTAACCAGATTGGTTGTCTATTTGCACTCCGGTCTTTTTATAACCCGTAATAATTTTGTAAAAAAGTATTTTTATCTTCGTTTCTCCCTTATTCTTCATATAAATTACAAATTCTCTGAATGCCAATTACATTTTTCATAACAACGTTTATTATAATTCTTCTTAAACGAATGAAGAACAGAAAATAAAACATTTTATAAATTTCACAACAACATTGACCTTTTCTATACGAAATATTATTATGACACACAAATAACTGATGTGTAGTTTGAAATTCCAATAGTAGAAACTATTACATTAAAGCATGTGTTAACTAATATTCCTTTACTGCAATGTAATGTAAGAAATACAAATATAACTAACAAATAACTTTATGGGTCTTTAAATAGAGAGAGAGTGGGAGTAAGCATTCGTCGTAGCATGTAGGAATCCTTTTTGGCTTAAATCCATTTGTATTTAAGACATGTCTGAAACGTAAATTTTGTAGCATACAAAACAAATAAATCTATTATTTTCTTGTTATTTATAATTTTTTTTATTTAAATATGTATTTCATTCTACAAAAAGAAGAAAAAAAGTTGCAAGAAAGCGTATTACAATTTATTTATTATTTTCGAATATTAAATTTAGAGATTTAATAAAGTTCCATGAAATCCTTAAAATAGCTTTAAAAACATATCCCTACATACAACAAATGTTTGTTACAACACGTTGTAGCATAAGTTTGCAACAAAGATTATTTCCACAAAATAAAATTATAGCAAGTTTAAGTACAAGAGCGCAAAAATACTTTTACATTTGACTCAACAGGTGGTTTAAGAGAGCAAATACTCTCTTACACTGAAAACAAACAAACATTTAAGTAAACACAAAGTTTGTTTTATAAACCTCAAATAGTTGAACTTGAACTTAAACAAAAATATATAAAATGTTTACTGATATTAAAAAATTTGTGGCAAACTCATAAGAGTAAAAGCGCGGAGCTCTCTTTCTTTGCAATCATTTGCAAATGGTGCGAATCTAGCGAAAAAGCAATACCACTACAACAACAACAAAATACATTTAACTTTTATATGCAACCGCCTAAATAATTTGCATCACTAAAATTACTAATAAAATAAAAACAAGCAATGCGAAACCAATGCTTTAAAAATTTTATGACTATAGCAGCCGTCACGCGTTATTTACCCCCAAAAAGCTTTAAATCGAAAATGTCTAACAAAAGTATGAAAATTGCAAATATAAATTTCATATAAAATTTTTATGACCGCAATACATTTTTTGCAAAAATTTAAGCAAAAGCCAAATATTGAATATTGGGCTTTTTATACGCTCGTCAATTTATTAAGAACACCCAGTATAAAAATTATATATAACTTCACACAAAAAATGTAAGAGTAAGAGTTGTTTTAAGAAATTTTTGGGTAAAGTTTCGCTAATGGTCTGCATCAGTGAAATTCGCTTAGAATCCAGGTAAGCCCCTCAATAATAAATTTCAATGTATTTTTAATAAATAAAAATATTTTACAGAATAAGTAAAATAATAATTTAGGATTATTAGTGTGTTAACAAAAAAAAAAAAAAAGAGAATGAGAAAAAATTTGTTTTATTAAGTTATTTTTATATACCAAAAAAATTTAAGATTTCCAGCCCATTAAAATTTATTATACTATTGCACACGGTTCTACTTAAGCGATTTTTCCGAAACTTACCGCACACCTTGAGCTCTAAAATAGACACAGTCGCCCAATTAAAAAAATGTGCAGAGGCATTAAAATTTAAAAAAAAATATGAAGAAAAAACAACAATACATTTAAATTAAATTTAAAAATTTTCTCCATTTATTTCTGTCGTGCGCAAGTCTCTTTACTTTTGACCAGGACATCCCTCTACTGGATTTGTCCAGTTTCAGTTGATCTGCGCCATGTAAATTTGGGTCGTCCTACGCTTCTTTTGCCTTGTGGGTTCCCAATCATGAAATAATTATTTTAGATTTGTCTGATTTCTTTTACCAATATATTTCTTTTAAAAATATAAAATATGTTTAATTTATAGAGAAAAAGAAAACATTTATTTTTTTTGTTTACTTTTATATAACAAAAAAGTAAACATTTCCCAACCCTGGAATCATCTCATTTTTGTGATTTTTCCGGTTTTTGGCAATTTATTTTAGTTTTATATTTTTTTTAATCTGGCGCTTTTATCGTTTTGGAGATTTTTTTCGGTTTTTGGCGGTTTTTTTCAGTTTGGCGATTTTATAATTTTGGGACTTTTTTACTTTTGCCGCACAATTATATTGGAATTAACATTTTTCGTTGCTCGTTTTGAAAAATTTTTATCTCTCATGTATTTCTTGTAAATGTTGCGGCCAAAGTTCTACTCGTACATAATCTGTCCAAATTTAACGTCCGTAGCTCTTACGGTTCTAGAGAAAATAGCCTGTGACGGACAGATAAACAGACTTACAGCGTAGCGAAAACAATAGGGTTCCTTTTCACCTTAGGTGTACTGTGTTTTAAAATAATACCATTTATTTACAAAAATCAAACAGCGAATGAGGTTACAAAGTATAAAATGAAAATAGGCTAAAAAATGTAAAAAAAATAAATTTCAGGAAAACGCAGTGACTGAGTGAGCGAAACCGTCCGAAAACACAAATTATCTTCTGTGTCGTCACATCTCTATATATCTTCTGTAGTAAGGATCCACCGTGTAAATACCTTATGGGGTCGCACGTAAATATTGCATCATCAACATATTTTTATCGTTTTTGGTGAAGGTTATAAGAAAACAATATCTTCTTACAAGAAATATGATCAATAGCAACAAAATGCATGATTTTTGCTTCCTTAGTCTATTGAAATCTAATATAATGTTAATCTTATGGTCCTTCTGATGGCTACTTTACTACTTTACTTTGAAAATTAAATATTCTACTGTGGCCGAAGATCTTCTTCTCTTTCTCCTACTTGCAGTCAAATAGTATTATTATCAAGAGCTTCACAAAGTATGTAGTGGCATCTTCCAAACAATTAAACAACAAAGCACTTGAGAGCTTTCTTCAATATTTCCAAAATGGCTTTCGTTGATCAAATGTTAAGAAATTCAATATTTTCATAAAGTTCATTTACTAAAACAATGTAATAACTCAAGAAACCAGTTTACGTAATTTGCACACAATTTAATGAAAAAGAAAACTTAATTTTTCTCTCAAGAGTTAAGTAAACAAAATATTTTCATGAAACTTTTACAAAATATGAATACTGATGGGAATTAATTCTGCATCATTAACTCTAAATCTCATTTTTTGAGTTATCACATTGTTTTAGTAAATGAGCGATATATTAGCCATGTTTGCGGTGAGACATTAATGTGTAATGACACTGGGTCTTTTGAGCATTAAATAAAACATCTGAATCTCTTAAATAATGTCACAATGTTTTTGGTTGAAAGTATGGCTGTCATAATTTATAAAATAAAATCTGCTTAGAAATAATAAAAAAATACTCTTACTTGGTATAGATAAGTGTTGACTTATACATAAATCTCGAAGGAATTAAAGAAATTTATTTAAAAAGTAATATCATTTTGTATTAAAAAATTTTTCGGTGAAAAGTTAGTCCTTGGGAAAAATATTTTTTGTTGTTGTTATGATTTTTATTTTGTAAAGAAGTGCTAAAGCATTCTTTAGACTGGAGGAGTGACCAGAAAGAAGTTTTAGTTTCTTTTTATTTAGATAAATGCTTCTTAAAATTTTGTAAATTTTGGGCAGACCTTTGTGTAAAATATAAAAAATCATAAGAAAATTATCTACATAAAATATTCTGCAGAGTTTTGGACAGATGAAAACAAATTAAATTAAATAAAGTAGCAATTAAATGAAGCCACTAAAAACCACTTTTTTATTGTCGTAACAGGCAATTGTAACTAAAGGGTGTTTCGTTTGTAGGCATGTTTTCTTAACACATAATATAATTTTTGCTTGCTTTTGGAATAACGATTCTTGCTAAACATTCTTATGATTAAACTTGGGCTATAAGTCAACTTCAGTCGAATTTCTGGCATTTGCATTTTCGCTGCTAGAGGCTAAGCTTTTGAAAATGTACCCAGCTACTTAATTCCTCTGGAGATGGTAGCAGCATAGTCAACATCTGATACTCGAATGCAAAAAACATATATAAGTATTGAAATATTGCCATCATCAAATATTTTGCATTTATAAAAATTAAATTATTCTTTTATAATGTACTTATATCACGTAAAAATATAAAAATGGGTCAATTTATTCTTAACAAAATATAATTTCTGTTATATAATACTAAATTGTAAGATATCACCCATTCAACATTTTATATTATAGTGGCAACACTTAAAAAAATAATTTAGGTTTATAAAACGTTTAACAAGTAAATTTCCATACAAAATTTGATTTGTAAAACTTTTCTAAATCAAAATAATTTTTTCTGAATACGGCAGTATATCCTCGCCTCAGAATAGGTTTAGCCCATATGCCACACAAAGTTGGAGTGGAGAAAAACGATAAAAAAGGTTAACATGAAGTTTTCTCAAAATATAACTGATGGATTTCTTTTGTATTTGCACCACTACTTTCGACAAATGTTTTGAAGAAAATGGAAAATTTTTGTCAACTTTCATGAATAAAGTTAGAAGTTAATATTACTATATTGTAACAGTAAAAATTCTATCCGTGACGCATACACCACTTTTTTTAATTTATTTTCAAAAAGTAGCTTTTTGTGCTCCATACGTATACTTTACTGCTGTGAATTGAGAATATTTTGTTTATTTTTCTTGCTGTTAAGAGAAATAAATCGATCGTTTAACGCTGACCAAGTAGCCGCCACCATCATATTTTTAATTATCCTTCCGCCTACACACATACACAAGAAAAAATAAATAAATTCAAGTGCATTTAATGTAATGAATGAAATTAAATGATTTTTGTTATACTCAAACACGCATAATTACGATTTCTTTTATTTTATTTTACAGCCTTGTTTATAAAACTTACGAAGGTTTTAAAAATAAATTTTTATACAAAATTTTTCTTTAAAAGTCTTTATAAAGCCTTAATAATTTTTATAAATAAGGCTGTTAGTGTTTAATAAGTTTACATTAAAACTTTTAATCGGCGGTCAGGGTGATGCTGTTTTTGCTTAACAGACGCCGTTAAATTTTTCTTACTGCACTTTTTGTTTTTATTATTCATTTCTTATAGAAATGAAGCAAAATAAGAATTAACTTTGCTTTATACATTTTTGTATAAAGAATTTGACTCAATCGATAAACAGTGGCGTGTATAGCAAAACAATACTTATTAAACTTAAAAATAGTGGATATGGTGCAAAATTAATGCTTAATATATCAGAATCAATTATACATTTCGTGAAAGGTGTTTTTGATTCAGAAAGAACGTATTTAAAATATATACATTCCATAGCCTACTAATTTTTTTTAAGGTATGTCCGGTGGAGCAAAACTATTCTGGGTCGACGATATATTCTCATTTTTGCCAAAGGAATATAAATTATACTACAACGACAAAATAAGCGTAGACAACAACCTGCCGCCCTGTTGATGTGGTAACGTCAGAAGAACCATTCTCATATAAACATCTGGGGGCAGATTACGGCTATCGATACGACTCGTAATTTAAAAATATTTCTATATAAACTTTTTGAAATATTTTTAAATTACGAGTCGTATTGAATGTCGTAATTTGCCTCCTTTATTCTATCCTTGACATTTTGTATTTGGTAACTTGCAGCGTTTAATGGGCTTAATGGTTCAGTCTTACAAATCTGCACAGCATTTCTAAAAACCTTAAACACGTTTTCTGCAAAACTAGTTGTTTTTAATTGAGACACTATGATCGACTTGTTAGTGGCCTATTACATTTTACTAAATAACTTGAAAGGTTCATTTCATAAAAAAATAACATCTCACAATGAAACACTCTTTTTTTTCATTATTAAAAGCAAACTCACAAATAATAAAAATGCTTTGGACACTGTTACAGCAGTTAAAGCAAATACAAAAACTTCCTGTGTACAGTTTTACGAGGCAAAAAATTAAGCCATATTTAGTTGGAATAATAAAAATTTTATTTTATTTCTTCCTGTTTATTGTACATAAGTTGGGCTGGGCAAATCTTATATATATATATATATATATATACTCGTATATATATTTTTTTAATAACAAAACAACTTCCGCTTACAACCAGCAACTTGATAACGGAAAGTAAATGGATGGATGGACAATGTTTATGTGATCTGCTCAAAGCTAAATTTAACTTTAATTACCTTAAAGTACTAGAGATTTTTTCTTGGCTGGCTTTCTGCTTGCAAAGAGCTCTAAATCTCTTGACTGAAAATCACATAGCATTATTAGTTCTAAGTCGTTAAGAACATTTTTGATAACTTTTTCTGCTAGAAATAAAAAGTCCATAAAAATCTACTTGTAATCCCATCTCTGGCTTAATTTAAAAGAAATTAAAATTAATGTTTCGCTTTCGGTTATTGGGGCTCGCCTACTAACTTCTATTTTTTTATTTTGCTCATATGTATAACCGGAATTACAGATCTTTAGATTGTAATTAACGTTTTATGAGACAATCAATTTAAAATTTATTGGTTATTTTTAAAACACGTACTGTCATATCTTGCGACAATTAATCATGACTAGATTTACGTTAAAATAATACATTAAATATTTTTTTTTTTGAGAAATAATACAATTGAAAAAATACATCGCTCATCATTCATTCTGTGGCAAAAAGGAAAAATTGCTTAAGTCGAGATAATGGAACCTTGCGAAATCTGTAAAAATCAATCAACCAATTGATTGAAAAAAATTATATTTTTACCAATTAAAAAAATTATTGAATCAATAAATAACTTTATTACTAAAATTTTAATACAATATCGAATTAAAAAAAATGGAATATTAACTTTTTCTATGTATATACGCTTTTTAGCATATTTTTTATCCTCTGCTTACGAAAGCCACAACAAGTGCCGGTACGGTGAAGAGTTGGAGTAGTAAATATTCCGCAAAAAATTCACCGTTTCCATATATACAGTTTTAACGTAAACTAAAGGATTCCCATAAGATGCATCTGCATTATGTTTAATCTCCTCTGCCAGCATTAGAAGTTAAGACCTTGATGTTTATATGTTGTCTAGTATTGTTATAAAAAGCTCCTTTTCAAACACATAAATATGTAAGTATATAAACAAGCAACTTTTTTATATCATGATGCTTCAGTTTGTTTTTAAGTTTAAAATCTTGCCTTATTGCAAATTTTTAGTTCCTACACAGCTTACCCTTCGACTGTTGGCATTTTCTCTAGAATTATTTAAATTTTAGCAAGTGTTTTTTAGCTATTTACTTGTTATGAAACTTAATGCTGTTGGTTCTATTTAAAACGTTTAAGTTAAGTTATGTAAAACACTCGAAAGCAAGAAAATATGTATATAAAAAGATAAAAACAAATTTTTCAAACCAAATACTCTATGGAGATTACAGATTACATAAGGAAAACAATCTCTGTGTGGTATTAAAATTAAATAGAATGTGTTTATACGTACTCAAGCAGAATATTAAATAAAAATAAAGTTTAATTCATAGTTGAAAAAGTATCTCATGACAAACAGAAATATTAGGGGAAATTGTAAAACTGCCTTAGTGACCAAGTCTAAAAAGGCAAGAAAGTAAATAATTTGGCAGAAAAAAATTAATTGAAAAAGAGTATTTAATTTGTCAAATCTGCTCGGCATAATTTTTGTATGATATTAAAAGTATAATGGGTTTTATAAAAAAAAACCTGTAATATTAATTTTATAGGAGTGTATAGGCAATTACAATTTTTCCTTTTCAAAACTAGACCATAGTGCAAGCCCCTTGTACGTGACAGGTTTGCATAAAGTTGTTTTAAGCATGAATTGATTTGATACTCTTAATGTTTAGTTTTTCGTTGCCATGGACATGGCATTGTCCTTTTCTTACAAAATGCCAAATTTCACATAAATCAATTCACTCGTTTTTGCATGATTGAACAACAAATATCTAAACGTGCAGCAAACTTTCACATTTTTTTTTATAAATTTAAGCTTGAACAAACTTCCCCATCGAATAGAATACGCTTTAATATGTCACATTCTGTTTAATTAAATTGATTTTCTTACAACAAATACTGCATAATCGTGACCAGAAGGAAAGAACCAGGGACTTTATTCCCATTTTGTTTTGCTCCGTTTCCGTTTGTTATTGTAGGAAGGAAACTTTAGTAGAATTTTCCATTACAATTGGAATGGCAATAACAGGAAATAGACAAACAATGTAAAATAGATACTCTGGCCCTAATTTTATTTCTTCTACTTTCATTTCATGGCAATCATCATCAACAACAATATTTTCTGGTCTAGAAATAGTAAAAATTAAGCCGAAAACAAAATTACATGTATTTTTGTAGGTTTCTGTTACAGGCATAATTCTAGATTAACTTGAATAAAATCAGACGATAAAAGAAGAGAACACATTCATGCATAATAAAGTCATGCACAAGAACACTTACAAGAACTTTTAAGAAATAGGGGATTTTTAAAATGCTTTTTTACTACAGTAAAATCTTCTAAAACGCTAAACGATGAGATAAACTATCATACACAGTCGCTCGATCTATTAAAAAATCGTGTATGCTCAAAAAGTAGTATAGTATAGATTCAAAATTTGATATGTGTGATAGATTTTTTTACAAGTCTGAACGATTTCCAAAAGTTTATGAAAATTTTCATAAAAGGATCATTTCTATTTGATCAGAGATGCATTTTCTAAAGCGGCTGATAAGAAAACAGCAATGTCTGCCTCATTTATTTAAAGAAAGAGATAGAAAAATTTTGCGTTATTATTTCTTTACATATGCAAAATAATTAAACACAAAAATTATTTTGAATGGTGGAAAATTGCACTTGTTCACATTAGAAACCAAACATATGTCTTTGCATCTTTTTTGTGTAAAAGTGTGGCACCTATAAGAGATATTGTTGCGATTTTTATTTAGTGTGACAGAATTCAGTCAGATTTTCTAGTAAACGAGTCATACGACTGTGTATGACAGTGTATCATGCTCTTAAACAATACTGTTGGCAAGACATTTGTTTTAGTTATTGCCGGTATAGAAGCAAAGAAGAAAATACTTCGTGACTGAAAAATTTGTGATGCTTTTGTACGCATGGCCGCGTACAAAAACGTACCATCTAGAATTTGGGTGATAATTTTTTGCAAAATTCTCTTATTTGATTCTTCTGAGAACAATTTTGATGATTAAAAACTGATTTATCACTTGGGTGATTGAAACAGAAGTCACTTATGATTTATCGATATGATCAAATAATGATTTCTTAAAAATAGAGAAACAAAATGCAAACCGCCAAAGGGTGATTTAATGATTTAATACTACCAGAAAATTGCTCAAATATGAATCAGCAAATCGTATCATAAATGATTCTTTGGCATGATTTATTTATATAGTACCATTATCTTACATCGGGAGTATCATATATGATCAAAAAGTTAGATCATATGCGGTTATTTTTCCCGTCAAGCTGATTCGGAAAAGATTCGATTATGATACAAAATGCTAGCTGGGGTCATGCATGTACACTCGCCCACACGTTGTGTGTATGATCTTTTATTTGTATTTGCACATACAAACGCACATATGTAGCGGCATTAGTTGTGTGTGCTTGCTTTAAAACCCATACTTAAACACAAACGTAAAAGCTTATCTTACACACACAAACTCAAACGTGCAATATGTAAAATAACAAAAATACACCCATCAACACTTTTTCTTTTGATTGTTTGTTACGAACAAGAAGTCTTAGCGACATCGCTTGTTAAGACTCATATCATAAACATCAATACATCCATCGTGCTTCTCTTATTTAACGACAGCATTTATTATTGGTTTAGTATAATACATGCCACTCGAATACATTTAAAAATAGCCGTATTTACATTTCAAGACTCTTTATGCAGGCCTCTTATATATAAGAAAAGCTTGTGAATTGAAAAATTTCCATTTTTATATGAAAGTCCCATAATGTTTCACTGATATGTTTCACACAAATTTCGCTATTACAAAACAAAAATCCCCCAAAAAGCGTTTTAACAAAACTTATATATGTATTTTTATCGGAACACTGACACATTTATTAATATTGACTTTAATATTTTAAAGTCAGTAAAGTGCAATATTGCCTTGTCCGTACGGACACTACATATGGTCCCTAGCATGTCAAACTATCCAATATGCAAATTTGTACTTTTCAGAAGAGCACAAACCCCCTTTAATTGTGAATTTAAAGTTGGCGTATTACTAAAAATGCCAGGCTTAAAATATTTCTTATTGAGTTATCTATCTTCTATGAGAAGTTCAGCATTTTGAAACGAGGCATATCGTTTAAGTTAGTGTACCAAGATAACGAATCTAAAAAACGAATTTCATATATTGGATAGTTTGACATGGTAGGAACGATATGTAAGACCCCTGCAGAAAATTTGGTGGCAATTGATCCAAACGGACTCGTCTTATGACTTGATAAAATGCGAGTGTTACCAAAAGCACGGAGTAGTGTATGGTGAAAAAACAGACATATCGTGTAAATAAATAGTTACATATTCGCTATTTTCGTGATGTATCTTCTTGATCTTGAACCAATTTAACTGGGACTCTGCCTAGTATTGTAAATGACACTGAACATGTTCGATAAGGTTTTACCAAGACCTATCAAACAGTGTAAATATAATGTTAATTTCTCCCTCCAATATGACTCTGGAAACAGTCCCGTAACTATACTGAGATATTAAGCTAAGCTTAATTGGTATTTATACTTTTGAAATATGAGTAGCTCTGCCGTAAGCTTATAGTAAAGGAGGTCGTTGGTTCAAATACCAAAAAAAATTTCTGATTAAAAATAAAATGTCATTGCATTTGTTACAATAGAGTATTTTGTAATTGTTACAGTTAAATGTCGGTATGACATTTATACTCGTATATAATTTATATTATTCTACACCAATTAGGTCCCTGTGAAATAGTTCAGTGACAAGTCTCAAGGTGTGTACAATGTATCAATTAACCCCATCCTAAGCCACCCCCATGTAAAAGTGACTAGCCAGCTTCGTAGGAAGTGTTAGAACTCGAAGTGGTCCCTATCATTTCGGGACCGGTCACGTGACTAGTCTTATGTCAGTTCAATTTCCTAAACGAACTTTTTACTTTTGGCGCTTGTTTAATTTCACGATTTTTTCGGTTTTTTGTGATGTTTTTAATATTGACTTTTTTTGGTTTGGCAATTTTTTTTACAATGAAGCTCTAGCAATTTTTTAGTTTTGGCTTTCTTTCGTTTTGGTGATTTTTTAGTTATGGCTATTTTTTAGTTTTGGCGTTTTGTTTGTTTTTGGCGATTTTTCCCTTTTTTACCGATTTTTTTTTTTTGGTTTTTTTGCGACTTTTTTCTTAGTTTTTGCGATTTTTTACAAAATATATTATTAGTTCTAGCGATTTTTTCAGTTTTGGCTATTTTTTACTTTTGGCGTTTTCTGTCTTCTTCGAATTTTTTCCGTTTTTAGCACTTTTTTGGGTTTTAGCGGCTTTTTTTGTGTTGATTGTTTCATTCGCACACATGGTGTCAACAGCTGATGTGACTGCTCAGCAAATCACAATTGATCCACAAAATAGTATTAACTCAACTCATAGAGACGAAAAACTGTTTGTGGTTACATTTAAAGAGAATTTGAAAATCCGAATACATCGTGGTAAGCAAATGCCGTTTCAAAATATATTCACATTGCCATGGGCCTGTGGCAAAAATTAAATAAATATACTTAATAGTAACCAACCAAAAAAGTTTGTCTTAAGTAGAACAAAAATAAGCAAATTAACTAACATGTGCATAATTAGTAAAGAATAAACGACAATGGTAAGTCTGTTGGAAATTAGAGATGGTAAATTTGGGCTTTCATTGCAAAACACGTTTCAGCAAAATTGAAATACGATGAATCAAAACAATTCACGTATTCCATTTGCAAGAAAGTATATAAAGCAGAAACTTACATCAACTGACACCACACACAGTGGACCAACACAGAAGAACGCTGATGATGAAGGTTTAGTGGCCTTCGAAAACGGCTGGCTGTTCCGTTCAACTATGTGTTGTCAGAATATTTACAACTAGCTTTGATTTTATGTCTTCATTAATAATTATCACATGTAATTTGGCTTAAAAAGCGATACGAACTTTAGCCCGTTCAAATCATAAATATTCACATTGTTTTTATTTTAAAATCTTTCAATTATTTAGGAAGAATATTTGTGTTTTGAAAAGAGACAGCACTCCAAAAAAATTTTCGCAATTTTATCATAAAAATAGTCACATTTTGAATTAAAATTAATAAGGTAAAATAAATTTTATCAACAATCGGAATACGTTGAAATTTTTACACTAGATATATATTAAGCTCGATATATATATATATATATATATATATATGTTTATTTTAAAGGAAAAACTTTCAAGCAATGCTTGGGCTTTTTAGTAAAATCATCAGTTGTTAAATAACTTCAATAATTACAAAAAAAAATATTCAACCATTAAATTTTGTGATTTTATTTTAAAGTTTAATTTGTTTGAACTAAATTGAAGATTATGTAAAGAAATTTCATTTTTATCTTTTACTTTTAGTACTTAATTCTCATGTCGGCGTACCCATTTAAACAAAACGAACAGCTGTAAACAAATGTCATCTTCCAAACATTTTGTAAACAAGACCTTTTTATATAAATACACATTTTGCTATCATCAGCTTAACAATTAAGCTACAAATTTAGCTGACATGAAATGTGAGAAAGAGTAGAGAAAAAACTACATGATTATTTTTGATTTATGAATACTTTTTTCCTGCAATCAATTATACGTCCTGCTGAACAGACGATGTTGGTACGTTCCGCTACTTAGTTGGGACATTGAAAATGAAAGATTATAAGTTTTTACTTGCAAACATACTGACACACACACTCACTTATGGCAATAAATTGTCGGTTACAGCTAAAATGAAATTCTATTAATGTCAAGACCATAAGAGGGGAAAAAATTAATTTTTTTTTAAAGTAACTAAAAATTCTTTGAACTATGAAAATCAAAGAACAAAAACTTTAATTGAATTGAATTTGCTGGTGGTTAAGCATTGTCTTTATATTTCATTGGTGCTTTGCCAAATCTTCAGTAGACTTCAACCACATATTTTGAACAGCCCTTATCTTATATACACACTTTCAAAAACTATTTGAGATACATATATCACAAATAATAATATTTTTGAAAATCACAAAAGAAAAATAATTGTAGAATCTTAGTAGGCTTTAACAAAACCAGCAAATAAATTTCACAAGGCACATTTATTTCCAGGTAACATCAAGAATAAAAAACAACATGGTTTTTAATTTATACAAAATGTCAAAAATAGAATTTGTTTATTCACAAAAAGTTAAAAAAAATTCTACATAGCAGCTGGCACTAACAAAATTTGCAACGTTTAGCACTTTCACGATTTTTTAATAGTTTTTTCGTATGTTTAAATGTGTTTCAAAGAACTTTTTATTAAAATATTTTTCAAAATGAAATTTCCTTAACATTTTTTTTAATTTATCTTTCCTAAAAAAAATCTTGAAGTTTAGGATGAACTTTAATTTCGAAAAAATATCAAATTTTTTTTCAATTATTTACTGAAATTTAGATTAAAACTATGTTTTGCGTTTAAATTTGCATAAAAAAGGGTTCCGTACGGACACTACATACCGTTTATATTTTTTTTATGTTTTATGTAAAAAAATACAAAAAATTTAATAGCGATAAGTTGTATTTTAGATTGTGCGTCCGCCCCTCAAAGTTGGCCTTCAAGTCAATTTTTCAATGAAATTTTTTGCATATGACTATCTCTTTAAAAAATCAACTAACAAGAATATGATGTATGGCAATATTTTAGGTTTTTGAGTCAACAACATTAGTCTTAAGGAAAGTTTTTTGCCAAAATTAATATTTATTTTAATAATGAATAAAATAACCAACAAAATGCCAACAATTTTATGTATCAAAATTAAATTTATATGGAAATTATTTATATCAAAAATGTACAATAAAAGTTTGAGAAATCAAAAAAACAAAACTCTCCATACAACTAACGGCCACTCTGATGTACATACGTATGTGCCCTTAATTATTAAAGTGATCTAAGTCATGTGTATTTTTGCTTCAAGATATCAAATAAATTTTAAATAATATTAATAATAATATTTAAAAAATATGAAATAAATTTATATTAATCGAGACTAGTACAACTCTAAATTAATATGTTGCATAATATAAAAAATATTTTTCGATTTGTTCAAATGTAATCTACTAAATATCTCTACGAAGGAAATATATTACTTAGACCACTTTCATAATTAAGGGCACATATGTATGTAATATTATACCAATTTTACGGTACATTATAGAATTTTTTATCAGATGTATACATTTAAATTTTTTGTTTGTTATGGCGTTTTTTTAGCTTTAGCGTTTTTTTTTTTGTATTTATGATTTGATCGGGCTAAAGTTCGTAACGGCTTTTAAGCCAAATTACATGTGATAATTATTAATGAACAAATAACATCAAAGTAAGTTGTAAATATTCTGACAACACATGGTTGAACGGAACAGCCAGCCATTTTCGAAGGCCACTAAACCTTCATCGTCAGCTTTCTTCTGTGTTGGTCCACTGTGTGTGTTGTAAGTTGATGTAGATTTCTGCCTTATATACAAAACTTTCTTGCAAATGGAATACGTGAATTGTTTTGATTCATCGTATTTCAATTTTGCTGAAACATGTTTTGTAGTGAAAGCCCACATTTTTTTGTTTTATTTTTGTTTTGCTAATTTTGAGATTTTTGCCAATTTTTTAGTTTAAGCGATATTTTTCGATTTGGCAATTTTTTCGGTTTTCAGCGATTTTTTTTTTGTTTCCGTCGAGTTTTTTCGGTTGTTTTTTAATCTTGGCGATTTTTTTCGTTATGTCAATTTTTTCTTTTGTCGATTTGGTTCGGTTTTTGGCGACTTTTTCGGTTTCGATTTATTTAATTATTTTATATATTTTTCATTTAAGCGCTTTTTTCATTTTGATGATTTTGCGTTCAGACATTTTTTAGTTTTATGTTTCTTAAAATTGTAAAAAGTTTGCCTCTTTTAGTTTCCCACATACAGCAAGTAAATTTCATATTTTAAATTACATTAACTGTTGGAATACCCGTTAATTTAGATTTTTTAATTTTTAATTTTAATTTTTTTCACATTCGATCTTTGATTGCTATTCTGGTGATAAATGCATAATTTCCATTACCAAATATCAAATAATATTAGAATAAAGCGCATTTTGCTATTCTAAAGAAAATATGGTTGAAAACTTTATATAACAATAATGCAGAAATTGTCAACACAAAAAATTCAAAAGATTTTTTTGTAGAATCAGCGATATTTGTATTTAAATATGTAAATCATTCTTTTCTGTGCATGTATTGCTGAGTTTTTGTCCCCAAATTGATTCTGATTGTTAATTTTTCTGATGTCGTCCTTGTCTTCCTAACATTGACAATACATACAATCGTTATCATGGCCTTTGACGACCAATTGATTTAAGGGTTGATATCGTAATAATGACAAGTGTCACGAGGTCATAAAAGCACACACTTGCCATAGTACTTGTATTGCTGTCAAATTATATTGCCATTATGATAATAGATACATATGTGTGTTTATCTTTCAGTGCTTTCGATATTTATTATATTTTTGTGTTATATATTGTGATTAGTTACTTGAACATTTTATCTATGAAAACTTATGTTTGTTAATCAATATCACACAAAGTTGAATAACATATGAAGTTTTTCACACAACTCTAAATTATCTAAATGAATGCCTTGTGACATGCGGTTTTTGATGAGGAAACCAACAGGCAGTGATGCGAAATATTTGCGCTTGAGCAGCTTTGTCAGAAAAATAATTTATTTCATTAAATTAATTTTCTACACTTAATAATTTAAATTTAACACCAGTCTTGGTTGAAACAATTACTCGTCTGACTTTTTTAATAGTTTAGGAGCATTTTAACAATTCCTTATTATAATCGATGTTAATTATTACAGACAATAAATAATAATTATTTTCAAATGTTGCTTTTTCGTGCAATTTACCATTACAAAAAATTAACACCATTTGAGTGATTTGACGTTGTCAAGTGATTTGACGTTGTCAAGTCTTTAAGGATGAAAAGTGGGCATTTACTTTTTTAGAAAGCAAAATTAACATTTGATTATTTGATTTGTTTAAGAAAAATAAATATTTTTTCATAATCTTTGCTTTGATTTTTTATTTGAATAGAATAGAAATACTGCGGCATAAATGATAACACAAATGACCCTGATCTGAAAACCGAAGTGATTCGAAATCACAGGACTTTAGAAAGCTAACTAGAAATATTTTTTAGACTTGTTTTAGTTTTTGTCAAATATCAAACCTGAAAGAAAATTATTGCATATGATTTTAAACACATCTGGAGAACCATTATTAATTTTTTTAAAACGAGAAATTTACTCGGATTTGCTTTGCAAAAGAGGGCTGAATGTTTTTTAATTTTTCAATCCAAATTCTAAAAAAATTAATTTTTTTAATATAATTGATATTTATGTCTTCGTTTTGACTCCAGTTGCAGTTTAATAAAATTATTCATGCTGTTCCATAGAAAACGTTCTTCAGATGCACTTTCTCTAAGAATTAATTTTTACTTTTTATATATAGCATTATTTCCAACAAAAGGGGGCCACTAAAAAAATCTGAGATTATTTTCCCTATTCGTTTGCAAAAAAAACACAGTTGTATTAATCTTTGTATTATAAGAAAATATTAAAATAAAAATGAAACTTTTTTGCCTCTACTTAGAAGTTGTAGATTTTTTGTTGAACCCCTTTTAGAGGAACAAGTCTCAATATATACCAAACTCTAGTGGCAAGCAATTTAAATAGTACACAAAAACATTGAAAGAGATATTTGTGCACAATGTGTTTTAAATCCATAAGGATTGTCATTTCAAGAACAACATATTTTTTTGTATCCGAAAGAGTGTCATGTTAGAGAATATTTTAAACTTTTGCAAAAATATTTGTTTAACATAAAGTTTCAAGCATTTCATTAAACCAAGAAGTTGTATGTAACCAAACAGTTAGCGTAGGATTAGAAATAGAAATGATTTTGAAGAAAAGGGAAAAATAAAAATAATGTTAGTAATAAAAAGAAAAGATGTTTTGCACTAAAATGCACTTCAATCCAACATGACAGCAAAAAGTCTTATGCAAGAAAATAGTTTTTTCTTCTAAAACTTTGACATTATGAACATTCCCAGCATAAAATTACACATTATCCTCAGAACTTCTTGCCACACAATGACTTACTTTTCTAAATACCAAATTTTATTACTCGCTTACAAATCACATTACCTTAAATTTAAACAAATGATGTACAAGTTGCTAGATGAGGATAATGATTTTCTTAGATCTAATAATCTATTTATTACGTGAACAAGTTGCCATATAAAAAAAGTAAGTACTTCTCAAGAATCGATTATTTTAGTCTCACGCCTTGTTAAAATCATTAAGTTGGTAATCCAGTAGGGAAGAGCTTCCACTAAAATTGCTTAATTCCAAACCCGGTTACCTTTTTTGAAATTTTTTGCTGGGTTACTCTTACAAGTTATTTATATACAACGAAAACATAAAAAACTAATTACTTCAACTTACAATAAAAATAATCGTTCAGTACGCTAAAGTTAATTCCTACACGCAAAGAAAAGATATGGTTGAGAAAACCATATTATGTTCTCAGAAGCAAATGTGTGGTTGTTGAAAACAAGTTATTGTTATTTGAAACATTAATTTTGTTACGGAAAAGTAATGTTTGAATTTAATAATTGCATCATTATATTCATAAAAAAGTGTGATATGGTTAGACTTTAACAAAATAGTTTTGTGAAAAATTTATGACTGCAACATAATTTTTGGTATTATTTAAAAATAATATAATATAAATAACAATATAATGTTTTACAAAACCATGCTATGTTAAGTTTTTAAAAAAATCTTTTAAAGAAACATCTTCTGTCAGTTCAGTGTTTCGCTTGTAAGCTATATGTATTGCACGCGTCGCGTTAAATAAATAAATAAAGTAGAAACAAACAAAAGGAAAGCTAAATAAAAATATATACATACGAACATTTGTTTATATCTTTATAGAAAAGTGTCTGTATTTCGAGTACATATACACACATATGGGTAATTCCAGAAAAAGGTCAACCAAAAAAAAAGTATTGTTTTGCTCAAACATTTTTGTTTTGTTTTAAATAATAAAGCATAAAGCTTTATACTTTACAAATGTAAAAGCGTTTATAATTTTTGAAATTTTTTGAGCAAAATATGGTACTTTTAAGAGAAATATTTTCTCTGCTGAATCTTTTTTTTAGCGATTATTTAAAGTAATTTGTATTATTTTTCTATTTTTTTTAATTTCCAAATTTCCTACTAACAACAACCTATGCATTACCAGAAAAAAAAGAAGAATGGATCTCTAATAAGGGAAGTTGTTTGGGGTTGCTTCCACCAATACCTTAATGTCGCATACGTCGCATAAAATCAATATTTATTAACTTTTTTCAGCAGTAAATTAGCGCTTGTTATCGTTTTATTACTTTTTAATTAAAGTTTAATGAATATTAGAAAGGTTACTACGTTTAATTCTCATGAGAAAAAAATTTCGCGTCCGCCTTGTCGCGTCCGTATTTGTACTTTAACCATTTAAAAAAAATTAAAACATAATTTTCATGTTTCATAAATCTACACATAAAAGATCTTTTTTCACCTTCATTTCTAAATTTAAAAAAGAAAATTCTTCATAAAATTTCGCTAAATTATGTATATTTCTATAAGTGCACAAAATAACTTCTATTTTTGTTGACATTTGGTTATATCTATGTTATTGATATCGCCCAGAATTTTTTCTGAAATATACTACTCCTTCATTGCCTTAAAACACTGGATCTTTCCATTTCTTTCTAGTTTTTTGCTCATATAAAAGTGTACGAATGTCGCGTCCGTCTAATGGGAATTGCCCATATGTGAGTATGCATTTCTATATATATATTTTATTGATTGATTGAAAAACAAAATATTATTATATTAAATAATACTGTTGTCGTACTTAACAATATAATTATAATATAAGAACATGGTATGGTGAGTCTCAATTGTATTTTAGTCACATCTATCAATAGTGTTGTCATATTTACAATAATAAGATTAGGTGTAACAAAGTTCATTGTTTTTGTTGATAAAAGTATTATTAACTCAGATAATAATATTATTAAAAGTTTGCTTTTCTATTAACAATACTATGATTTAACTACAACCATATAATTCAATCATAGTATGTTGCTGTTTGATTATAGTTAGCTCAACCATATTTTTTCTTTGCGTGTAAGAGCAGGGATATCTGCATATCCTTAATATATTTGGGAAACAATAACCAATAAAGAAATCTAAATACACATTTATATCATTTAGTTTCAGATTAATTTTTTTTAAAACAGATTCATAAAGCATTGAACCTTATTACGGTGTTGAATTTTTCTATTCAACTTCGGCTTAAAGTACGTGTCAGAGAATGAAAATGAGTACTCAAAAAAATATATATGTATACTTAAATAAATAACGGCATTAATTAATTTAATAAATGCATATAATTACAATTGTGGCGCAAATAATTCGTACGTTCTCATATTTTCTCTCAAGCATTCCAACATACAAGAGCATCTCACATTCGTTTATGCAAACAAATTAACTGCGCTATAATTTTAATTAAAAAGTCACATGCGTATAAGCGTATGCACTCCCTCTAATACTTATAGTTGGAGTATGCTTATACTCAGAGTATGGATATTTCGTCTCGGGGAAAAATTATACGCATGATACTTGGGATATTTACCGAATAAATTATTATAATATTTAAATAATCTTAATTTTGGTAACTGCGAATAATCATAGTTGCAGCGATATTAATTCGCACGCTCACATATTTTCTGTCAAGCAATTATGCAAAAAATTAAAATACGCTACAACTTTAAATAAAAAGGCACATGCGTATCAAGCATATGGACTCGCTCTAATAGCGTTTTCTTTTCTGGAAAAAGTGTAAAATTGTTTAACTTGTTATTCAATAAAATACAATTTACCGTTCGCTTAAAGAAAAAATTTAAGCTCACAAGGGATGATACAATAATTTCTAATAAAAGGTATACTTGAAAAAATCATTTTATTGAAATTTTCATTGAAAAGTGTAATAAGTGGAACATTTTTTCCAGAAAAGAAAATGCCATAAGACTTATAGTTGGAAAATGCTTATACTTAGAGCATGGTTATTTAGCCGGAAAACAATATGCGTATGATATTCGGGATATTTATTCATCATTCGCTACCGTATATATATATTTGTACATATATATAAAATGGAATGGAGATGATGTTGGGGCGTATGTTTGTATGTGTGTAGCTGTTTGAAAATATTTTTTATGTGCGCGCAAATAAAATAGACTTGAATATTCGCAAGTGTAGCAGATTAATAGTAATAATATTTTTTTATATTCTTGCTTATGATTGTAGCTCACACATTCTATAAATTTTATTTATAGTTTATTGAGCCGCGTAATTAAAAAATATGTGTATATGTGTAGTTTTTGGCTGTTTATAGTTAAACGTATTCGGTTTTTGCATTTGACCATGTTCGCATTCATAGTTGTTTCAGGACCAATAATTAAAGAGTACTTAAAACAACACTTTTTTCATTATCTATGTAGTGTTTGTGAAAAAAAAGTTTTTGTTTGATGGTTTTTAATTTATTTGCAATAATATTTTGTGAGTTTTTCTAAAAAACCTAGTCATGTATTTTTTTTTTGGTTGAAATCTATGTACGAAATTCTTAAGCAGAAACGAAATGCAAGCTTACAAACAGACTTTAGCTTATCTATTTTATATTGTCGAACAAGCTTAAGATCTGCGCAATAGAATAATTGAATGTAGTTTTCTTGGAACTCTTATGCTCTTATGCAAAAACGATTGTTAAAGTTAAAGCATGCTTTAAACCCGGTTTTGCCATACAAAATTCGTTTGTTACACCATCTTTAAATTTACCATTCATTTTTGCATAAGGGGGTTATTCTTTAAATTGACATTAATTTTTGAGCAAAAAATCTGTGATAAGCAAAACCCACAGGACTTGTGGTGTAAGTTTTTCTTTTTTTCCTGTGAATACTCTCTAGCATTATTTACTTCATTACATTTCATTGAGGCCTTCTTTTTTTGTTTAAATCCAAATGATTGCATTAAATAAAAAAAACTCTTGCATAAAAAAAACTTTACTGCTAAATTTACACCGTTGAAAAAGTTGTAAAAAAACAATTGTCATAGGAAATAAAATAAAAATGTTAAATAAAAACAAAAAATTATATTCCATCACGATATTAAAATATAAATAAGGCGGAGAATTTGTTAGAGTCATGCAAGCAATGATGGCACGAGAGAAACGTGCAATATATGAGTATATAACATTACAATATAAAAATCCAGCAACAAAGATATATTATGTACATACATACATATGTAAAATTATGTAGAGAATTATTGCTTGAGCTTTTCTTTAATTGTTAACATAATGGCTAAATTTTTTCCTTGCAAGTCTATTACTTTTTCATGCAGAGTGCTTCTCTTTGCCTTTTTCAAAACACTTCCTTTATCTGCTGTTACTACTCACACTAGACCATAAATGTTTTATAATTATTCTGACTTTCACTATAAACAGACAGACATATAGAAGTTCTCTCATAAATAAAAATAACTGGAAGTCTTTCCATTTCGCTTTTTTGTGTTTAAGTTAAATATGAACTTTTTATGTCTAGTGCCATAAAAGACATAATTTTTTTAATGTCAGCATAAAAGCAGAAACGCATGTTAAGACAATAAACCAAAAACAAAAACTGTTAAAAAGTTTATTAGACAGAAACCAAATAAATAACTTTCTACACGATATTTTTTAAAAGTTTATACTTTAAGCGCATGAAAAAATTGAGTATCATTTGACGCCTAATTCGTGTTAACACGTTCCCACTCGCAAAAAGAAACACAACTCAATAAAACTAAATTGTTTAAGGTTTTTTATTTCTTTCTTCAACATACAATAACAAACTCCATATATATTTAATTTCATTGCATGATTTAATAAAAAAAACTTGTAGGATGGCATTACTTGTTTCCTAAAGTCCTGCGTTATTTTGCGAAGAAAGGGAAATTTTTTATATTTCATGTTGTATTAATTGAAATTCTGCGTGAAAATAAAATAAAACATAAAACTTCGATGCAGGTACAAATAAAATTCCCTTTTTTTGTGAACTCTTTTTGAATGCTTCTAATGCTTAGTCCCAATTTACACTATGCAAGTCTTATTCCTAAGCTGATTAGTTTGTGGGAAAGACAGTCGAGGGGAAGAGAACCGTTTCATTTCCCCTCGATAAATCTCCTAAAAAACTAATCAGCTTAGTAATAAGACTTGCATAGTGTAAATTAGGACTTAAAACTACCTGTCTGACGGCTCACTTGAATGCATACACAAAATTCATTCAAGTCAATCCAGCCGTTTAGTTGCAGTATAGATTAATAACCTAGATACCAACTATAGCGCCATCTACTGGCCTGATTTGTGAATCTTAACTATCCAGGGCGCCACTCAAACGCATACACAAAAATTCATTCAAGTCGATCCAGCCGTTTAGGAGGAGTTCAGTGACATACACACGTACAGTAGAATTATATATACATAAAAATAGTTTAGTTATAGCATATCCAAGTATAGGAGTAGTATAGTGATATTCAAGTGTAGTCATGATCTTTTCTAGTACATTATAGTCTAAACTAGCTTAGATAAAAGTCTAGTTAAGTGGCGATTTAAGACTAGTCTAGTGTAGATTTTAGTTAGGGCAATATTCTAGTCTAGTTTAGTCTAGATTTAAATATAGATTCTGGTATTTTCAAGACTACACTAGTGTAGTGTGAAACCTAGTCTACTCTAGATTCTAGTCTAGTCCAGATTCTAGTCTAGTAAAGTCTACTCTACTCAGGTGAATGCAAAACCAATAAAACCATCCAGTTATTCCAATTGTAAATGCGCGACATTGATTACTGAAAGACACTCCTGGGACATTCAAACCCTAGAACAAACACCCGTGAGAGTTTGCTGCTACACAGATGGCTCGAGGCTAGGGGAAATATCTAGCCTAGGTTTCTTCATAGAGGAACCGGAGACCGAGATTTACTTCCGCTTGCCGGACCATAATACAGTCTTCCAGGAGGAGGTTCGTGCGATTACGGAGGCTTTAAAATGCATCAGTGTGAATATTAGATCAACAGAGATTAATATATTTACCAACAGTAAGTTGGCAATTAGGGTAATTACAACCGAAAGAGCAAACTTTATAACTGTTTCAGATTGCAAAAATATGATAAACGATTACGAGGTTCAACATTCGTCTTGTCTGGGCGCCGGAGTTTAACATCCAATTGAACTGGCGAAAAGACCATTTATACTGGATTGAATCCACGAATGGCAATGAGGAGGACATGGAAACAATGGAGCACCTCCTTTCTCCTTGTCCAGCTTTCGCCTAGACGAGATGCCGTTATTTTGGGTATGACACCTTACCGGACAACACCCACCTTAGAGGTATTTACTGGAAAACATGGGACTATGTGAACGATACTGACTTCCTATAAAGGTGGGTTCATTTGTTAATTTATATAAGAGCGCACAACATGAGCGTAATGTCTCCTCTTTTAATCTGTTCTAGTTGTAAGGAAATGACTCCAATGACATTGTGTGATAAAAATATTAATGTCGTGAGAAAACTGTCACATTTTTACTCTTTAAAAACTTCTTGTGTGAGTTCAAAGTTTTGCAAATTAATAAAAGACCCCAGTGTTGTAATTAGGGTTACTAATGTCATTTTATTTACTAACTACACTTATCAAATACAATTAAGATATTCACTTGCATTGCATATGTCACGTCGAATATTCGTCAACGAGAATTTTGTACTAGATTAAAGGAAATGTGTACAAGATTTGTTTAATCTAAATTACAAAATTCTCATAGACAAATATTCGACGTGACATATGCACTACGGGTGATTAACTACACACACACAACTTAAATTACTTAAATGGATCACAAGTGGTTGTCTCGACGTGTACTCCGCTGCTGTATATACACGTATCACAAAACTGACAAAAAAAATTTCTGGGGTTCGAACATATATCATCACACGTTGTGTACTCAACGAGCTACCACTCAGCTAAGGTACCATCTTAAATAACAACAGCAAAATGTTAATATAAAACTTAAAACTGAAATGAGTTTTAAAGTAGCTGAGAATAAATTTTTTGGCTCTCAACAAATTCGATTATGTACTCAACTTAGAAACTAATTTTGGGTTTGTTCTGGATGACATTGCAGTAAGCTTTAGTCAATCTAAGAAAAGTTAACTATAAGCTAACTATTTTTGTAGTCAACCACACATTCTCTGACAGGATGATTGTACATTTATACACTTTAGCACAACAATCAACTGCTTTCTACTGAGGTTTACTTCAGCATCATAATAATTAACAGAACTTTTAAAAGACAACTCTTCACTTCAGATGCATCGCAATTTTTATTACACACCACACAAGGCTTCCAGAATGTGGCAGCAAAGTCTAGACAATCTCAGCAGCATCTCCAATGCTTGCTTTGCATGGAGTCATTGGTTCATATATTAACTATTTATGTACGTGTATTAATCATTATAGAATTACCCCCTTATGCTAAAACAATTGGTAAACTTAAAGTTGTTTTAACAAACGAATTTTGTATGGCAAATCCGGTTTTAACGCATGCTTTAACTTTAACAATCGTTTTTGCATAAGATCATTAATGTATGGTGGTTGTTTAGTTTATTTTTGTCTGCAGTACCATTATGTGTGTTTGTGTGTGTATCTTATTAGCAAGCAGAAGCTATTTTATAATTGTTTTTGCTATAGTTTTTATTAGAGATGTGCAAATGTCGTGATTTTATTGTGTCACGCGTGATTCACGAGTGATCATGAGTGCGTGAGCGTGACTTAAAATAAATTACTCGTGCGTGATCGTGCGTGACCTATTTTTAAGAATCACGCACGAATTCTCACGCTCTCTCGAAATATCATTCCAGCACAGACTTTCAAAAACTATTTGAGAATTCAAAAGAAGAATCACAAAAGAGGCTTGTGACTTCAAAATGTGTGGTTGAAGTCTAATGATAACTTGTTACAGCATATAGACAACGTTGAACCACCAGCAAATAAATTTCAAATTAAAGTTAGCTCAATATGCTTTATCCGGTAAAAACCGGATAATTTTTAAAAAGTTACAAGCCTCAGAAGCTTTGTTTGACTCCCTGGTGCTCAACCTTATGCAACTGTAACTCCTCTCCAGCTCAAGCCAGAAAGCTTTCATGTCATGTGTTATAAAGCCGAAGTCCTCCTTTACGGATGTTAGAAGTTTCATTAAATCCAATCACTAGTTTAGAAGTTCCAGATTTATAACCATTTGTTTTGTAAAAGTCCCCACTGTGCAATGTAAATTTTACATATGCACTTGGATGCACATATACATACATACATACATATGTATGTGTAAACCCCTATTTTTCAGCTCAAAAACCATATAAATTTGATAATATACTTTTTCGTGAGCGTGCGTGATATTTTTTAGTGATCATAAATTGTAGATATCTCAATGCAATATCATGGTCCAATTGATTTCCATCTGTCTTTACGCAGTATGACTTTGTCGGATATAATCTGAGTAATAATTTGCATATATTTTGTTTTTAATTTGAGCACGCATAATCAAAATTATATTTTATTATGTGTTATTATTATGGCATTTGGGATAATGAATATTTGAACCCCCCATATTTTCGACGAGCTATAAGGCTGGTGTAAAAGCGTTCCACTTCATTGATACCCTATATACAATCAGCCATTTCTTTTTAATCACTCACAAATAAACATAACACATATTATATAAGTTGTAATTTTCTTACAAGATCGTTTTAGAAAAAAATATTTTTTTTGCGCTAACGACTGCGCTGCGCTGATTTATTTAAACAAAAGGATTTACTAATTAATGTATTTTACACTTTATTCCTTATTATTTTATATTTTTTAATAAAAAATTATTTATAATTTTAATTACAAAGTTTTAAGTACCGACACACATGAGCAGGTAGCAAAGACTCCGTCAATTTTTTTCCTTATTTAAAATGTTAATTTTACAATTGCATGGATTCAATTGTGATCGACTAAAAGGCATAAAATTTTAATATTGCGAAAGTTGTTAACTTTACAATTGTTATAATTTACAGAATTCTTATTGGTTAGATTTGTCAAAGTGCAATATCGCATTTCGTTAATAAACAAAATAAGGTTCACACGCTTAATTTTGCCGAATTGCAATTATGCAATTTAACAAAGTTCGTTAACCTGATCATGTTACAAAAATATTCTTGTATTTTATTATTAAATAAAAGGTATGTAATTCAATTATGCGTCGGCATCGTTGGTGCTGTTGCTAACTTATATTGAAGGCTTTTAACAAATAAGAAAATTATGTTATCAAAACGCAGAAAATTAAAATTGCATAAAAAACACATTTATGAAATAAAAAGAGCACCAAAACGCATTTTTATATTTATTTTTCCGTGGTATGAAACTATATCTGTGGCAATATAGAATAGTAGCTTAAGTAGACATAAGAAAGTTAAGCTTATTTGTGCTGTATTATGTTCCAGTGTGGAAAGAAAGAATCACAAGAAAGTAGAATCAGGTATTATAGTCTTCTAACCTTTTATTGAAAGCGTAAAATCTTCCGAACTGCACTGCTTTGCTTAAGTCGACTTAAGCTATAATTCTATATTGGCACAGTTATATATGTGTTACATATTTATGAAAACTAAATGAAATTCTTTATAATACGACCACATGATGTTCATGTTCACGTTTTCAATAATAAAAACACACAAGCACAATAAGGTATGGTATGCTCGTATAACTTTAATTTAAATTTAAATATGCAATGCTGGGCATTTAAGTTTCATTTAAAAATCTCTCAACTTTGTACTGACAAAATGAATTGGGCACTTAAATGGCACTTAAAGATAAATGACACTTAATTGAGAAGTCAATTATTAGGCCATAGATAATTTTTTCAGTTTAGTAATTAAATATGTTTTTAATTAATATTAGCGTAATTAAATTTCATGTCTTGCGTTTGTGTTCTTACCAGCTCTTCATAGGCCTTTAGTTTTATATTAAATTATGAGGCATATGAATTCTTACACTTAAACTATAAGACTATTAAGAACATTTGGGCAAATATTGCAAATAATATTGGTAATAATGCTAAAAGAATGGAAAATTTATCTGCTGCCACAAGCATGCCATCTTTACAATTGGGCAAACAAATGATAATTGAATATCATTTGAGCGCAAAACCAATTTACTTCCGAGAAACAATTATTTTCTTTCCAATACATTTCACATCCATTCACCATTTCAAGTGAAATCAAATGAAATGCTTATAATTAGACAAACATTCTGTCTACTATTGTCTTTGAATTACATGTTGACAGTCGTTGAAAATAATAGACGCCACACCGAAAGGAAAAATAGAAATAACATACAATAGAAAAGGATAAATATTATTAAATAAATAAATATTATAATATGTATTAAAATTTTAGCTTGAGCATAATTAAAAATCTCGTGCCAGTGTACTAAATGAAATTGTTTCCTTTTTTGGCCAAAACTTAAAAACTTAATATTGAAAATTGGTAATTATTTTTGCTCTAATATATATAAAAAAATATATAAGAAATTAAACGTTTTTGCTTACATTTTTTTCCACACGTTTTATGTTTTATATTTTCCAGTGAATATAAAAATTTGCAGTGAACACACTAAAGATTTTAGCATTAAGAATTTTTAAATTCTAAAATGTAAAGAATGGAAGTTAATATCGAAAGTGAGTAGTTTTATTTTTTATAACGAAATTTTAATGAATTCTGATACTTGATTAAACCGAGATTATTGAAGTGACTTTAAGGTAAACTAATAGAATTATAAAGTTTCTTTTCATTGGGCTTTAAAAAAACTATAACAGATGAAAGCATATCTGTGGCCAAAATCAAAAAGTGCTTAAGTCGACATAAGCTAGTTTTAAGTTAATGATATGCCTATAATTTTCATACTGAGAAATACCTCTGGTCTAAATCTCAAAAATTTTAAGCTATGTTTAAGGAAGTTATAGCGCAGTAACTTGATGCTTATACATTTTCGACTTCTAATCTCATATAGAATAAAAGCTTAATTAAGTTTTTCTAAAAAAAGTTTAAAAAGAAAAAATAAATAAATTTCTGAAAATCGACAAATTTTTATTTTAATTTTTTTTAGTTGTAGCGCTTTTTTGTTTTACCGTTTTTTTTTGCGTTCGGCCATATTTTTTAGTTTAAGCGTTTTTTTAAGGTTTGAAGCTTTTTACGGTTTGACGATTTTTCGTGTTTTGCGAGGTTTTTGGTTTGTTTCTATTTGAAGCAATTTTTTTGTTTTGGCACTTTTTTTGGAGTTTTTTTCAGTTTAAGGCGATTTATTTAGATTTGGCGGCTTTATTAGTTTTTAGGATTCTTTTCTTTTATTGGCATTTTTTTTTGGTTTTTGGCGATCTTTTCGGTTATTGCTGATTTATTTGGGTTTTATCGATTTTTCTTAGTTTTGGCGCTTTTTTACGGTTTTGGGCGATTTTTCGTTTTTTTTTTGTTAATGTTGGGAGTGTTTAGCTTTAGCGTTTTTGAAAATTTCAAGAGCTTAAATCTTACGGTTTCCTAGATACATTGGCTTTCAAAATTACATTTAAAATTTTGATATTTTAAATTTTGAGTGGTAATTTCAAATGTGTATTATATCCCTGTAGTAAATAAAATAATCAATTAACAAAAGACAATAACTTATAAATTAATTATTTTGCAAGTGACTACAAATTGGTTTAAATCTCATGCAGATATCAACCAAACATATTGAATAGAAGCACACGTAAGAAAAGTAAAATAAGTAAATGAAAAGAAAATAAAAAACAATCAAAAGAAGAATGCCATGAAATCAAATGCCAAATGTTTGTTTTGAAAATAAAAACTAAATAATTTCAATACTTAATATGCATAATATTTTTTATGAGCAGTTCGTATTTTTATTTTTAGTGAATATAATAATAATAAATATTTATATATATGTACATACATATGTACATATGTAGCTATATGTATTTATATATTTACATAGATATATATATATATATATATATATATATATATATATATATATATATATAAATACACATATATGTACATATATGTACATATATGTACATACATATATCTTTTTTTCACTATAACATTAATTAACTACAAATTAGTTGAAAAATAAGTAGTTAGTAGTCAATATAAAAGTAATGCAGAGATGGCCAATTGACTACCGCCTATGACATGCCTATGTTAAAATAGTGAGTCGACGACAAGGAAAACAGTTACTTAATCAACCAGTTGTGGTTATTAAAAAACCAGTTTGAAGGTACTTTCAAATGGGTTTGAGTTCCTATAGGGATAATTTTCTGTATGTATTACATTACGATTTCAACATTTTTCCTTTAATATTTAAAAATTTTAATTTAAAGATTTAATTTAAAATTTTAAATTAAAGAAAACAAATCCTTTTAAAAATTTTCAATAATTCTTATTTACTATCACTTTATCAAGTATTTTGTGTGTGATTTCAAATAACGATTGAGTCTAGTAATAACTATTTTCATAGTAAGAATTTAAAGTTATTGAAAGTTAAAAAAAATATAAAGTCGAAAGAAAGCTGTAATGCGCGAAAAAACGTGAGAGTGAGGAATAAGAAATTTTTTTCTTCGTAAGTAAAGTGATACAAATTTGAAGGACGCTAAAAGGGAGGCTTCCGAAGTTTGATTCAAAAATATCATTTCCATTGTCCTGCCGTTTGGCTGTAATTAATTATGGCCACAAAATTGGTAAAATTTCCTATAGTGCAGATATTGCAAAATTATAATTGTAAAATAAGTTATAAAACTTATGTTGGCTTTTGAACTAACCTACCAGCAAGACTTAATTAAGTCAAAAAGGTGAATCAAATGTACTTGTCGCCATAAAGTTGAAAAACTCCCTTAGGGGAGCTTATAAGTTCACATGCGAGCTTGAGACACATATTCCCCGTTATACTGGGTCTATTTGTCGATAAAAGGTTCATGCTATTTTCTAAACCTTAGAGAAGAGGAACTGACTGCCAATAGCATAACATTTTTATTCGATAGTAAGAAGACAAGCCGCAACTTTTTTGGAAGTATATTGACTTGACAGATCAGAAAAATCTTAACGTTGACTTGACAGAGTGCGGCCAGGAAGTTAACTCGAGTTTGAAATCAACACGCCAACTACTTCAGTAAATAGCATACTCTACAATAATTGAAGGCTGTTTTGTTTCTAATAAATAATTGAAAATCTGACTTTTTTGCATCAAAATTTCCTCACAAATTTATGTTTGGTTTTTCAAGCGTATTTTGTTTGTAAAAAAATAAATTTTGCTCTAGTTTCTTTTGCTTTTTAAAACATTCAAATGCAGATCATAAATAAATATAAGTTTGTTCATTTACTCTTGACATTTATGTACTCAATTTTAGTGTACTTAAAGCTCTGTATCATTGATTTTATTTTAGTTCAGGTGATGTTAAAAACTTTACTTTATTGAGGAATATACATAAATATGGAAAATATTTCGCTGGCTTAAAACTAAAAACCAAATTGTTTTCGTGCAAGATTCAGTAAAAGTTTTAATTAAATTTTAAAGTGCAGGATACAGGGAGTGTGCGTAAGACATTTGTAAATCAAAAGAGTTTTGTGCATTAGATGCTGAAGCATATTTAGTATCCCCAGCATTATATCAACGGCAAAGAGGAAAAGTGCTTAAGTCAAGATAAGCTAAATATGAGTTAATAATACTTTCGGAATCAGCAAAAATTTCAATTAATTTGTGTGATTTTTCAGGAAGTTGTAGCCTTCCGACTTGCGACTTATATTTTTTAAACTTCTAATCTCATTTGGAATAATAGCTTAATTGAGGTTATACTTTGGTATATTTCAATTTAAATGTATTACTTATAGTGTGTAAAACGATGTTTGTTTAAAAAAATAAAAGATAGTAGAGAATTTTCCAAATTAACTCTAAAAGATACAAAATTTCTAAAAATTTACTTGAAGCGTTAAAAGTGCTCTCCTGCAAAACAGTAAAATATGACTTAAGCACTTTTTCCATATTGCCACAGATATATATATATATATATATACATACATGCATAATTTTATAAAGAAGCATTAATAAATACTTGTTTGTTGTTTCTTGTAAATAATGCTGTTCATACTAGTTAAAGAAGCCTGCTAGTTAGGAACTAACTAACGAAAGATGCAATTATTATTATAGAAAGGTAATTCTTAAGAATTGTTTTTGCAATTTCTAACCTAAAGAATTCTTCAACGATATCATCGCGTGGACTGTTTTAAAGTTGCATTTCTAATGAAATTTGCCTTAATGTGTCGTCTTTTAAAAGGAAACTTATGAAATTGATATAAAGTTGCATTGTTCATGAAGAAACTAGTTTTATTGAGCAATTCAGGGAAGTAAACTTTTTCATCAAATGACATTTTAATGTTAAAATGAGCTGACGGAAAGTTCAACTTCAGCCCACATACTTTTTAGCTGAATGAAATTAAAACATCTTATTTACTTTCTTTAGTCCTTGTTATAGAATCCTTGCATAACTTAATATGTTAATGTTAACCAATTAATTGCTAAAGGTTTAAATTTGCCAAACATCTGCCAGAGGATTACAATTTTCATTAATCCTTCGGGCATCGTAAAAATTATTCGCAGCAGTCGCTGTTGTCAGCAGAATTTTAAATGAATTCATATTTTAAAGTTTATTGCCCTCTTTTCTAGCAAAAATATAAATAAAATTAAAAGCAAAATAAACTAAATAAAATTCCTTTATTTGAAGAAAAAAAGGAAGCATTTTACGAGTAGTGTCAACAAAGTAGTAACATTCAATTGTGGTAGATTTTTTGAAAATTAAATAACAAAAATAAAAGCACGGATGCTAAGCAACAAAAAGTTAAATCTGAGTATTTGTTAACCGACTCAAAAACAGTTGCAAAGTTTAGAAGTGACGTTAAAAGTTTTGTGTGTCATGAAGTTTTATGGTTAACCATCTAAATGTAACAATTTAACATGATGACTATTGTTAGAGTTTCAATATGAAACTTTTATATAAAAGTTATAAGACAATGTTATTAATGAATTTGGCAAAACTAAATTTGTTAAAATGAAAAATCAATAACAATAATAGTAGCAAAAATATTATTTCTTTGTTTTGATAACTTTTGTGGTAACTCCCAAACGTTGACTTTTAAGATAAATAAATTCTACTGCAGGTTGTTATATTTCGTTGCGCAAATTTTATGCTGCAAAAAGGTCTAACAAGTACTAAAGCTCTTATGTTTAACTTAATTAAGTAAAATATTAATTTTTGGAGAAAAAACTCTTTAAAATTACTAAACCTTAAAACTGACTAATTTTATTCCTTATTTAGGTTATTATTTCATAATAAAGTTTTACAGTCTTATTTATAAAAATTATCAAGGCTTTATAAAGGGGTTTTAAAACAAATTTTCATAAAAAATTTTTCTTATTAACCCTTTATAAAGCCTCAATAATTTTCATAAATAAATATGTTAAAATTAAAACAAGTTCTAGCCTGACTTAAAAAAAAAATCGTTACTAATCGAAACTGTCATATTTACCTTCAATTACACAGAAAAAAATATTCCTGCAATAAACAAATTTAATTCATAAAACTTAAAAACAAATGTTTAATTGACTTAAGTACATTTTTTAATGATTTTTGGTTTTATTTTCAGTTAAAGTTGTTTATTGCAAAAATGTTTTATTTTTAAGCAAAAGTTTAAATGACTTAAATACGTTTTTAATTAATTTTTGGTTTTACATATTTTCAATTAAAATTGTTTATTGCAGAAATATTTTTTTCTGTGTAGTTGCTATAAATTCCATTCAAACACGTTAAGAATAAAAAAAATATATTAACAAAAAAAGTAAAAAATACTTTGTGTGCCCAGAATCATTTAAAGAACAAATACAAATTTTTGCAATGCAAATTTAAGTAAACATTTTACTTTAAGCACACTTTGATTATTTCGTAAAAGTAAACAAAGATTCGTAACAGATTTTTGTTGTCAGTTGGGACCACAACGGAGATGACAGCAATAATATTTATTGCTTTTACTGGCGCATAACTGTTATTTTGTGTTTGTTTCTAACAAGACTTATACGTATGAAAGAATGTCTTATACATATGTATGAGTTTGTAAAATAAGTATGTACCCTGTCAGCATTTTATGAAATTAATGATCATATTCGAGTATTTTTCGACTCCCCCGCACGATTAAAATAAGAATTTATGCGCTCGTTTTCGAGTCGAAAATGACTGTTCCTTCGGGAGCAAATGGTACCGTAGCTGAGAGTCTTCTAATAGAGTATTTTATGACTCGCACTTTTGATCAATTTCGATTCACTTTCGAGACAGTTTGTGGTAGTATTTCAGTTTTTTTTTTGTTTTACCCCCTGTTTCTACAACCTAGACGGACGACTTGAGTATAAAATTTATATGGAAAGCACTCATATTTTTGAGTGTTCTAAACAAATCACTTTCTAAATGTTTCTGGGAATCATTTTCGAGTCATATTTTAAGCGTAGAACTGATTAATCAGTTTTTGATCATCTAAGGCAGTCGAAAAAGACTCAGTTTAGTGAAAGAATCTTCCAAATGCTGACTGGGAACATACATATGTATGTACATATGTATGTAGTATTGTGTTATTTATTTGTGACAAATTTTTGCAAATATTTTACCATAAACCCAAATACTGGAAAATATATACATATAACACGGAAAAAAAGAAAAAAATTAGAAAATGTATATTATAAATCAAACATAATAATAACAAAAAAAGTTAGCTTCAACAGATGTCTTGAAAAAAAAACAGAATTAAATGTGTTTGCGGAATTAAAAAAAGGAAAATTGTACAGCTGTAGCAAGACAATTGGCACGAAAGCGGAAACGAATAAGCAGAAAGGTTCTGCAAAAATTTGGAACTACAGAATGTGTTTAATAAAAATTAAAAAAGAATGGAAATGATGTGCTGAATTACAAGAAAAAGAGTAATAGAAACATTTAAAGCATATTTTTAGGAGCAGAAAAAATATGTAATTATAACCCAGCAAAAATACACTTACCAAATCACCAAAAAATAATTAGAAAAAAAATTTAAAACACAATTCTACTAGATCTTAATTTTAATGTATGTACATATTTTGAAAAAGTACCTTTTTAAGAAAAAGTACCGTTTAAAGAAAAATTACCTTTTTAAGAATAAATACTTTTTTATAAAATAAGCATCATATTAAGTAATAATAATTTACTAAAAAAGTACCTTCTTAAGAAAAAGTACCTTTTTTAAGATAAAGTACCTTTTTAAGAAAACGTATATTTTCAAGAATAAAAAAAGTAAATTTTTAAGATTTTGTTCCTTTTTAAGAAAAATTATCTTTGAAAGAGAAGGTACCTTTTTAAGAAAAAGTACCTTTTTAAGAAAAACTATTCTTTAAAGAAAAATTCACCTTTTTAAGAAAAAGTACCTTTTAAAAAAAATTCACCTTTTCAATAAAAATACCTTTTTTACAAAGAGTGCGTTTTTAAGAAAAATTACTTTTTTATAGAAAAAAGGGTACCTTTTTTTATAGAAAAACTACTTTTTAAGAAAAATTAGCTTTTAAAGACAAAATAAAAAAAATATTTTTTTTAATGTACCTCTGTAAGAAAAAGTACAGTCTTAAGAAAAAGAACATCCTAAGAAAAAGTACTATTTTTATAAAAAGTAAGTTTTTTAGAATAAGTACCCATTTCAGAAAAAGGTCTTTCTTAAGAAGAAGTACCCAATCAAGAAAAAACTAATATTTCAGAATAATTGCCTATTTCCAACCTACGAAAGAAAACGTTAGACTTACAATTTATATTGAAAACAAAAACAAATTTTCATATTTTATTGTTGTTTTCAATATAGATTGTAAGTCGAACGTTTTCTTTCGCAGATGGGAAATAGGCCATAAGTTTATTTTATAGAAAAAGTATCCTTTTAAAAAAAATTTCCTTAATTTAGAAGTAATTTTTTGAGATAAATTATTTTGTTATGCAAAAAGTATCGTATCAAGTAAATATAAATATAAAGTTAGAGTAAATTTTTCAAAAGTAAAGTAAATTAAATTTTTGGGGAAAAATGTGTTTGGACTTTGGAAGAAAAATTACCTTTCTAAGAAAAAAGACCTTTCAATGAAAAATACTTATTTGAGGAATAACATCTTTGTAAAAAAAAGTCCTATCACGAAAGAATCTTTTATGGTAAATGGAAACAAAATTATTTCAATTACACAAACTGTTTTGCAGGTTAATTTTCGTTGCCCTCATTAAATTGTATGTAAAAGTGTTTAGTTGTGTATATTTTGATTTTAGTATAAAAGTAAGAAAAACAACAAAATTTGTGTGTGTGAATATTTATTATTGTCATCATCATCAGCACATCATCATGGTTGGTGCTATTTTTGTTATTGTAGCTTGGAAGTAATTCTTGATGTTGTTTTTAGTAAACATATGTACATATACATATATATGTTGTCTTTAAGCTTGTTCTTTTTTCGGGTGCTGTTGCTGTTTACCTTTATTCTCTCTATTTATTATAGTTTGTTTGAGGTCAAATATATTTTTAAATACATTCCAGAAACCTGTCAATGCATGACATTTTGCACTTACTTTATAATTTAATATGCAAGTTTTTTGGATTTTTTGTGAGATTTAATTTTTAATGGGTTTTTTGTCGAATGCGCTGAAGTCTAAGATTTTGCAAGTATTTTATTTTTTTTATTTTTGAAAAACTGTTGGTTGATATTTTTCTCTCTTTTTTTAAGCAAATTCTGCCCTAAGTGAGGCCATTTTTTTATATTTTTCCTTTTTGTTTATAGATATTATGCACATATATATACATAAATTAGTAAAATAATAATTTGGAATTATTATCGCGCTAACAAATGATAAACTTAATTTACTTTGTTATGTCAACAAAGGAATCAATGAAAATTGAATTCACATTCAAAATTTTCTGTCTTCGACTGTTATTTTTTATTTTTATTTTTTTTATCAAACTAGCTTAGGATGTTTTAATTATAATGTAAGAGTTTAGAAATGAGATATTCACAAGTTTAAGATTTATCCTATTCTGTATATAAGCGCAACGCACAGAAAACCCGAAAGTGACGATATAGAATTCCAATCTTGCTTGCTTTGACCCACTTTCTGTCTATTATTTTCAAACTGAAAATTGTCTTAAGGAATAGTAATAATACTGTAAAATTTTTAAAATATGATGTTATACTATACTAATGTACTCAAGCGAAAATCTTTCCAAAACAAAAATCTTTATTCGATTTCGAATCTTATTTTTAATTTTTCACAGCCTTTCTTCGTCATATTTGTAAACAACAAAAGTATTTGAAAGGCCAAAAGAAAAACCAAATTTAAATTTTTATACAATAATAGCGAAGTAACAAGAAAGCACTTACTGTTACAGCCAACAGCTTTTCAAGCACAGATATTGGCTGACATTTAACTTTACTCAGTGATAAAATCATTAAAAAACTTTTCAATTAGACTAAAAAGAAGACATATCAATGAATAATATTAATTTTCGTCTGCCATTCACAAGTCTGTCACACAAATCACAGAACCTATTGTAGCAGGTAAATGTACTATAGAGCTCCAAAATTCCAAAACAATAAGAATTAAAATGTGTGTAAAATTATTTTATTTTAAATAAAAACAACAGCAACATCTGATAATGAAAAAAAAATCTTACTATGTCTGTAGCACTTATACGCTCTGTTTAATCCTAACAAAGTCAACTTTTTAGCTTGTTCGAATTCAAAGAAAAATGTCTCACACACAGTCATAAGTGAAAAAATTTAAGGAATAAAAAATAAACAAAAAAGCACTTTGAAAAATTCGTATAATCTGACTACAAATACCTTCACGTTGCTGTCTGGAAAGAAAGCGTAAAACAGCAAACAAAAAATTGAAGGACTAAAACTAAAGCAGAGCCCATTACAAATCTAATAAACTGACAAGAAAATTATATTAAAATTTGTACAAACTTATGCAACCAAAGAAAACTAGAATTGTCCTTATTCTATCTATTTCTCGCTACAAAAAAGTAGTCGGAAACTTTGAACAGAGCGTACTTATTTCTTAAAGAGAATTCAAAGAAAGTACTCAATTGTATAAAATTTTGGGTTGGATAACGAATATTATTTAATAAAATTTCAATTTAATTTGCATGGGAAAACTAAAAATAAACTTTAGACAATATTAAGCTAAACTACACTAGACTAATCTAGTCTAGAATAGACCTAGACAAAACTACACTGCAATAGACTAGACTACAATAGCTACACTAGACTACACTACGCTAGACTAAACTAGACTAGACTAGACTATATATTATATACTATAGAATAAACTAGACTAGACTTAGATTAGACTAGACTAGACTAGACTAGACTAGACTAGACTAGACTAGACTAGACTAGACTAGACTAGACTAGACTAGACTAGACTAGACTAGACTAGACTAGACTAGACTAGACTAGACTAGACTAGACTAGACTAGACTAGACTAGACTAGACTAGACTAGACTAGACTAGACTAGACTAGACTAGACTAGACTAGACTAGACTAGACTAGACTAGACTAGACTAGACTAGACTAGACTAGACTAGACTAGACTAGACTAGACTAGACTAGACTAGACTAGACTAGACTAGACTAGACTAGACTAGACTAGACTAGACTAGACTAGACTAGACTAGACTAGACTAGACTAGACTAGACTAGACTAGACTAGACTAGACTAGACTAGACTAGACTAGACTAGACTAGACTAGACTAGACTAGACTAGACTAGACTAGACTAGACTAGACTAGACTAGACTAGACTAGACTAGACTAGACTAGACTAGACTAGACTAGACTAGACTAGACTAGACTAGACTAGACTAGACTATATATTATATACTAAAGACTATACTATACTAGAGTTAGATTAGACTAGACTACACTAGACTTAGACTAGACTTGACTAGACTAGACTAGGCTTAGACTAGACTAGACTAGACTTAGACTGGACTACACTACATTTTTGGATCTCGTTCGAAAATTATTTCGCTTTAACTTTTTTTGACGGTTGTAGCACGATATTTAACATTGATTTTTTTATTTGCTATTTACTGTGACCCTAAGCCAAAGAAATTTAAGCAAAACTTTTTTCATTAAAAAAACTGTGCCATTTAATTACTTTGCTTTCATTTCTGAACATTAAACTTTAATTATTTAATTAAAATATTTTTTAGTTTTTTCCTCTATTGTAACTTTAAACGACTCTCTAAAGCATAATAAGAAAAATTAAACAGAAACTAGTTAAACTTTACCGACCTGATTAAATAAAGAAATACGATAAAGAAAGAATGTTTAATTTAATAAACGCAAGAAATTTGTTCACCATAAAAATGGAAAGAAAAATTCACAACCATTGAATGAAGGGTGGAAAGAAAAAAAATCAATTTGCAAATTATTTTAAAGAGTAAAATGTAGAGTATATGCGATTAAGATTCAAATAAAATATACAATGGATACCTTTATGTGTTTAATGCAGTTACTTTTAAATGTTCCTAAATAAAAAAATTAAAAAGAAAAGAATATTGTGGTTGATCAAGTGTTATGTTAATTTTTCTTAAAGGTAAAAAAAAAATTCCTGGATTTTTTGTTTGCTAACCACAACGTCTGGTGAAATAGAAAGATAAAATTTGGTTTTTTACTTCAAATAACCTTAACAAAGCACAAATAAAGTGGAGATTAGAAAATAATTAGATACAAAGATAATCAAATGAGTCTTGGAAATTTGTTTACAAATTTTCTCAGTTCGTTTAAAGAAAAAACATACAAAAAACAAAAACAAAATGAGCCAAAAAATTATATGCAATCAATGTAAAAAAGAAATTACAACACTAAATTATGTAAAGTGCTTTAACTGCAATTCAAATTATCATTTTTCAACCTGCTCCCCCTTGTCTGAAAGCAGCTACGGAACTATGTGCAGTGAAAGAAAAAACTCTTGGAAATGCCATATATGTAAGCCTCGAGTTAAATCTCCCAATACATTGTATCAAGCTGTTGTTTTTGAAGAGTGTACCAACAAAAAACAAGTGCGAACCGATGATGAAGAAGAAAAGCCAGAAGGTGACAACAGCAAAAAATTTAAGGAATCTGTGTCACTGACCTCAGTAAACACCAAATTACGCTCTGTCCAATCGGACGTCACTGAACTGAAGTCGGACTTAAAAGAGATAAAGAGAACGGTGCAACAACTTGCTGATAGCTTAGAAGCATCAAATGTACAAATAAAAGAAGAGATCAAAAATTCGCTCTTATCAATTTCTACAGCAATCACAACGTTGGTGGCCCAAGTAAAAGAACTCAACGAGAAAGATAAGCAGCGAGACACACAAATAAACACAATGGAAACGCGTATTAACAAGCTTGAACAGCAAATGATAAACAAAAATATAGAGATCAAAAATGTTACAAACCAGGAGGTCTCAGCAACAGAAGTAGTTCAGAAAATCGCTTCATCTCTTAATATTGAATTGGATGAAAGAGATATAAATAGAGCATACCGCGTAAAAAACAACAACAACGGCAAAATAATTGTTGAGTTCTCTTCACTATCTAAAAAAACGGAGATAATGAGTAAAATAAAAAGACATAGAGTAGACAGTAACATCATTAACAACGATGGGCACAATAATAGCAACAGATCACAAGGTTTTATATACGTTAATGATGAATTAACATTTAATAATCGAAGACTGTTATGGTTGGCCAAAACAAAAGCAAAAGAAGCCAACTGGAAGTTTGTCTGGGTGCGTAATGGTAATATTTTTGCACGTAAGGCCGAAAACTCACCACTTTGTGTCATCAATAATTCCGCTGATATTGAAAATATAACTAACACAATTTAAAATATAAATAACAACAACTCTTATTACATAAAATTTTTTTCCTACACATTTATTTTTCTTCACTTTATTTTGTATAAAAAATAAAAAACTTTAAAAATGCTAAATAATATCCAAAAAGAAATAGTAAGCAGTTTCAATAAAATAAATAAAAAATCTTTAAGTTATCCCAACTCACTAATTTACATGAACATACGTTCGTTAAGACTAAACTTCGTATCTTTTCTTGCATCCATGGAAGGTATAATAAACAAAATTAAACTTATTGTATTGGTGGAAACAAATATTAATGATAGCGAGAACAATTTTTATAATATAAAAGGTTTTAATTCCATATTTCTCAATAGAGAAGGAAGAGGTGGGGGTGTTGCTGTGTATATTGCAGAACATATACATTTTAATTACATATCCAACAACACAAACTCCTTTGAAATCGTACAAATAAATGTAAATATAACAAACGAAAAAACTTTCTCTCTTTTGTCCGTTTACCGTCCCCCTCACTTAAGCGTCCCGATGTTTATAAGCGAACTTGATACGGTGATAAACAATATAAATAAAAAGCAAGAAATATTACTTGTGGGAGATGTAAATATTGACATTTCCAAAAATAATGCAACAACAACAATATATTTAAATATGTTAAGCAGTAATAACATACGTTCGTTAAGACTAAACTTCGTATCTTTTCTTGCATCCATGGAAGGTATAATAAACAAAATTAAACTTATTGTATTGGTGGAAACAAATATTAATGATAGCGAGAACAATTTTTATAATATAAAAGGTTTTAATTCCATATTTCTCAATAGAGAAGGAAGAGGTGGGGGTGTTGCTGTGTATATTGCAGAACATATACATTTTAATTACATATCCAACAACACAAACTCCTTTGAAATCGTACAAATAAATGTAAATATAACAAACGAAAAAACTTTCTCTCTTTTGTCCGTTTACCGTCCCCCTCACTTAAGCGTCCCGATGTTTATAAGCGAACTTGATACGGTGATAAACAATATAAATAAAAAGCAAGAAATATTACTTGTGGGAGATGTAAATATTGACATTTCCAAAAATAATGCAACAACAACAATATATTTAAATATGTTAAGCAGTAATGGTCTGCAATGTTTGGTCAGTGAGAGTACCCGTGAAGATTTAAAGAGAAATACGGCAACATGTATTGATCATCTCTTTTTAAAATCAATAAAAACAACAACAAATGCATGTACTGCAATTATAACAAGTAGTATATCTGATCACTACTCACTTTTTTGCGCTGTTTATGAAGAAACAAATGACCAGAGAATGGAAAACATAAATACGACACAGGGGCCGCAACTAAACAATCACAAAATAAATAAACAAATTCAAGAAACAAATTGGAATATGATGATTACCCAAACAACAAACACAGATAACTTATACAATACTATAAAAAAAAGATTCGATTATATATATAAAAATTCAGTTCAAAAAAGAAAGCAAACCAAAAAAAGATCGGCAAATCCATGGATTAGTGAAGAGATTATTAAATATTGTGACATACGGGATAAACTTTTCAAAAAATGGCGAAAAAATCGCAATAACAGTTTATATGAAAATGAATTCAAAACTTTTAGAAACTTTTTGAATAGAAAAATAATTTTTGAAAAAAATAAGTATTTTAAAAATAAATTTATAGAAAACAGATATAACATGCGGGAAACGTGGCAAATAATTAATGAAATAATTGGTAAAAAATCAAATAACATTGATAGTTTCATAATGCGAAGTTTTAGAAACGAAGATCTAAGCACCGTTTTAGATAAATTTGCATCAAATTTTAGTGGCAATGTAAAAAACCTATTACACAACTGTAATATCACAACAATTGAAAATAATGAAAGCACGTTACAAAATACCATATACGTTGAACAGACAAACGAGCAAGAAATTTTCGGCATATTAAATTCTCTCAATGAAAGAAAAGGACCAGGTATAGACAAAATTAGACCGAAAGATATTAAAATAAATGCTGCTTACCTAACACCTATTTTGACAAAACTCATAAATTTAAGCATTGAAAACGCCACAGTTCCAGAATTGTTAAAAACGTCTATAGTAAGGCCAATTTATAAGAGCGGAACACAATCAGATATAAACAACTATAGACCAATTGCTATTCTTCCTGTCATTGAAAAAGTTCTTGAAGAAATTTTGGTTAGAAGGCTCAGCGGTTTTCTACGGAAATACAAAGTAATACACAGGAATCAGTACGGCTTCCAAAAAGGTAAGAATATTAACCAGCTATTAGGAAATTTCTCTAATTATGTGAACGGATGCCTAAGTAAACATATGCACGTATTGGCGCTGTTTATAGACTTCAGTAAAGCATTCGACACTCTCTCCCACAACAATATTATTCGTGTGTTAGAAAGAAATGGCATAAGAGGCAGAATCCTGAATTGGTTTAAATGTTATTTAGAATGTAGAAAATACTGCGTTAAAATAAACAACAGACTCAGCAACGAAATTACTTATGACTGTGGAGTGCCACAAGGGTCTAAGTTGGGGCCAATTTTATACATAATATATGCGAACGACATGCTGAGGTTCCTAAAAGAATGCGAAACTTTTGCGTACGCAGATGATACTGCTATTATTGTGGCAGATAATAATATTTCAAATGCTACAACAAAAATGCAAAATAAACTGGATATAGCAACAAAGTGGTGTCACGACAACGGACTAATAATCAATGCTCAGAAAACAAAAATTATGCATATCAAGCCGCGTCATCTACCCAATGTACAAGTAAAGTTAACATTTCATAGCACTGATTATCTGCATGCCAAAGCAACCAACAGGATAGGCTATAGTGATATATGCTCAACAATAATAGAGAAAGTCGAAAGTTACAAATATCTTGGCGTATACGTAGATAGTAATTTTAAGTGGAAAACACACATAGAAAATTTACAAAAAAAACTCAGAAAAACTTCATATATGATTTACCATTTAAGCAATTGTGCACCATATAGTATTCTACGACAAGCATACTTTTCCCTAACAGAGTCGTACCTTCGACATGGCATAACAGCGTGGGGAAGCGTAAAATATAGCAGCACATTACAAAAAACACAAAATCGTATATTGAAAATCCTGTGGAAAAGGGCCAACGTAATTACCAACACAATAACACAAAGAAACAACAACAACAATGTCAACACAAACAACAACAACATGAACACAAATAGCTACAACAGAGTCAACAACATCAATAATAACATCAACACCAACAACGTCAACACTAACAACATGAACTACAGCGTCAGCAACAACTTCAATGATATAAGCAACAACATTATAAACAACAGCAACTTGAACTTGCATAATAACATTCACAACAACAACAATAATAATAACAGCTACAACAGCAACAACAGCTTTAACAGAAGAGTAATCAACATAAACAACATTAGTATTAACATAAGCACCAACAACGTCAACAGCAACAATATGAACTACAGTGTCAACAACAACGTCAACAATATCAACAACAACGTTATGAACAACAACAATTTTAACTTGAACAACAACATTCACAACAACAATAACAATAGCACCGTTACCAACTACAACACCAACAATATTGCCAAAAACTTGCAGATTTTGAATGTTAAGAATATATATTACACAACGATAATAAAAGAATTTTTCAAAGACAATAGATTTTTGCAACCAATTGACCACACTTACAACACCAGGAGACGTGCGGAAGGCAGATTTAAAATTAACCACTTCAAAAATGAATATGGGAGAAACACATTATCTGTAATGTTGCCCACAATACTAAATAAAATCCCTATTAATATAATACAGACATCCAATCAATTTAAACGAAACCATCTAATCAAGAAATATTTAATTAATCTTCAATAATCAATCCTTTGTTTAATTAAAATTCGTTACATTAACTTCATTGTTAATAATATTTTTATTATCAATTTTAACCTGCTATTTATTTCGTTTTTATTTTATTTTTATTTACCACTTTTTTCTATTTATTAAATATATATTTGGAAATGAATTTTAGGAGGAAAAAGTTAAAGTTATAAAATATTAATTTTATACTTATTTAATGTACATATTTACATAGCAATAATGTATAGTTAAGATTGCAATACAATGAAAATTAGTAATAATTTTTCTGCAGACAAGCTTTTAAGCTTTGCGGAACTTATTCTAGTAAGAATTGTATGAAAATTATTGAAATAAAACTTAAACTTAAAAAAAAAAAAAAAAAAAAAAAAAAAAAAAAAAACACTCAGTGGTTGGATTTCATAATTTGTTTATGAAATTTCTCTCGGTTTCAGAATAAATATTAAATAAAAATGTAAATCGATAATGAACATTTTATATACGTATATATGTATGTGTATTTTATAATAGTTTAATATAGTCCCTCAAATAAATTTGAAATTAAATGAATTTTGTCTTTTGCTAAAACTACTTTTCTTTCAACATTTCATCTAGACTAGAAAACACCTAGACTATACTAAACTATAATAGACTAGGCTACAAAGGACTAAAATATACTAGTCTAGACTCTAGACTCTTTTCTTTAAGATATTTATGCTTGTTAAGTATTTTGGATTTTTTCTTTTAGAATACGAGTATTTTGTCTCCTTGACTTAAATTTATTTAATAAAAACCTTATTTTTCAAAAAAAGGTTCCTAATTTTTGGTATTTGATTGCAAAAGGAAAGCTAAAAAAAACATATTTATATAAATTGTTGAGCTTAATGTTTGACTTATTAAAGAGTATATTAATTGATTTTTGAAAATACATTGAAATTGATTATTGAAGTCCTCTACGCTTTTCACTGTTGCTAATTCACATAGTCAGAGGACCTTTATCCAAATATTTCTTAGAAGTTATATTCAAAACAAATTATACTCTAAGAGTTTATAGTTTGTATGGGAATACTGGTCTTAAATTTCTTAAAGTTTACTTTATTTTGACTATGACTATAAGCTATTATCTTTAACTTTCAAAAACCATAATATCTATTTATTGCTATCGAAAGAATAGTGTTTTGCCCAACAAGTATTTTTGACCGAATGCTGTTAGGTTTATAATTTTTGCTTTGTTAAGATTTTTTTATTACATTAAAATTTACTATTTTTACTGCACTTTTTCAAAATTTAAATTTCATCTTTTGAAGAATTCCTTAAGCAAGAACGAAATGCTTATATGTAGTTCGGTCCTACCCCAACAAAACAAACAAAAAATTCAATTTTATTTTTATTTCGATTTTAATGAACATATACATGAAGATTTACATATAAAATTATATTATCAGCCGCTTTGTGTGCTGAGTTTTTATTATTAAATGAACCAATTATAAATAAGATATTAATATCCGTTGTATTTGCGAAAATAAACTTCAAATATGTATAAATATTTAAAAATTATTCGAATCTTCTAGTGAATTATTCAAGAAGTCAAAATACAACAAGAAGTATATTAATATAAATATACTACATATAGATGTACATACATGTATGTATGTAAAATAATAAAACAATTTTAATGGCCTTGTTTATTTCTATTTAAATATTAAAAACTTTCTATTAACACACTCTCTTTCCTTTCAATATACTTTGAACAATTATTCAAATGTCCGATCATCTACTTTAACTTTTTGAAACTCATTTTCCTTCAGTTACAATTTTGTTTTTAGAAATAATTGATGATGAAATCGACTCCGGGGATTCTGGCCTTTTAAAAGTAATTTCATTTGTCTATGCCACACAGTGGTATATTTAGAGAGAATGATATCAAAATTCTTGCAAAAAAATGTGATTTAATTTTTTTCTTTTTATAATGATTTCGCTCTCTTTTTCAAAAGTAATCTAAAATTCTCGCTTTTAATGACAATTTTTAAATTTTATGTACAAATAACATTTTTGGTTATATATATTTTTTTATTATTTTATTTGTTTCGTAATTTAATATCACCTCAAAGTACTCAAATTTATTTTTGTTTTCAATATAAATGAACAAATGAGACTCTCTAGTTGTTTTCTACAAACTGGCAGCTATGTAGCTCCCCAGTATTTGAGTTATAAAAAATAATAAATGTGTTCTTTGCTCAGCTGAGAGATAATGAACAGTAATAAGTTATTACATTAATCGTGCATAAGAATTTTTTTTTAAAGAATACGCAAAACAAATAACAAAAACATATGCTTTCAAAATAAGACTAAGCGTTTACGTCCTTCATGTTTGTTTTGCCTTTGCCCATGATCATAAATTGAATTTTATATTTACATTGCACAGCTAACGAGAAAAGAAAAGAATAAATGAAGAATTGGATTATTTCGAGGAGAAAAGTATCGCAAACGTTTAATGATTGAATTGGTTAGCATAATAGAGAGTAAATATAATATAATTATATAATTTGTCAACTTGTTTCGTCTGCCGGTATTGTAAAACCTGGGGGTTAATGAATTAATATTACATTTCAGCTTTTGGCAAACATGTCTTCCTTTCTTATTTTACTAAACGTTTCAAACATTTTCAGAGTTATTGTTCTGCAATAAACGTTTCTCATATGGGATATTCCACAGAACATTACGTACGATGCACGTACGTTGACAAATCAATTAAACTTTTATTTTAGATCAATGAGGTTAGATATTCTTTACAGTTTGCCAAAGGTAGAGCTTATTGCGCTCCTCAAAAGTACATAAAAAATAAAGAAAAATTTTAATTTTCTCTGAAATACAAGCTTAATTGATTGTTCATCATCATATTGTGTGCCAGGACTGGCAAAGTTGGTAAAATTGTACCTGTTTTGGTACTATTTAAACTCGGAAATTAATTTGGTACATTTAAGGAATCTACACAGTTTCAATCCGTATTTCTTTTCAAACGATTGCATATCTCAATTTTCACTTTTGAACAATGAAACTCATACTTTTCTCATTAAAAAAAATCTTGTGAAAGCAAAACACAGCAAGAAAATCAAAAAATGTGAACTATTCCATTTCCAAATCGTCTGATGCTGGACAGCGATGCCAACTTGGTGCTTTTGGAACTATTTTTAATGCATTTTTTAGACTTAAAATGCCAAATTTTGAACGTTAGTGCCAAGCTAAGAAAAAGCACTGTGGATATCTTAAAATTACTCTAACAAAACCTTGCTGTATTAATTTTTTGAGTGTTAAGCATACCTATGTCATCTAATATATTTCACTAAAGATGTTGATACTCTTGCCGAAATAGAGAACATCTTAGAAAATATTAAACATTATTAAGCTGCACATTATTATTTTATCGTTAGTGCCTTTTACGCTTTTTAGATCTTAAAATTAAGCTTTTTAGTGTTTATTTTAAATTTTAAAGTGCTCTTAGAGACAATAAATTTGGCATCACTGTTGCTGGAGCACATGCTATTATTTTTTATATATTTAATTTCATCTTAAACAGGTATAATTTAAAAGCAAACTAGTGAAAACGATTCGCTGGCCATAACAAAGTTGATTATTTTAATAATAATAAATAAAAACAAAAAAACAAAAACAATAACGAAATATCGATATAAAAATAAAAATATAAAGAAATTTATAAAATTTACTTACCTAAAGCTTAAAAAAATAGTTTCATTGAACATATAAAAAAGGTCGAAAAATTAGATAAACAATTCAAATAAAAATATATAATTTGAACTAAAATAATATTTTAGTACAATTGAAGTCAAAAAAGTAAAATTTTTTAAACTTCTTGGTACAATTTTAAAATTCTCAATGCCTTCCCTGTTGTGTGCTTTCAAATACGTTTTGCGTATACTTATTTTAATTATAAAATATTCATCATACGCTCGGCATTATTATCAGGTTGCGCTGTAACTTATGCTTCAAAATTTGTATTTATATTTTCATATTTTTGTTGGAGTATACTTAATATGATGAGGTTTCATTAAGTAGGTTTCATTAAGTAGCCCAAAAATTTGTAAACCACAATTTTTGCTTGAACTTTTGTATTGTCTGTCTATCCGTGTATAAGTCGGCTTGTATGTCTGTCCATCTGTTTCCTTCTCTATCTGTGTATACATGAATCTCCTATAATTCTATATGCTTGTGTGTGATTCTTGCCTGACTGTCCTGTCAAGTAATTTTTTGTGTGTGTTATCTATCAAGGAAAAATATTCTCAAAAATATATTAACAAAATAAAATTCTAAAAAGTTTTTATGCTGGCTTAAGCAGTTTTGAGAATATTTCCTTGTCTAAATATCAACGTGCTTAAACCGCAATAAACAAACTTTTTGATTCGTGGTCATATAGAGTCGTGGTTAAATAGAAATTTAAAAATAGAAAATATAAATAGAAAATAGAAATAGATATGTATATAAATATAAAAGTAAAACCAACTATAGAAAGCAAGAACAAAGAAACATAATATCCACTACAATAATACTTACATACATGTTAGAAGAATAAATAAACATACTGGGTAGAGTGGCATAACTTCGTGCTAACCTGTATAAAAAATTAAAAAATGGAAAAACAGAGAATTAATGGTGGGATACTTGCAAATATATTTGGCAAAGGTAAATCGATAATTGTACACACAATATAATCACTTCTCATATTCCATTTCATTAAAAAAATATACGTTAAATAGCTAATGTTAATAACAATATATAGACAGACGTGAGTGCTGCTGAATGGCGTGACTGCACAGTGTGGTCTAATTTTTCTTCTCTTCTTTAGAAAACCGCATTAATTAACTAAAATATTTTATTCAATAAGAATTGAAAATACTGAACTTTAGTCCGATTAAGGAATTCTTCCTGATTATATTAAAATTTTTTACAATTTTACTTTTATCCTTTTTCCGTTTTACACTCTGTTATCCCTTTCATACCCGACTTTATAAATTTGTCATCATCGGTACATTTTTGACCGAATGTAAAAATTCTTTTTTTTTGTCTCAGAGGGGTCAATTGTAAAATTCTTTAATTTGATTTTATGATATTCTTCTTATATGATTGCCGCGAAACCTAGAGAGTAACTTTGGTTCTTGTAATGCTACAATTTTAAAATTCAACAAATGGGTTAGGCTACGCCAATTTAAATTTATTATTGTATTTCACGTGTTTCTTTTCAACAGATTTTTAAGAAACTTGCCACTTACCTTGAGCTCAAAAATATACACAATCTTGCATTTGGAGAAATGAGCAGTGTCACACCCTTTAAAATTTTATATATATTATTTTACTCTACCAATTTTTACAAAACTTAACACACACTTTGAGCTCAGAAAAATACAAAATCTAAAAAATTTAAAACTTACTTTTATACCCCATAATTTTTTTTTCGAAAATGATCTATCAGGTCTTTGCATTAAAGTCGTTTTTTTTTTGGCAGAATTATTCTTCCAATAATTTTTTATTTATAACTAGAATTTCCCCGCGACTTCGGTCCCATCATGAAAGAATTTGTGTGGACTTTAAAACTGACTTTATGCCAATTTTATCAAAAAAGAGAAAAAATACCAATCGCACAAATATTTCCAATTTTACCCTGGTCCGCGTAATTTTGTTAATTATTTTTAGTCATATTCTTCTTCTCCAGACAATAACAAAAAAACACAAAAATAGATGGAATGTATTGATCTAGCCATTCACGCGGGCTGTCATGCAAACAAAATTTATATTATTATATATATATAGACAATTTTCTTAACATTTCTCCTTTTCCTGTGCTTTTCTCTCTCTAAAGCTGAATGCAGGTCATACAATATGTCTTTACTTTTTTGAACTTTTTTATGTCGTTTCCGTCTTACATTTTTAGCTTCCATTGTAAAAATAGCACTTCAGCGTTAATGTGACGGGTGAGACAAAATATTTTACTTAACTAATTACTCGAATGTTAAAATGAAGGTTCACAATTTTTTATTAAGTTATTAACTATTGCTCTTCGTTTTTTATTGTTGGAAAGTCTCAATTATTTATTACATACCGTAAAAATTTCATTAAACGTTTGTTAGTTTTTTTACTGTGACGGCTGTGACCGAAAACTAGTCAACAAAACTCAAATAATAAAATATACAAGGTCGAAATTTCAACAAAAAATAAACGAGAATATAGATTTTTTTAATAAAAATGAGAAAGAGTAAGAATAAAAATAAAATGGAACGTACAAGCACGGAGAGTTGAGTGTTCAGTATATTGTTGGCCAGAAGAAGAAAGGTCCCAACTGTAACTTTACAGCATAATGTTAAAACATATTAATAAACACTACAACTGCTTGTAAAAGCATTCGTTTTTGTAGAATTGCAATAAATTTTTGTATTAGAATCACTGAACTTCGCAAAAATACTAGTTATGGCCTTTCTACTTGTTACCATCTATATCAATGGCTCAATATAATAACGCCGGAACTCAAATTTTCGATATTTTATGGGGGAAGCAAATCACTGAAGAAAAACTAAAGCATTAACATGAACAAATAATTTTTTAAAACGCCATAAGTCTTTACTTTTGAACTGTAACGTGCTAAGATCTTCAAGAAGAATGCAATTATATTTTGTATCCCAGAAAACATTAAAAACGCGATTTCGAAAAAAAATCGAGATACACCATTTTTATATTAAGACAACGATATGCTCATTTTAAAGCGTTTTCAAATGGATAAAGATAAAAAAATTATATATATTTTAATTTGTCTATAATTCCCATTCTCTTAATCAGTTGAACGATTTTTTAATAAAAAAAAACAAAATATTTTCTTTATAGAGGCGTTTTTCGTGGAATTGCCCATATATTAATTTAAGGAAAAATACTAACCAAATGTACAGAGTATGTTAAGATATTTTTTTGTCTGCAGGAAACAATTTCCACATGCAAATTTGAGTTATAAAAAAAAGCAATTGAAGCTAAGTCATCTTGATGAAAAAGTTCAACCGGTTCTTCATTACAAAACTGGCAATGTTTCTTTTTCGATGCAAGTTGTTCAAAGTTGTTGATGTTTATTTGAACAACATATTTTTAATATTAAAAATTTTTTAGGTAAACAAATTTTGAAGCTTCTGGCCACATATAAATTGAAAGAATACCTCAGTTAGGCTAATCCAAACAAGCTGACTTAAAACATTAAATATAATTTCGATTAAATTTTACCAACACTGCAACACTGCATTATTAAAAAACGTGTAAAAAAGCAGAGTTGTAAAATAATGAAGTTTTTCACTATATCTTTCTTCAACGCCTGTCTTCTCTATCACTATCGCTTTCCTAAAGAAGTTAACACATAGTAATAGTAGTAGGCATTCATTGAATGAGTTTTACTTCTTTTCCACAAAAAAAAACAAGAAAAAAACAGTTCTAATTATAAACGTTTTTAGGTAGTTAGTCCTACCTGTCCTAGGCTGTCATCAACATGTAATTAAATAAACAACTCAAGAATTTTTTTTTATAATATTACAAACACAAACCTGAACCAATTTGACCTTTAGCAAATTTTTATTTTCTCACTACTAAGAAGGCGTGAAACTAAAGCTTTCGCATTATTATATTTTATTTTTGTTTCTTTTTTTGAGTACATAAAAATGTTTATTGCTGCCTCCATGCCAAGCAATTGCTTTAAATTTTATGTCACCGGGATAATAATAATAAATAATATTGATTCAACAGTTAATTTTCGCATGTTTTTAGCTGCGTGTATTAAAAATCTAAACACATTTCTCTTTGTTAGTTTTTACTGTCAATAAAAGCTTATAAAACGTTAAGCATGTCAGGTTCTTAATTCATTTAATACTAAAATCAAATTTTATCTTTTAATGAATTAGTCGTAAAATTACAATAATATTGTACTTAATGGCGGCACCCTTTAGATTATTTTTTTTCTGCTTATTTTTTAAGTGACATTCAATTATTAGCTTAGTAAAGCAAATGTTATAAAAAAAAGATTTATATCACCTGTACACTTACTTTTAATGACAAACAAAGAAAGTAATTGAAGCAGAAGTGACACATATGTGCATTTCGCTCCTTCCTTGAAAAATACTTACAAATGCAAAGACCTGGTTGAGTGGTTGGTTAGTTGGTTTATGTGGCTGCCTACTTCACGCAGGCATTTAAGTAGAATCTAGATGATTCGTTTTTGCAAGGACCACTCCACTCTTCGGTGTCAACCTATGTAGAACCGTATATAAGTATTCTGATACTTGAGATATCTGATGAGGCTGCAAAAATCTACTATTATAGGATTTGATTATAAAGTTGACAATGAAACATCTCAAATGGCACACCCGTTACAATCTAATTTATTTGCCTTTAAAGCTACGGCCACACTTGCAAAACATTTGCCCAAAAAGCGTAACCAACAAACACTAATGACAAAAGTTTTGATCCAGACACTTGTTTATCTAATGTGAACAGTTTCGAACACAAGTAATAGACAATATCATAGAATCTAACCTTATTGGCTATTATTTAACTTGACAAACATTTATCTGAATTGAAAGATTTTTCAATAGCATATATTGGTTACGCTTTTTGGACAAATGTTTGACAAGTCTGACCCAACCTTAATTGCTTTCAACTTTTGACATTTTTGTGTTTTCTATTTGTTGCACAATTTGTTCAGCAATCATAACTAAAAAAGCATCAAACGTTTTTTATTTCAAATATTTGCTTCAATCATTAATTGAGAAATCATAATCAAAGTTTTAAATGTAAAAAGTTAAATTGCACTTTTCATCTCAACAGTTTTTCATTTACTTCTGGGATTAAAATTTACATGCTTTTGAGTAACAGAATGTGCAAATTGCATGAATGGAATTATAACTACAGAATATTTTATGATTTACCTTTGGTTTCTTTGTTCAGTTTTAAGCCAAAGCTTGAGATTGGCACAGAAAAAATATTTTTGTCAAAGAAATATTTAAAAAGCTTCTTAAAGAAGATGCCAAAGCTTGTGCATGAGAAAATAAAAATTTTTTGTCAAAGAAATGCTTAAAAAGCTTCTTAAAGGCAAAGACCTACATAAGAGTTATGTAAGTATATTGAAAAATTATTAAACTACTTAATAATTTTACACTCTCTTGTTGTTTGAAAAAAGATTAAAAAAACATTTATGGATTCTGTCTTCAATCTGAAAATTCCCACGTAGTAATTGTCATTTCCAGTTTATTTTATATTTTATGGATTCATAGTTAAAATTTTCCACTGCTGCACAGTGGCATATCAACAAAAAAATGTTTTTATTATTTAATGCGAGTTTCTAAAGAAAAGAAGAAAACTTAAACCATACTTTATTAGATGGGGGAAACACCGATGTTTTTTTCTGAAGCCACGCACTTCATCAGCACCTATGTCTATCTACTTGGGTAGAAAGACAGAGCAATAACAGAAAATGAATAGTCATACTTACAAATGTAATAATATAATCATTTCTCATATTCCATTTCATTAAAAATTTAAGTTAAACAGCTGATGTTAATAACAATCTCTACTCTAGTAGACATACATGGGTGCTGATGAGGTGCGTAGCTGCACTGAAAAATATCGGTATTTCCCCAAGTTTATAAAGTCTAGTTTAATTTTCTTCTCTTCTTTAGAAATTCACATAATTTAATAAAAATATTTTATTCAATAAGAATTAAAAATACTGAGCTTTAGGCTAATTTAGAAATTTTTTCTAATTAAAATTCATTATAATTCAATAACATTTACTGTTCTTTTCATAATGTACAATTAAAAGCTAAGAGGGACTTTAACGGCAAGCTTTCAAGTTCAGTTCAAGTTCACGTTAATCATACATTGTGAAAAGGGACGTTAAAATGTTTAAAAAAAGTTTTAAATAAATTTTTAGTTACCCATCAAACCGGCTAATAATGATAACATTTCTTATCACTGAAGAATTGTAAGTTAGTTTAATTTTTAAGTTTGTTCTCTATATAAAGAAGGTCTCTAAGGTCATTGCACATGGCACCTTGGAAATATAAAAAGATTTGAATCCATACCTCTTCATTACACCGCGTTACACACATTCTGTTCTATGAAGCAAATATACTTTTTCAGACAGACGGACATTACGAGCTTTATATTTTATACAAAAAAAAATCTGACGTGTACATGAAAGTCGCCGATACACGTGTATTTTTATTTTTTCTCCCCTTTCCGAAAAAGTATATTTGGTTCATAGGACAGAAAAAAGTTCGGTTTTGTAACGTGGTATTATACATACATATGAATAATTTTAGTTAATACTGTATTTCAACGCAACAACTGATCACTGGATCTATCATTAGATCGAAATCTTTTTAACAGGCAAAGACTTGGACAAGTAGAGTGGTATAATTATAGCAAATTAGAATCCCACAATTAATTTTACTTCCTTGTACGTAGCAAAGCGCCACGTAAATGAACCAAAAATCTTTCATTCACTTTAAAAAAACATAGTTTCAGCTTCAGATTCAGATTGAAATTCAATTGTCCTAAAGTGAGGCAACGAGTGACAAAAATATTAGATCTGTATTTTTGAAAAGACTGATAAGTTTTCACAGTATACACATAATTGCTCATTTGCTACATATTTTAAAATAACACAAGCAATATACAAGTTTATACAAGAGTAGGTTTTACCTGCGGCTTCCCGTTGCGTTGATCTGCTATTTTGAAAACTATACTTATCATTCATAAATGTTTTGTTATTTGTTACTCACTGATAGTTTGCAGCAAAAAAAAAATAAGAAAACGGCAATAAAAATTTTAAAAACAGAATAAAAACCGGTTATAAAACTGTTTAAACAATCAAACCCCAAGCGAACATTGTCGTAAGCAGCACAAAAATGTGTTTTTCGATAATAAAAAAACCCAACTATGTATAAAAAAAACGGTTCTGAACCAGATCAAAATAAGCTATGATTGACACTGATAATATAGCTTTCGGATGGTGAGCCAATTTTTAAAATCGGTTCAGCGGTTTGAAAATCAGTAATAAATATAAAAAACCTATTCCGAACCCGATAAAAAAAATAGCCAATGTTTACTTCGGGAGTGTATTTTTCTATTGGTGAATGAATCGGCTTAGCGGTTTGGGAAGAACCCAGTTCCGAACCAGATAAAAATAATCTATGTTTGACGCTGGTAATGTAGCTTTCTACTCACTTTCACATTTATAATATTAGTAAGGATTATTATAATTTAAGATATGATAAATTTCTAAAAGAAAATTTTTTATAAAATAAAATTTCAAAGTTTATATATTAATATTTTTTTATTTTTGTACGATGTTTAATTAATTTTTCCCACATACATAATGGTCATAACAGAAATAAATTTTATTTATATGCTTAATAAAAATTTAAGTTATTAAATAGCCAGGGGTCGTACAAAAAATAATTACGTGATACGCAAATCGCGTGAACGTAGTGGCATCATGACATATGATTGCAAAAGGATTGTAGTTTTCCTTAAAATTCACAATAGTTTTTAGCCTTCACACCACTTTGATTAAGATTCAAATTCGAAATATTTAAAAAATTTATCCGGAAGAATTTGATTGAAGTAATTTTGAGGCATCTTTAATATTTATGAAATTTTCTTTAAACAAGTTTGTCTCTTTATAAATCAAACAAGCATGATTGCTTTTGGTTTTTCCCCACAAAAAAAAAAACGAAACAAAAATACAGTTGAACCGCGATTATGTGGTTTTGGACGACGCTCGGCTTAGAAAGGATAATCGAAAGACATGGTCAATAGATAAAAGCTTACTTATTATTATAAATAAAATATGCAATTTGATATTTTGCACGTATAGTAGAGGCATAGATAGCACTGTTTAAAAATTTAAAAGAATAGAAACACCGTCAGTAAAGGTATAATCACGCGTAACAAAGGTCAAGAAACAAATGAACAAAGTGATAGTATGACAATTAAAAGATGTACCTATTGCAAGAAGCCCGTATAATTTGAGGTTCAACTGTAACATCAAGTTTGAAACATTAATAACATTCCTTTGATTAGTTTATTCCAAGTATGAGCACCGCAAAATCCAATGAAATTCCAATAAAATTAAATCGACTACCATTGCTTTGAAATTCATAATAAATATTATCAATACAAAGTAGAATTTGATTTACAAAAAGTGACATTTGAAATGTTTAAGAGAAGGTGAATTAACTTTACAGGTACATAATACTTGTAGCAATTCTAAAAATTGCAATAATGGTAAAAATCGCATGGATTTTTCGTTTGCCCTATCTGTCAAAATTAAGAAATATGGTGAATTTGTTAAACAACTCAAAGTATTTTTATGAGATCTATGCAACTCTACAAAAATACAACAATGCAAAAACAACACTACTCGTATCTTATAGCTGTTGGAAACACAAACAAGCACAAACTTAAGCGTTTGATGCCCAAAAATTTAAACAACTCTTGACAATTTAAAAATTAAAACACAAAACATCATCAGGAGGATTGCACTAAAACTCGATTATTTAGCATAGAAGGATTTTTTTCTCTATAAGATATGATTGCAAAGAGCGAAAATTCCCCGGGATGATTCATAATTGGGCTGAAAAATTAAAAAATATTTAACTAAATCAAATTTTCCTTGCAACTGCTTTTGACTACTGTTGTAAACAAAAACATTAATTTAAAATTGTGTAAAGCAAAAATATTTTCTAGGAGTAAAGCCCTAATGAAAATTATGAAAAACAATGAAATAATAATTTGTTAAAGCAGAACTGATTTTCGAACTTCTCTGTTTATCGAAAATCGAGTATCGAATGTCAAATTCGTATTATGTAATACTTTAATAATATAATTGCCGCAATTATACAATTGGTGGTTGTTTTCTCTAAGTGTACCGTAATTATCAAGTTCTTTGATTTATGCATTTTGGAAATTTCAAATATGTGTGAGTTATTTGTTCTTTCAATCAGCTGAGTTTGGCACGTGCCACTCATTTGCTCAACAATAAAACAGCAACATCTTTTTTTAATATGTATGTACGAACTTTGAATTTTCTGTAGGTTTATGTGTGTGTGTGCGTCTGTGTGTAAAACCATATGCATCTAGACGTTAACTTATGAGTGAATATACCCACGAAGTGAATTTTTTAATTTTATATCATAATATCGTTCGCTTGAACGAAAACCCATGTAAAATAAATTATTTAAACTCTGCAGGCATAAAGAAAAACTTTATAAACTTGTACCACTAACAGTAGTTGGATGTTTACAATTTTGTTTATAATATACAGTCTTGTCGGAATAATGCAATTTAATTTTTTTGGAATTTCCATACATAATATTTTATTTAAGCGAACGATATATTATACTTTTACAAATACTCATATTTATTGAAATGAAATAAAATCATTATCTTTTCCTTGTCTCAAAACTCACATGTGTGTACATCGCCTTAATTAAATTAATTACGAATCCAATCTTCCGTTTAAGCACAATATTTTCGCAGAGAGCATCCCAGCAAAACACTTTTGATTTGGAAGCATTAAGAACCTAGGAAACTAATGTATAGCTTCGAAAAAAATTATATAATATTACTTCTGTGAAGCATTTTAGTAAGGCAAAAAAATTTATGCCTTTTTGGAAGCTAAATGTATTGCTTCTTCTTACAAGAACGCTTGTGATAAGCAGTAGTTTTTGCTGGGATATGGTATGTGTACCCATGTGCAAGTGATACACGAACGACTTCAATAAATTGCGAATTTCTTCTAACAAAAGAGCACATTCATTGTTATATCTAAATAATTTTGTTAAGTACATATCCTTGCGAAAATCACCAAAGTTAATAAACAATACTCTTATAATTATTTTTATAGAAATTGCGCAGGAATTATGTGTTTTTCAAAGAAAAATGCTAAACAATATCGAATAAGTCTTACACTTTCAAAAAGAAGTTATGAATTTAAGATATGCGTGATGAATATTTATAAAAGATCCAGATTTATTTAATGAAACTATTTTTTTAAGCTTTAGGTCAAACGAAAAACGAAAAAATCAATTCAAAAACAATTTAACACAAAATATAAAAAATTGCATATAAAAGAAAGAAATATCCTGAAGAAGTTAGCCAATGGTTAACGAAATATCGATAAATAAAAAACAATATATATTAAATTGACCTAAAGCTTAAAAAAACAGTTTCATTAAATATATAAAAAAGGTCGAAAAATTAGAGATCCAGATTTATTTTTCGCAATAAATACTCAATGATTTCCTCTCGATTTTTTACCTTTCATATAGTGTCATGAAAAGATTTTTGCACAAAAATTTCACACTCCTTAAATCATTTGCCAAAACCAGATTTATAAGCGATAGTTGAATGCTTTTCTGTCTACAAACTGACTACAAAATTCAAAGGGCAAATTACGATTTAAAAAAAACGTTTCCATATAAATCTATTAATATCGTCTGTCGATAGATAGACTTTTAATGCAATGCCCAAATTTACACTATGGCCTTATGTACCACTTTGAAATAAAAATGTTCATATAAGCTACTTAAACTTAAAAAATCGTCCATTTTTTCATACCAAAAATTCAAATGTTCATACCAAAAAATAGAACCGTCCATTTTTAATATAGACAAATATAATGGAGCATGATCGTATTTTTTTCATAAAGAAAAATTAATTAAATTAATAAAATTAAAATTAATTAATTGTTCATATAGAAAAATTATATGTGCTATACATTGTGCATTTTTTCATAAAAAATTAAATGGGCTATACATTGTCCATTTTTTCATAAAAAATTAAATGGGCTATACATTGCCCATTTTTTACACAAAAAAAATTAAATGGGCTGGACATTGTCCATTTGTCATACCAAACATGCAGAAAAATTTAATGGGCTATACCTCGTACTTTTTTCATACAAAAAAATTAAATGAGCTATACATATTGCATAAAAAAATTAAATGGACTATACATCGTCCAAATCATTAGACAGGCTTTACATGGTCCACTTTTTCATACAAATAAATTAAAAAGGCTATATATATTTTATTTTTCATACAAAAAGTTTATATGAGCTATAAGAATATTTTATACCAATACTGAACATTATTTTACGCGAGTTTGATTTGGACGTGCATTGTTCGGTTCCACCAGATCGCGTAAATTGAAATTCTCCCGTATATGTACATACAACCCTACATACTTATTGCATTTAGCGCCTTTTAGTATGTTTGTTATGAACGAACAGTGCGTTTAGCTTTGAGAAAATTGGCAATAATGACGTCATGTATATATCAATCCGTCCCTACTTGAATCCAGACAAGGTGATGTCAAAAGTACTTTTAATAGGTTTGGTGAGGTTTTTTGCATCACTATTTTTGAATTTTACACCCAGGGAAAAAACAGTTTAAAATCAATACAAACCATATTGAATTAATAAGAAACATTAACGAAAGTCTAGTCATATTGAAATTTTTTGTTTCAATATGGAAAAATAATAATTTTGCAGTATAAATTTATAAATTTTGTTTTTTTTTAAGTATTTCAATATAAGTTTTCTATTATATTGAAAATTATTGAATTAATGTGGCACGTTCTTATTTACAAGTTGCAGCTTTTCCCTGAGTGTACAAAAAGTACAATATTTTCTATTGCATTTTATTTTGATATGATTTTCCTTCTTTCCTTTTCAAATTTGTTTGACAAGCACACAGCTTTTGACTATGCGCTATATTCAGTGTTCTCTTGAATGGTCTATAGCTTGTTTTCGTATTTATTCTCAAACTCCCAAAAATCAGGAAAATAAAGTAAAGTATATATATTTTTTATAACTTATTTGTGCAAATTTTTATTACACTTTCACACCACAAAAATCTTTAATTCCAGATTGTTTCTCCACAGCAAAAAATTTCTAATCACATTATTCTCATCTCAGGCTGTGTTTCTTTGTCATGATCATTAAATATTTACGTTTGTACGTGCACGTGCAGTCAAAGAAAAATCATGGTTGTAGTGACAATAATCTGACAATTTAATAATTCGTAACGTTTCATAACAGTTAACAGATTTTAATTAGCAATGAAAACTTGAGGTTTTCTGGCTGGATGCGCACCTAACAAGGTCAAGTTGGGCTTGTTATCCAGTAAGTATGTATATTAAGCTTCGAATTGCTCCCTCATCCACGCTATTCCTCCGCTTTAACTTCAATTGACTATTATTAGCTTCAAGTATAGGAAAAATAGCTCGGCAGAAGGAGATTTGACTCCAACAGATAAATAACTCTTTTGATGACCTCGACATATCTTTTTTAAAGGGATAAAAAATTTTTATAAATGTTGTTCTAAATCATATTTTTGCATATTTGAGTCTTACGTTCATATTTTTATTATTCTTTTATATATTCTACGATATATTTTAATACTTTATATTTTAGCATGCTTACAAGCCATCTATCTGTTGATAAAAATTTTTATTTTTATTTTTCGCCATCTAAATGTCATTTCTAATAGAACATGTATTCGTCCTGTACACATTTTTCTTAAACTAGAGGTGAGCACAAGACGTTTGCTTGCTTCATCTTCATGGTGTACAGTATTGAATTGTCTCTCTTTTTAGTGCTCTCGATCTTATGAGAATACTAAAACTGGTATTCCCCTTTAGCAAAAGTATGCAATAGCATTTGCTTCTCTGCCAAGCAAGGGAAGTAGTGATTATAGTCCAAAGAATATTTCACTAGTGCACACCGAATGACAATTGTAAAATGAGCACACAAGTGTAAAAATATGTGTATGTGTAAAAGAAAGAAAAAAACAAGCAACGTAGATTAATTGAGCGTGTTAGTTCGTATGCGATACTTTTTTAAAGCTTTATAATTTATTTATTTAAGACTTTTTTTAAATAAAATAAATAAATAATAAAATAAAATTATTGTCTCACAGTGGATATAATTGTAAAAAGTTTTATTTTCGCTTTCAGCCTTATTTATAAAAATTATGAAGGCTTTATAAAGTGATTTTAAGTCAAATTGTCATAAAAAATTTCTCTTATTAAGCCTTTATAATGCCCTAATAAGTTTAATAAAAATGACTGCTAATATTTTATGGAATTTTGAGTTTGTGAAATGAAGTATTGTGCACTATGAAGTGTACAATAAAAATATTGCACACTTGACACAACTATCGATTCAACTGTTGTACAATGATTTTGTGTGTGTTATTTTGTCTTGTTCTCTATCTTTGATTCACACTCAATTGCGATCACCACAAAAAACAATATTCGCCTTTGAAAAAAATACACTACTGTGCACTTTTTCAGGGCTTGGGCTCACTTATAGTGTAAAAGTTGAACGAACATTGTAAATTTAATTTAAAGTTTATTAAGATGTGGCAGGCAACGATTTTTATTTGAAAATCTAGGCCAATATTTTGTTGTTTATTGCAATAATTATAAAAATTATAAATAAGAAGGTTGTCATTTTTATCAGAGAAAAAAAAACAATTCAAAAGTCTTAATTCTAAAATCGTAGTTTCTTTTTTAAAGATGAAGGTAATTTTTCCACGGCCGTATGAAAAAAATTTATTATTTGCTTAAGCCAAAATTAGTTTTATATTTATTTTATCTTATTTTTATCTTATTTTGTATGCAAATGTTGTTGAATTGTTAAATTAAAAATATGTTTTCTTTTAAAAATAAACTAGTTAATATTATATTTAAAATCATATTTTTGAGTTTTTAGTGCATATTTTCAAGTTTTTAGTGCATATTGAATGCACATAAAACACTATTTTTAGAGCATATTTTTGGTTTCCCTGTTTATTATGTTATTAGCTTATGACTTTCAGGGAGCTATTTTTTGGGACTAGGACTCACAAAATTGTACGACTTTTGATAAAATACAACCCTGTTCAGTTAAAAATTTGTGCGACTTTTTAGGACAGTAGTAGTTTGAAAGACAGTGAATAAAAAGTTATTTATGTAAATTAAAGAAAAAAGCAATATTTTGAAGAATATTTAAACCGATGGAGATAAAATGCTCGCTATTAAAACGATTTTTTATACCGTTAACTAAGATTTGATGGGAATCCCTGGCTTAAAGTGTCAATGTGTATAAAATAAAAGTAAATATACTTTGGTCTCATGCAATCGTTAAACAATTCTAGACACATTCAAACCCTTAAGCTTTTACATTATTGTAGATAGTTGTACTTTTGTTGTAAATGTAAACGACTTTTTAATAGAAAATTGCAGCTTTAAAGCAAATAAAACCACATAAAACAAAATATGTATACATTACCTTTGAAAATTTTCATTTGAATTTTGAAAAACCGCGAAGCACTTAAATATGTTCATTCATCTCTCAACTTTTAAATGACTGTTGTTAACAGAAAAAAACCCTTAAAAATTTTCTTTGGGAAAAACCAGACAACTGTAAACAAATTTGGCAGGTAAAATTAAAAACAACAAATAAAACAAAACTCCTTAACTTAATTACAAATGAATAGCATCACTTTTTCTCAGTAAAAAAAAGTTATCGTTGCCATGACTTTTCTTTGCGTGCATAAATATATGCCAAATGATTTTAAAAAGCAAACAACAACTTCTCTTTTCATTCAGAAAAATTTTTGTTTTTCATTTGAATAATTTAATTTATTTGCTTATTTTCACAGAAATCAAGCAGTAAAAATCCTATTTTTTTAATAATTTTCATACGCTTACGCTTTAGGTCGTTAAAGTAAACTTGTAAAATTGTTTGAATAAAATTGATATCATTAGTATACGAAAATAAACAGGTTACAATTTTATGTTCGAACGTGTCAAATTTATTATAATCGTAAGCAAGAAACACCTTTAGAAAACAGAAATTAAAATGTACAAATGTAACAAGGGCGGGCGTATCACTCGTCAATTTTGTACATTTTGATTGTTAAATAGGTTTTAAGGAGAATACCTTCTTCTACATAAAATGTTTCTTTGTAATGGCAAATGTTTATTATTTTAAGGTTTTGATTTCCTGGAAAGTTATTTATATGAAGAGTGTTCTAGCGAAATGCTATAAAAGTAATTTTCATCTAATATGGAATTAAAATCTTCAATTATTTTGAAAAATTCTTTAAATGTAAAAACATATTGAACTTAAGTATATTAACTTTTTTTTAATACATTTATTTATTTATTGTATCTTTGAATATGAACTAGCAATAAGTATTCAAATCTTAAATCTAAAATATAATTATTAGGACCGACCACTGTCGGACATTACGCCTTCATGCCACACTATATCAAATGCCTGCAAAACATCAAGAAACAGTGCAGAAGAGTACTTCTTTTCTTCAAATGTTCTTCTTATAAATTGAAACAATCTATGCGTTTGTTCAATGGTGCTATGTTGACTTCTAAAACCAAACTGATGGTCTGGGATGCACCCAACACCAATTAGAATTGAGGACAATTTTGACATGAGCAGTTTTTCGAAAAGTTTTGACATTTTTGATAGCAGACTTATTGGTTTGTATGATTCTCTCTTGGTCAAATCTTTGCCCGGCTTTGGAATCATTTTAACTTTGGCAAGTTTCCAGCTATTGGGATAATACTCTAGTCGTAAAATGGCATTAAAAATGAATAAATTGATTCTAATTGCAATACGAGGCAATTTGATTAGCATCTGGTTACGAATTTCACCAATACCCGGAGTTTTCTTCGGGTTGAATTCAGCAATTAGTTTTTGTACATCAAACATCTTAAATTTTATGGGTCGAGGAAGTAGCGCAACTACGCTCGGAAAATCAACAACACCAGTACATGTGTTTGGGGTAAATAAGGATTTTAAATGCTTTGCAAACAAGTTACCTTGGCCCAACCTACGGTAGAAGTGCGCAGATGTGGTTTAAACTCAACGGGTGTTTTAATTCTTTTCGCAGCGCAACACAAAGAGTAATTAGATGCTGGTGTGACATAGAGATTTTCCAGATAGTTTTTAAGAGATGCAGTTTTTTCATATGCAAGCAGCTCTTGGAGACTTTTATTGCACTCTTTAAATCTAATTTTATTTTGTGGTGATCTGTGCTGTTGCCATTCCCTTCTAATTTTTCTATTTTCACATACGAGATGTTCAATATCTCTATTAAGCCCAGTCTGTAGATGGGAGGAAGTGGCATGTTCAGCAGCCTGCTTAATATTTTCATTTTTATTTATTTTTAGTGAATACAATAAAAATAAATATTTATATATATGCACATATGTATGTATATGTATTTATATATTTACATAGATATATATATATATATAAATATACACATATATGTATGTATATATATAATATACATTTTTTTTTATTTTTTTTTTATTTATTTATTTGCATTTAATAATATTCTTTGTATTTACATTTGACTTATAAAGTTTTAAGAGTTTAGGGACGATGTTCCTTTTCTACTTAGAAATTTATTTATAATATTAATATTTTTATTTTATTTAACTTAATATAAATAGTGGCGGAAAAAATTTACAAAACCTTTATGAAACAGGGATATAAGATAAAATAATTGGAGTGGAGTATTACGTTAAAATTATGCTGATATTAAATCATTAATATGTGATATAATATACATATGTAATATAAATATACATATATCTTTTTTTCGCTATAATATTAATTAACTACAAATTAGTTGAAAAATAAGTAGTTAGTAGTCAATTTAAAAGTCATGCAGAGATAGCCAATTGACTACCGCCTACGACATCCCTATGTTAAAATAGTGAGTCTGCGACAAGGAAAAAAGTCACTTCATAAACGAGTTGTGGTTATTAAAAAACCAGTTTGAAGGTACTTACAAATGGGTTTGAGTTCCTATAGGGCTGTATTACGCATGTGTATTCGATTTAAAACATGAAACATATATGAATGTTAGATTAACCTTGTTTTATTGCATTTGAATATGAAGTTTTTCTGTGTGTTTGCATTTTATAATAATACTCAAAGTACTAGTATTGTATAATTAAACTCAAACGCTCGCTTGTACCAGAAAGAGACTGGCTATTATGGTGATTTTATAAGATACCATCAAACATATTTGTTTGTATGTATAAGCCAAAAAGAACCCGTAAACGTGGATAAAATGGCTCAAAATGTTCGACAAATTATATTATCATTATCTCAATTCATCAAAGCGCTAAAAATTAGCTCAGCTAGCACAGATTAGTCAAGACTTAAAATTGGTATTAAACTTATTTCTGCACTTATTCACAATCGTTATTTTTATCAGCTTAAGATGAACTTCAGAGACTTATAAGTAGTAGAGCTTTTCAGTGAACATTTTTTGCAGAATATTTTAACCCGTCCATCTTACAGGGCACCTTTCGAGCTCTTTTCGAAGAAGAACAATAAAAAATATGAAGCTCTTCTCTATAGAGATTTGATATGTTTCCTACAAATTTACCTTGCAAAATTTTACATTAAAGTGCTGGTCATGAGCATACCTTAAACGCAAAGGGAAGGGGGAGTTGATAAGTTCTTTTAATTTTAATTTTGTATCCTCTGTCAGCATTAAAGCATTAAACAGTCTTTGGAACATTCTTATTTTGAAAAAAAGTTAGATTTTATTAAACAGTCTTATCAAATGAATTTAAACAAGATTAGTAATATATTGTTCTCGTTAATCACTCGAAACTAGTGTAATTCTTATGCTTTAAGTGAAGGCTTAATGCCAGTAAAATAAAGAAATATTTACTGCCAAAATATGTGCAACTCAAATTAAAGAATTTGTCTTAATAAATTGAAAGTACGTATGTATCTATGTATGTTAGTTCTGCTGTAATAAAATATTATTATTCTGTCATCTATTTTGTCTTTAATCCCTGCCTCTAGTTCAGTAATATTCATTTTTTTGTAATCGTATTTATTTATGATAATCATTTGGGTTGGGCTAAAAAAATATAGAACTCCTATAGAAAATATAAAAGATTGGTCCATTAAAGAAACTGAGGGTTTTGTTTTAGCCGGCATCATATTTCATGTTTAATTTGCCTTACAAATGGTTGATTTTTCTCGGAAGAACTCTATGCCAAACAAACAGGAAACGATTTATTTTTATAGCACACACTTGTTTCAATGTGAGAAGAAAAAAAGATAAAATATTATTGTTCGAATAGATATTAATATATTTCATAACAAAAGATAATGGTATGGTATGGTGTTATTTTTGCGTAATATTAATGTAAATATAAATAAATAGAAATAATTTATCGCTCGTTTTAGAAATTTAAATAAAAATAAAAAAAATTTAATGATTCAGTATTAAAGCCACATACATTCAATAAGAAAAAAATACAACGGCTACTCTTCAGCTTAAGTAGAACTAACTGATTTCAATGTGAACCCAAATTTCGTTCGAGAATTTATATTTAAATAGAAATTATTATTTTTATAACTTTTTAAATTTGAACATACATTCAAGTTAATTTCGATGTATTTCAATGGAAAAACTTTCCTGCATCATTACATTTATAAAATTTTTCCGTTTGTTTAGCTGATTGCGTCTTAGCAATTCACTTTCATTATGTACACCGCAAAAAAATACCAACGTAACATCAACATGTTAACATTTTGATATTAAATATTTTACTATTAAAATGTTGTTCAAGTGTGTTTGTATTTGTTTTCTTTATTCATAGCTGCAATGTACTATTGTGCTCAGTTATGTGACTTGTTTTTGTCTTGATGTTGATTGTTTTGCAGATCAAATTACCTCCTGCTGCTGGCTAGTAGGCAGTGTTCTAGATATTTTTTTAGTCATAGGATCTCAGGCTTGATTCCTGAGGGAGATTCTGGCTCTTTTAGCAGACAAGCCAAAGTAGCTTCGCAGTTTGTGTTTCTTTTTTATCTTAACTATAACTTTAATTTCAAATAAACTTTATGTTAAATGATCAATTAAATCATATTGAACTAAAATTTAATTCATAATGGTATTTATTTAGTTTGTATCTAAAGAATATTTACAACCGAACCCACGATATCAAACGCTGTCGTTCGCAATCATTAACGACAAACACCTGAAACTAAACTCTTTCAGCACGACATATCGATCGACAATGAATGCGAACAAAAAGGTAACCATTTTCATTAAAATTTGGTACCCAGTATGAAAATTCAAACGGCAGCAAATGTCAAAATCAGTCACTTGTGTTTTAGATGTCGACAAATGACAATCAAGCAATAAATTGTTTCGATTTGATTAATTTAATAAAAATAATAAATAAATAAAAAAAATAAAATAATAATTCATTTCAGTTTTTTTGTTGGAAAAATGGAAAAATGTATTTTTTTTACAACGAACTCAAAAAAAAATCACCAAAAGTTGAGTTTCTAAATTCAACTCTTGGTAGAATTTTTTTTTCTGTGTTTGTTGTCAAAAAATTAAATTTTATTAATTTTTCCAACAATACATTTAATAATAAAATAAACCCAAATAAAAATTTTTTAAGATGAAAAGTATTAAGTAAATTAATAACAACAAAAATATCATTAGAAATAACATAAAAATAAGAGACAAATAATTTTTGCAATAGGAAACACATGTGCATACATACACCCAAAAAAAACACAGCTTAAAATCAATAAAAAAAAGCTATATTGAATTAATAAGAAACATAAACGAAAGTCTAGTCATGTTGAAATTTCTTATTTCAATGTCGTAATATATTAAATTACAGTATTAATTTATTAATTTTAGTTGCTTTTAAGTATCTCAACATACATTTTCTATTATATTGATAATAACTGAATTAATGTGACGGGTTCTTATTTTTAAGTTGCAGCTTTTCCCTGAGTGTAAGTGCATATGTATGTATGTTTTTTGTTAACATTTGTGGCAACTTTAAGGGGCATATAGTTAAATTTTTTATGGTACACTCTCCACTTTTGAGCGCTTTTTATTTGTAAAGTAGCGTTTTATTTGTGAAATTTTTGATATGGCAATATGTTAATTTGACAGTTAATAAATGCATTACGTTAACAACGGAAGGCTTGACGACCGACAAGTCGATAGTTACTGGATCGCTCAAACGAACTCTAGTGAGTGACTTGTCGTCAACATCGTGGGTTAGGCTGTTAAAGTTGTTGTGGCTGCAGCGGTAAGCGCGTTGACTACATTAGTTCCATTTAAAATCATGACAGAGGAAGCCAACTAGCACTTATTTTTTTATGCCTAGTTATGCAAATACATAAAAAAATATAATCAGCCTTATTCTGATTCTCGTATTCGAGCTCTAAACTTCTCATTTTTACACTATGGTACTATGTTTCTCAAAAGTTATAAAAATTCATCGCTGTTAACAATTCTTTTACAATTTTTGTACTACCATTCTCGAAATCAAATGTCAAAAGTTGGAAAACTAGTCGTTTCTTTTATTTCATTCGACAAAAAAGAAAATATAATTTGAAAGTTATTAAATTATCAAAAGAGTAAGGATTTTTGTTAATAAGCTTTATAGAAACTGCTTTTATGTAATGAAAATCTAAGATTAAAAATAACCACACGGAAGCAGTTTAAAAAAATGCTTAGAGGAATACATAACCGGCACAATCGTAACAAAATGGCATACGCAAAGTGGATACAAATAAAGAATAGGTAGAAATACTTTAGAGCACCTTGTTGTTGGGGCCTGAATGGATGAAAGTGAGGGCGGATGAAATTTGGATGAAAATTGAATGGCGCGCAACGGATGAAGGATCAAACAACCCATATACTTATGTATGTATCTACTATTTATATATTGGCGCCGATAAATAGATACTCATTCTCATCATCAGAGGATGAAAATAAGGCACAACTCAATGTTTTAATTTAATTTAATTTAAATAATTATAACAAAAAAAATTAAACTTTTTAATTTTTGTTAGTACCAATTTATTTTTATTGATATTATTTTTGTTAGTTCGCAATAGACTATTTCGTAATATTTAATTAATTTTAAAATTTTGTGTCTCTTCTTTTTATTCTGTTACAAATTCATTGCAGTCGAAAACTTTGCGTAGTACCACAAAGAAACAAATTCGAGAACCAATACGACAATGGTCGAAGAACGTTTTCGAGAGCCGTAGTAAGGCTAATTAAATAATTAATAAAATAAAATGCATATATTAAATTAAATTCATGTCAATTCAACTTAAAATATAAGTTTAAAATTTGTTAACGCACTAATAATCCCAAAATTATTATTTTACTTATTCAGTAAAATATTTTTTTATTAAAATACATTGAAATTGATTATTGAGGGGTTTAGCTGGATCCTATGCGCATTTCACTGTTCCTAATGCAGATCATCAGGGAACCTTTACCCAAAGCTTCTTAGAACAACTAGAGTTATTATGTTATAAACTTTCATTTAAACAAATGAGAACCTCAACAACAAATAACAAAGTTGAAACAAGAACTCAATAATCAACATGTTTTTTATTTTCTTACTTTACCATTACTACACTGGCTGACTTTTTTTCAGCTTCAAATTGTAGATATAAAGAGTATGTAAAAAGAAAATAAATGTAAATAACAACAACAGCTATTCAAGAATAGAGTGTTGCCACACAAGTATTTTTTTGACCGGGTGCAGTCAAATTAATAATTAGTATTTTTATGGGAATTTTTACAATTTAACTTAAAATAACTTTGATTCAACATTGTTCTTCTTGTTATTTAGCTATCGAATTTGCATAAACTTAAACTTAAAATAAACTTAAAATAACTTTAAGGCAACATTATTCTTTATTGTAGATGTATAATAAATATTATAGACCTTTTATTTGTAACAATTGGCGTGTGTATGTTCGGCTTGAGGTCTGTTTCAATAAATAAATAAAATTAGTTTTATATTCCTTTTTTCTAGATAATTTCAATTATTATTGTTTGAACTCGGTCGTTAAGCAGCTCTGGGTCGGGGAACATCTCTCGCGTCATCGTAATTATTTCTTAAGTGCGGTCAGGCTTGTGTGTGTTGTTTGGCCTTCGAGAGTTTTTCGTCTCGCTCGCACTGGTTGACTGATCTGCCACGGATAACCGTATAATCTTGCGGTTTTTTGTGGAATTTCTTTAACAACCACGTTGCCTACTTCCTATGTGAAGGCATAGGTCGTGTACAGTCAGTCACAAAACCTTTTAAAATACTGTTAATACCATCTTGGGCATATGGTCTACGTTACTCCGCCCATATTTGTGCAACACCATATTATGCAAATTTACTTTGCATTAATATGTTTAATAAATAAATAAATAAATATTGTTTGAACTTCATTTGTTTCTATTTTTCTATTAATTTATGCTTATTTGTTTTATTTTTCTGATATTTTGACCATCTTCAGGGTGTGATTTAATTTAAAAAGAAAATTGTTTATCTTAGTTTTAGAAAGCCTACTATTTTATTTATTTAAACGGAACTCAAATCGAACATATACACTCCAATTATTATTCTTTATTTTTAATTAACAACAGTGGAATATTAAATTAATTAAAAACCAAAAAATTTTCTTTTAAGATTACTGTAAATCATGTTGAATTAACATGAGAAACATATGAAGAAAAATCATGCCGAAAATGTTAAATTAACTATTTTATTCGTAAATTTGTATTTGAAATTTCTCTGTATGTGTGCTATAACCAATAAATTTTCCAGTTAAAACGGCATTAGCAATTATTTTAATAGACTTTCAATTAATTTATATGTACATAATATTTACTAGTTTGTTAGTAGACCGTTTAACCTTTTCCACCATACCACAAATAAATTTTGGTTCTAACAATATAATATGCATACATTTAAAAAGCAAACGAAACCAACAACGGACAGATAAAAACGAAACCTCAAAAGTAACAAACATTCTCCATCAAGACAAACAGTTTAATTTAAGACATTCTTGGCATACGAATGCTTTTGAATATTTAAATGAAGTAACTTACCGCAAGATTTCTTAAGCTGAGCAATTATTTGTCTTGTCTAAGATGCTTCATTTGAAGAACACATACATACATTCACCATAAAAACAAATTATAAAATTTTGTTGTTGTTTTTTATACAACTTTGCTAAAACACGAACGTTGTCGATATCGTGGGACAGGTCCTGAAAAACAGCTTTAATTTTATTGATTATTCTTTAAGAAGGCCATTTTGTTTGAAAGTGACGCAAGTCAAAATGAAAAATCATAAATCTATAAATACTACTATTTTGAATTGTTCAAAAATGAGCTTGCTTCAGTTTTAAAAGTAAGAGTTTGAATATCGAGTATTCTCTTGGGTACAACTTTGATTTGTATTCGTCTTTTGTATCGGTCAAAAAAAGGGACTTGTAAGTTAAGAAAATATTTGGGTCATTCAAACCCTAGTCTTAAGTGTCAAAGTGTCAGAATGTTTTGAATTACTTTAACTTTAACTTTAACTTCAAACAAATATTTTAAAGCAACGACACTTAAGACTACCGTTTGATACCCTAAATTGTTTTATTAATATTTTGGTAATTTTAAAATTTTTCCGGTTTCCCCTAAATTTTTCCTAATACTAATTCCACAACATTTTTATATATTACTAAGTAAATGAAAATAATTTATTTTACAAGTACAAAAATTAAAAAACAATTTTGAAAGGTATTACTGATTTACTGCAAGTCTTTAAAAATTTACAAGACCTCTCTAATCTAAGTGAATTAATTGTTGTGCTTTAAACGCGTTTAATTAGATGTTAAAAAACAAATTAATACGCACCAATTACATTTCTAATTAAGACAACAAAAATGGGAAAGAAATCAATTAGACTTATTTGTTTAACATTTAAGTACGTTTAACTTTTTTTCGTATATTTAATTTATAAACTTTTCCATTCGTGTCAATAACATTATATTCTAGAAAAATTCTTCCTTAATTTTTGTTTTATCGAATAAGTTGTTTTACAACATGTTGTAAGCAAGCTCGACATTAAATACCATCCACAAGCACATACAACCTCTCTCTCTGCTTATGTTTTTGATAAATGTTAAGAAAAAGGACCTGTTTAGTTCTCAACAGGTTGCCGAAGAGAGCAAATAACAAAAATATTTTGCTTGCAATTATTAGAATGTATTCCAACAGACGGTCTCATGTGAAGGTCAGTTATAAAAATGATGTTGCGATGTGCGGAACAAAGTTTGGTTGTACTTCACTCTATAAAAAAAGAACAAGAATTGAAAGTTAAAAGTAACTAAAAAATAAAATTTTTTAAGCGGTAATTCAGAAAAGAAAAAATTAAATGTATGTAAAACGGTGCTATTGGAAATTTGAGTGATGAAAAATAAGATTTTTCAGAAAATATTGTACTTAATAATAAATAAACCTTGAAGCGCAACAGCAAAAGTGAATTAAAAAAAAATTTAAATAAGCCCCGAATTAAAATAACAAATTATAAAATTAAATCAAAGTGATAAAAAAATGTAACACTAGATTTTGGAAAATAATTATGTAATATTTTGCAATTAAAAAAAATAATAATAAAATAATATGCACATGTACATAAATTTTAAATGGTAAAATAAATTTAAATATTTATAAATAAAAGTAAACATTAACATTTTATAACAGATTTATCAACAATAGTTTTTCATAAAATTTTTTTGTAAATACTTTGTAATGTAAAATAATTTTTTATGAATAAAGCAGTAAAACAAATAAATTTCTATAAAATTTAATTTATAAAACTTATATTTTAAAAAATAAAAATTGTGGGAAAGGCTATTACATGAAAATATGATAAATCTTTTCTGAAGATTATCCACATAATATTTATTATTTCACTGCGATCTATACAGTAGCATTCATTAAAAAAATATATATAAAAACTCTCTAACAATAAATGTCATGGATACGGTCAAATTGTCGTATCTAAAATTAAAAGAAGCAAATAAATTATATTTATTTAACTCGAAAAAAAAGAAGGTTGGGAAGCAACAAAGTTAAACTTTAAGTTCACTGGAGACAATCAAACAAATCCATCAATCGTGACATAACTGCCGAAAATATATTAACCGGCATAATTATCGAACTTAGTTTATTTTTACGCAAATGGAAAAATCCGAGTTGCAAAAAATTTGTTACTTAAGCTTTTTTGGGCGCTTATGGCTCTATATGTGCCAGTGTCATATGCTTGTCACTTAAAATGAGGACCGCAAAAAATTTATAAACTTTTTTTCGCTGGCGCACTTCCCCATTATTACCAAGAATCACAAAGCAACTGATCTTTCTTTGTCAGTGGGAGTTGAAGGCGATCAAAAAATCTGTCTTTTCACCAACGATTTCCGACAATGCGTATGTGTAGCCGAAAATATACGACTACAAAAAATATACATACATACATAACTTAGTGATTGATGACTTTGTTTTATAGTCTCTAGCGCACAAATTGGCTTGCAATGGGGAACAGTGTTGCCAGTATCTGAAGAAAACGGACCAGACCAGCTTAAATTGCAAAAACAAAATCAAAATTTAATCAACTTGTAATTGAGGTCAAAAGTTAGCAAAAGCGCTGTGAAATTTAAAAATGTTTGGCAAATTTTTGCTTATTTCCTTAGAAATCTATTTAAAGTTCTCTCTTAAAAAAAAGCTGGTTTAACTTGAAAAAAACGTGCTCAAAATGCCTCAAAAGACAAAGAAAATATAAAAACACACCTACTCGTGTACATATATACTAAAGCCCTGCACAAGACGTCTTATAAGAACTTTTAAGACATGAGGGCAATTTCAAATGCCTTACGAAAGCAAAATCTTCTGAAACAAAGGCTAAACAACGTGTTAGGCAAAACATTTGCTTAACTTATTGCAGGTATAAGAGTAAAGAAGAAAATAGTTCGTGACTGAAGAATTTGTGGTGCTTGTGCTTTTTTCTCTCATTGGCGCGTATACAAATATCATGCATGTACATACATACATACCTACATCGTAGCTGCCCACAAAGAGAAATACGAGAGTAATTTATAAGCATATTTGTGTATTCATTTGTATTAAAAGCCGATTGATGTTCAGCCCTTAGGCGCCAGTTTTTCTATTAGTGGCCAGCATTGACCTACATAATTTGTGTATGCTCTCTTATTTTTCTGCACACATACAAACGCACACATGCATTTACATGAGTTGTGCGCGCTTGCTTTAAAAAACCTCCCTTAAACACAAACATAATACCTTACCATCTAAATATTATACACACACCCGAAAGTACAATATGCAAAATAACAAGCATACATGTATCAACAGTACTTCTTTTCATTGTTTGTTATAATTCAAGACGTCTTGGCGACATCGCTTGTTAACAGTCATATACACGTACACCAATACATCCATTGTGCTTCGTTTATAGTACGACAGCATTTATTATTGGCTTAGTATAATACATGCCACGAGAATGCATTTAAAAAACATGACGTATTTACATTTCAAGACTGCTTCGCAGGCCACTAAATATACACAAAATACAAAACAAAGCTTTCACTAACTCAGAGTTTCAGTTAATCGCTTCAGTTAATTCAAACACAAAGATTTAGTTGATGTTATTAATTTATTTATTGGTGCAAATTTAATAAATGTTTTTATTGATATTAAGAAACTTAAATCGATATTTACCCAATGCACAAGCCTTGTTGTGTGGCGTACAGTTTCATTTCAAATGAAAATTTCGATCCAAGTGCAAGCAAATGTCAATTTTTAAATACTCGTATAATTTTTGTTTTTCTGCAAGTTGTTTATCCTCATATAAATTTTAAAATGGCGTAACTTACAAAAAGTTCAAAATCGTCTTTTTAATTGATTATGATGTAATTATATAAAATCCATCTACCCATAATATTTTTATCCAAGTATGCTCAAAAATATAAAATTTATTAACGAAATTCTAAAGACTTCTGAGAACTAAACGCACTGAAACTTATAAAGTGTTTTGCTTTTTCTGTAAAATATTTTAAATTGAACTTTTTGAATTTACAGTAATTGGCCTTTTTTGAATTTACAGTAATTTTGACTTAGCTGCACAATCCACTCGATTTTTTGTGCAGATAAGTCAAAAGCGCTATTATCTTAAATGTACTATCTGCCTTAATGTGCAGGTATACAATTGTGGTCTCCTGCCTAAAATTGCAGCTAAAGCAAAATGTTAAAAATTATAATCAAAATGCTTATTTTTATTTTTATAAAGATTTTATCTCAAATAAAAATTTATTCATATTTTTAATGTAAAACGTTGGCTACATGTTTCAATATTTATGAGGAAAACCGCTCAACACATTTTTTTTTAATAATTTACATAATTTCCAGTGCCAATAAATATGGAAAATGTGGCGTATAAAAAGTGCGGTTCAAAAGGGTTTTGGAAAATAATTACTAAATACAATTATTTTGTGCACTTAAGTCAATGTGCTAGCTGCACATTGATTTTTTTATAAAAGTAATTCAAAATTACCACAAATTTAATGCCCTTATCTTAAAAGTGCACGTATAGCAAGTGCACCTAAAAGAAAGTATTTGTATGGAATTTTAAGCAATAGTGACATAAATTTATCATTTTAGGCAGTTAAGTCCAAAGTGTGCTTAAACAAAAGGCCGGTTAAATCAAAACTACCGTTCAAGGTAATTTTTGTTAATTTTTTTTGTTCTTTTAAACAAAAAAAAGTTGTTTTAAGCATAACAATATTTTAAATTTTAATTTTTCAAAAAAAAAATTATAATAATTTGTATTTCAAGTCATCTTTAGTAAAAACTCGTTTTTAAATTTTGTTTCAACATACACTTCAAACCCAAATTGTTTTTTAGAACAAGGCAGTTATACTTACAAAAATATTTCATTAAATTTAAATAAATAAATAAATTTTATTTTCAATTGAAAGTTAATTCAAAAATTCAAATAAAATTAAAATCATTTAATGACTTGAACGTATTAAAGTTCGTATCGCTTTTTAAACCAAATTACATGTGATAATTATTAATAAACTAATCATACTTATAAATATTCTGACTAACACATAGTTGAACGGAACAACTAGCTGTTTTCGAAGGCCCGCTTCACCTTCATCATCAGCGTTCTTTGCGTTTGGTCCACTGTGTGTGGTATCAGTTGATGTAGATTTCAGCTTTATATACGTACATTTTATGCAAATGGAAAATGTGAATTGTTTTGATTCATTGTATTTCAATTTGCTGAAAGCTTTTTTTGTAATGAAAGCTCAATTTTACCATCTCTAAACTTACAATAGTCTTTCCATTGTCGTTTGCTCTTTACTAATTATGCACACGTTAGTTAATTTGCTTATTTTTGTTATACTTAAAAATATTTTTTTAATTTTTAAGCAAATTAACTAACATGTGCAATAATGTTTCGAACAATAATAATTAAAATTATTTAAAATCAATTGATTTAATGATTGATTTAAGCAATTCAATTGTATAAAATTCCTGACAATCAATAAATGAACAAATTAAACATCAATTAAACTTATAATATAAACGTAATATTCATATTAATCAAGCAAATTTGATTTTATTTGATTGATTTGATTTTTGATTCCAATAAAATATATAAATATGATGGTTAATCTAGGCTGTTTGTTAAAATTTCATTGATATTAATGACAATAAAGACAAAAATTAGTCACTAATGAATATTTTTAATTTAAAACATAAATTTATTTAATTAAATTTTTAATTGCTTCTTTTCATAGTATTAATTGAATTTGTAAATTTAATTAAATTTTTGATTGATAGTAAACATTTTCAATTGAAATTTCTACAATTTTTTATGTAACTTTTTCTCCAAAATATTTTAAAAATTCAAAAATTCTGCAAATATGCAAATCTAACTAACTAAAAAAAAATAAGGGACTGTCGCACGATGTCGACAACGTTCGACTTTTCGCAGACTTACATGTGAAACAACAACGAAATAAAAATTTTTTTTAATGTAAATGTGCGACAAGTGGAATTTGTTCTAAGTCCCACAGGATGTTTCGATGTTTATCAAATGATTGAATTAGTTAGTATTTGAATTCAATATTATTTAAAAATTTACTAAAAGCTTTTCTGAAAAAAAAAAACAAAAAATTTCTCTTGATTGGGAAAATAATTAAATCAATTAAAATTTTTATTAAATTTAAATACCTTTCAAACGAATTCGTTAGACTAAAAGAGAGTGGGAGTGGGCAAACTTAAATTAAACAAACATTAATTGTATTCTTTTCTGCTTCAACATCTCTAGCATTTGTTATTAGAAGTTTTTTCTCATATCTAAACAAAAAATACTTGTTTTTGCTTTTAGTTGAAAATTTTGTTTTTGTTGACAATATGTATTGAACCTGAAGCCAACAGTAAGTGCTTCGCTAAGTGTTTGTATCAGCATTTCCCCTAGACGATTTGCTTGTTTGCAATAATCTTGTGTAACTTTTGTATTTATGGGATTATTTTTAATGCTCCTTCTTATAAACAGCTAAAAAATACACATAAATTTTAAGTAAATAAAATACATACAACAGAGATGGGGTGAATAATGTTGCTTATATTTCAAAAATTCTTTCTTATCTTCACAAGAATGTGAAAAAAATGATAAATAAAGTTGTCAATTCAAGTACCAAAAACGGCAGGAAATTAGATAAGAAAATTATTCGAGTAAAGAAAAAAATTCGCCACAGTTTTAATTATTCAATTAGTGTTTTTATGGGAATTTTTACAATTTAAGTTTAAAATTTGTAAACGCACTAATAATCCCAAAATTATATTTTACTTATTCAGTAAAATATTTTTTTTTTTAATAAAATACATTGAAATTGATTATTGAGGGGTTTAGCTGGATCCTATGCGCATTTCACTGTTGCTAATGCAGATCATCAGGGAACCTTTACCCAAAGTTTCTTAGAACAACTAGAGTCATTATGTTATAAACTTTCATTTAAATAAATGAGAAGCTCAACAACAAATAACAAAGTTGAAACAAGAACTCAATAATCAACATGTTTTTTATTTTCTTACTTTACCATTACTACAATGGCTGACTTTTTTCCAGCATCAAATTGTAGATATAAAGAGTATGTAAAAAGAAAATAAATGTAAATAACAACAACAGCTATTCAAGATAGAGTGTTGCCACACAAGTATTTTTTGACCGGGTGCCGTCAAATTAATAATTAGTGTTTTTATGGGAATTTTTACAATTTAAGTTTAAAATTTGTAAACGCACTAATAATCCCAAAATTATATTTTACTTATTCAGTAAAATATTTTTTTTTTTTTTTTTTTTTTAAATTTACTGTGACCTAGCATAAAGACTCGAGTTTGAAGAAATAAAACTTTTTATTGAGTGCAATAATAAAGCCAATATGAAGATAAATTGCACTTACTAATTTGATTTTATACAACGGCAATATTTATTAAACGAGATTATATACTTCACTAACCAAGGTATATCTAATTACTTGGCAGAGCTATTTCAGCTGATGATTTTTTGCTGTATGTGGTTTGTAGCTAAAGAATGTCAAAAACTTTGTTTTGTTTTGGTTTTGGTACAAAAATTGTTGTGCTTTTGACATTCTTCGGCTCTTTACAACGCTATGGTTGCCATTTTATTGTATAACAAATCCTTCCGAAGTCACCTGTATAATTGCACCATATCCCTAACTTTATGACGCATTCTTGAACAATCTGGCAAGCTCTCGTTAGTCTAGAAGATTCGATATGGCATCGTGGCTGTAATTCAACGGATTTTTTGCTGGCAACTCTGTGATCTTAACAGTTCAAACAAATAGTAGTATTTTGGTTTCTACTATTATAGACAACCTTGAATAGTGTGATTATTCTGCAATAAAAGTATATCAGGTGTAGACGTAGGGTTATAGAAGGCAAATAAAAATTCTCTTTGGCCTATTTATATTGAAAATAAAAAACAATTTGAGTGCTTTGTTTTTGTTTTTAATTTAAAACTAAGCATTATTATACATATTTAATGATCGATTATAAAAGGATAAAGAAATTCTTGAAATGTTATAACCAATTAATCCTTCCATAATACAAACAAATCTAGTTAATAGTTTTAAAGAATAAAAAATAAAAACAAAAACAAATTTGAGTGCTTTGTTTTTGTTTTTAATAAAACCATGCAAACGAGTAATTTTACCTGTCTTCTATAATTTGGCAGATAATCTGCATTTAATTTTCATAATAATATTTTATCTGTTGAATTAAATTAGTTAGCTTTTAAAATAATTGAGCTTCTCTTCCACAGCTTTTATAAATTGAATTTTTATAGAATAAATAAATAAATGTGAAATAACTGATGTGAAAAAGATAAATTGACATATAAATTTAAAACAAACAAACAAAAAATGTGAAAATAAATTAAAACAATACGACTACACAAAAATTAAAAGTAAATAAATCATGAGTGATTAGTAAATGTGTTTAAAATAACAAAAAAGAAAACATAAAAAAATGTTTTTATTATTCCTTCCTTTTTGTGTAACTGCTTCATTTGCAATAAGTTTGTCGGTGTGTACGTTTCTTTATGTATTCGCGTATAATTAAGTCATCATTCAGTAGTTGTTTAATTAAAATTTCTAAAAATAAACACAAACTTTTTCTAAACGTTGTCTCTGTTAAGATGTCAGAAAATGTTGATACCGAATTGCTGGTCAACTGCACCATTTTGGCGGTCAAACGTTTCGAATTGACATCGATTGTGAACACAAGTCAATTAAGCAATTTAAATCGTTCGGATATAATTGGACTCTTATCAGGCATTATTGAGAACAAGGATAATTTGGACAGTATTAACGAGGCCAAGTAAGTGAAATTACATTTTTTTATTATTAGAATATACATATTAAGAGAAACACGAGTAATTTTTATAGGCATTGCAAAAAAAAAATAATTGCAAGACTAAAATAAAGCAATAAGATTACATACATCATATCGAGCCTTGAGCGCAACATTATCCTAAGCGACATACGGTCAAATTTTTTTTATTTGAGAAATTAAGATTTCATGTCATAGCTCAAAATTCGAAATTTTCAAAATATCAAAATTGCTAATTGTTTCAAAAATATGGCGGCTGAGATTTTATTGTAAGTAGATGTTTACATTTAAAAAAAATTAAAATTTTCGTAAGCGACACACATTTATTAGAATATTTTATTTATTAGAGAAAAAGCAGAAGTGTTAACGATTTTTTTAGTGTATAAGAATTTAAATAAAAATGAACTTGCACTGTTTGGTGATTTTTTGCCATATGTATCTCCTGATTTTTGGTAGTAATACAAATACGCTAATTTCAAGTAAATACATGCATGTAGCAACGGGAGTTATTAAGCAGCGTAAATATTTGTTTTAAAAATTTAATCCACACTAGTTTCTTATAACCGTTTTCCTTATATGTGACATTCTCGGAGAAAACGGATCTAGTGTTTAAAAATGAAGTTTTGCGAAAAACGCATTAAAAAATAAAATTTTAATGATTTTCTCATTTTTATCGATTTTTCCAAGTTCCCGTTTTTTGTCAAAAAAGGGGCCTACTTTTTTCTCGGAGGTCACATATACGAAATATTTCAAAATTAAAAACAGATAAATAAATACTGTTTTTGTTAATGGATACTTAAAGTGAAATATCGATATATAACAATATATATTTTTTTTCAAGTATGAACCCCAAATTATCTAAGGTGGTACTTGAATAAAATACTCAGTTAATTATGTACTTAATGTATCTATTAATTGTGAACTTTATAATAAAAGCCTGTCTCAGACTTTGAAAACAATTCCAAAGTTAGTAAACTATAGTGACACTGATGACTCTTACACTGGAGATCATTTATTTGAAGGGGTTTTTGTTGGTGTAAAAGGAAGAAAACTATGTCGGTAAAGTAAACCAATACGTATCTTGGCAAAAGAGGTAAACCCAAATCCTTGCGTTGGAACAACGTGCCAAAACAACGGTGCAGTTAAATTTAGTGAAGTAAGCAGGTTTCGTTTAGCATAAAAAAATTCTCATATGAATACTTTGTTAATTTTGGAGGAGAAAAATACAAGGTATGTCAACAATTTTTATTGGTAACGCTTGGAATTTCCCAAATGCCTTTCCGATATAAATAAGTACATTTGCTAAATTAAAGAAGAATCAATATAAAATTAAAGAAAAAAGAAAGTATATAATAAATTTAGTGAAGAACAAACGCGATTAGTGTGTGACTTTATTGAAAAACTACCAGCGGTTCGACACTATTACTGTCGAAACAAAAGCAATAAACTGTATTTATTGGAGTAACTACCTAATGTTTCAAATTTGTACAAAATTTACATTATTTATTTATTTTCATTATATATTTTTCGCAAGAAAAAAATACAAATGCTATATTTGCGAAAAATATAAAAAGATAAACACGGAATCAAATAAAAAATTAAGAGATTCCGATATTTACAAAAACCATTAAATACCTAAAACAATTATTAATAAAACAATATAGAATATATAAATAATACTAACGGTTTTCACGCTTCGTAGTAAAGTACCCTTGTAAAATTAATAGTCATTTTAAAGATACTACAAGACCACAACAACAAAATACATTGAAACATTATTTACTATACTTTTTAAAAAAGCAAGACCAAAGCAGTAAAATATTAAGTGTTGTAATTGTACAAGTCAATTGTACAATTTATAAAAAGCCATAATACTGATTAAGAATTTAAGAACTTTATTATTCGAAATATTATCATAAGTATATTTCAATTTGAAATTTATTAAGAGTCGATAAAACTGTAAGGAATCCAAAAATTCGCGAAAATTCGCAAAAAGTTTCTAACAGCGGGATGATGACAGAGTTTAATAATGTTTTAAAATCTTCAAAACTGTTAGGAAGCTGAAAGACTTGCAAAAAGCCGGTTTTATCGCGAACTTTGCAAAAAATGGCGAGAGTTTGCAAAATTATGAAACAGCCATAATATTGATTGAAAATCGCTAAAACTTTAACGAATGCAAAAGAAGAACGCAAGAAAATTAAGAAATTTAAAAAAAAAGATATTAAAAGCGGGATGAAAACAAAGTCTAATATTTTTTAAAAATAGACAAAACTGTTTGCAGGCTGATAGCATGAAAGAAGTCGGATTTATCACGAAATTTGCAAAAACAAATCGCAGGATGTTGCAAAGTTTTAAACAAGCCATACTATTGATCCAAAATTACCAAAGCAGTAAGGAATGCAAAAAACTCTCTAAAAATCGCGAAAACGGCGGAATTAACAAAAACTTATTAAGAAAAATATCGTAAGCGACAAAATTTTTTAAATTCCTACATTTATATGAAAAAAAATTATCGTAAGCCCGATAACTAGTGCCAAATATGAAAATACAAAATTCTTTTTGCTGCCAATCACTGGCCAGTACAAAGTTTTGACAAACTGCATTAAAACATTTTAAATTTTATCCATACATTTGGAAATAATCAAAAAAAAAACGCTCTCATGTAAATTTTGGTTATTGTCGCTTACGATAATGTTGCGCTCAAGGCTCGATATCTTCATGTATGATATTTGTTTCTATAGATATTTTTAGATTGAAGCAGTGGCAGTGACTTTAATAAGATAATTTAGTAAAAATTAATACAAAACAAAAAGTTTTTAAATTTATGATTTGAACGGGCTTTTTAATACGTGGTAAGTCCTAATTTACACTATGCAAGTCTTATTGCTAAGCTGATTACTTATCTTCCACAAACTAATCAGCTTAGCCAATAAGACTTGCATATTGTTAATTACGACTTATTATTAATGAATAAATAACACTAAAATTATACTATGTATATTGATTCAAAATCGCTAAAAATTTAAGGAATGAAAGGAATTCGGCAAAAATTGCAAAAACTATGAAAATTTGCAAAAACATATTAACAGCGGGATTATAACAAAGTCTAATATTTTTTAAAAATCGGCAAAACTGTTTGGAAGCTGAAAGCATGAAAAATGTCGCTCTATCGCGATGTTTGCAAAAAATCGCAAGAAGTTGCAAAATTTTAAATGAGGCATACTATTGATTAAAAATTACCAAAAGTGTAAGGAATGCAAAAAATTAGCTAAAAATCGCAAAAACGGTAGAAATTCCCAAAAACTTATTAACAGCGGAACGATAACAAAGTGTAATACAAAAGGTCGCTTTCATTGCGTACTTTCCAAGAAATCGGGGTAATTTGCAAAATCAAAAGCAAACGCTGAAATCTATTAGAAATTGCGAAATCTAGTGTAATATAAAAAGTTTAGCAAAAAAAAATTGCTAAATGTACTGAAGAAATTACTAAACCTATAAATAGCAAAATTCCCAAAAAAAAAATATTAAGAAATAAACTGATTTGTTTTTATATTTTTGAATAAACTATTTTATTTTTATAAATGTGAAATATTTGAAAGCGGCACCAATGAAATATACATATATTTATGGTGTTGCTGACGTTTTAAAAATTATTAAGTAGCTGGCTACCAGGCAACATATGTTGCCAGCGGCACTTGTAGTCATGTAGCCATGTAGCCTGCTGTGGTCTATGTGTTTAATGCATTAGTACGTTACAAATCAAAATCAAAATCAATATGGCGTTTTAAAAAATTATTTTTTCGTCTAAATGCTTAAGTTTTTCTTCTTCATCTTCATGTTTTGCGTTTACTAAAAAAACGAAAATTTTGGTTCCACCTTTCTTATATTAAGTCATCGATATATAAAGTACTTAACACGCACACACACTCACACAAGAACTCGAATCGACGTCTTAGTGCTCACAATCATCACTATATAAAGGAGGTGAACAGGAGCCGTTAGTTTTAGCAGGGCTTTCCGAGCGACTAATAGCTGTACTTGATAGCATAGAAGTGGTAGTTGATCGTACTGATAAATCTTCTGGCTCACTGCTGCCAAAGTAGCTATCATTGTATACATGACTACCAACGAAAGATGTATGATTATTAGGAGAATCAAATATTTTAACAGCATTCGGAACTACTTTATAAGGAATATTGCAGTATGTTTTGATAGAGCTTGTAGGTGACATGTTCCCATAAGGTTGCCAAGCGGCGGCAGCTGCAGCTAAAGCCAGGAAGTTAAGGCTGGCATTGAAAATTTTGTACCATTCTGCAAAGGCAGTTTTATTGCCAATTCCAGAATCAGACGCATTACTGGTGCTTGGAATTTGTAGTAGACCAAGAGGAAGTAGTGGTGAAAAATTCAATATATCTGTGGGGACTTCTGAGGGGAAAGTATTGTTCTTCTCCTCCACACTATTATTATTGGAAGCGTTGTTATTGTGGTTAGTTGTTATGGCAGTGTTATTTATTTTAGTTATTGTTCCGGGTGGAGTGATATTGTTGAGATTTGAATTTGTGAAATTTATCAAACTTTCCTCTGAATGTAGTGAGGTGGTAGAGCTTTGACTGATCGTGCTATTGGCATTGCTATTATTGTTGCTTTTAGTGTTGTCTGTTACTTCATATACGATGCTACGAGTGTGAGACATTTCATTATTGACTTCAACTAATGCATCATTTCCGTTTGCAGTGAGCTGTGATGTTGCTAATAAATTTGGACTCAAAAGGGAAACTAGATTTAAATTTTGCATCATCAATAATTGTGAACTATAGTCTCCAGAAATTGAAAGTGTTCCTTCCGTCATATTGGATATTTTTTCTGATGTGTTATCAACTGGTTGCTGGTTGGTTTCTTCATTTGGAATCATGTGTTTCTTCATAATCTCGTTTAATGCTATTTTCTCTAAAACCGCATTATTGCTGTTCGAGGATATTAAACTATTTAATGCCAAACGGTTGCATCCATCATATTCATCAAAACTATTAGTAACAGGAAATTTTAAGCTTTGGATATGATTTGCGAAACGGGAACGTTTCATTGGTGGATTTCCAATGCCTGGCAAAGATGCAAGTTGTTCAGCAGCACCTGATTGACGGCACATTAATCGCAATTTCAGCTCGTTTTTACACCATCCCCTAAGAGTGGACTCTGGCACACCTATGTCGCGTGACACAGATGCCTTAGTTTCTCCATTGTGAATACGCTCTATGGCTCTTACTTTATCAGATGGCATCAGGTTGTGCAGTGGACGCTTGCCCCGTGTACTCATACGTTTGTTCATATGTTGGTATTCCGATTTGTCCATTTTTTGATTTAATTAGCACTTGACTTACTAAAATTTAAAAAAAGTCCTCAATTGAGAAAATCTGATATTAGATAATGACATATATAGTACATAAATACATGCACACTTATCGTACTGAATCAATAAGTGAGTATTAACTCAAAATTTCTAAAATTTCACTTTTTGCAAGAAATCAACTAACAACATCAATATCTTCTATCTACTTTAAAAATTTCAACGTATTCCGATGACTCTTCCATCTCGAAAACCACATTTGAGACCATTTATTTGTATGACAAAAAAAATTCTAATTGGAAAAGGAAGAAATTTCCCGCGGATTTTCATTCATAATTGCCCTAAATGTAAATATATTTTCAACTGAAATTTGCTTGCTCTTATGGATACGGAATTCCCAATTATCTTAATATATAATTACAAATAGTTTTTCGTCTCTACTGAATATTTTAAAATTTTACAGTTAATACCCTCTTGTTGATCAAGTGTGATATACATATATGCATCCATATGAGAATGCTTAGTCAGCCTTGAAAGACGAAAACATTTAGAAGGGAAATATTTAATTTTGCAGCAATGTACGGGTGGGGATGAAAGAATAATTTTTGTGTTCTGTACTCGGCGACACGCTTTGTTTTCATATTCTTTGCTAGATAAACATACATATCGTTGACTTAATACGAAAAGGCCCTAACTCATGTTGTTCATAGTTTACAGGATGATTAAAAAACTAAATAAAATAAAAGATGCAATATTGATACAAAATTTTTTTAAACGCTATTCTTATTAAAAACACTTTACAAATTTAGTGTTATACTAGTTTTATTATTTTTTTTTTAATTTATTTTAGTAATGGTCCGTCGAAATATATAATAATATCGATTTCGAAAAATTATGAGTTGGGGCCTTTTGGTATTAAGTTAACGATATATATATTTTTACACATACAAATGAGTGGTTGCTATTATCTGAATTATATTGGAATGTCGCCGGGAAACATTTTCGCGTGGATGTGAACGCGAAGAAAACAACAAGAGAATTCGAGATATTTTCCTTCAAAATGTTCGCTCGTCTAAACTGGTGCTTATTTATGTGCATCCATACGTATTCATGTACATACATACATATGTATGTATGAATGCATATGAGAACATTAATTTATGTGCATCCATACTTACACATCGATGGCTTAATTTAAGAAAGGCGTAACTCGTTTACTTGCAAGAATAACTTTTTGATATTAAATAAATCCTTTATTTTTAATTCTTACTTACTTCGTTCTTGAAGGAAGATGTAATTATACATTGGCTACCGAAAAACTTTAAAAACGCGATTTCGAAAAAAATTTAGATGCGCTCTTTTTATATTAAGCCATCGATATGTATATATGTAGGTACATACATATGTATCTATGTATGTTTTAATTAAGGCTTAAATACACACCTCTCTTTTGCTTGATGTTCTTTAAGACGATTGTCTTGCACAAAAAATTCAATGTTAAACTTAATTGGTTTTAATTTTGGAAATTTTTTATTTTTAATTTACACAAATAATTGACAATCACGAATTTATTCTTTCAGTATGTACGAGCATATGAATATTTTTATTAAATTACACGATATCGCGTTAAGTAAGCTTTGACGTATGCAAGGTGTTTTCTGTATAGTATAGCCATGATTGTAGCTCGGTGGCCATATACGCGAAAGTGTCGTTTGTAGCCTCTTCTTGTGTATTAATTGAATTAATAAAAAGACATGATTTCTCTTACGCGAACAACGCTGCTTTCAAGCCAATTCTTGAAGAACTATAGACTTGTGTCCAACAGTTCTTTTTGAACTAGTTCGTTCAGTTGGACACAAGTCCGATCAAAAAAATCAATGTAAATTAGACTTGTGTCGTAGTAAATGCGAAGCAGACTTCGACTTTTTCCATGTGCGAACATGTATTACGTATTACACATACTAAAAGCCATATACATATATCCCCATATATATACATACATACATACATGTAGTGCTTATTTATATAGTAAGTATATAACAAACAGTAACAATTTTAAAAACCTCGAATATATCTAAAGAGGATGTGATATCTTCTAAACGGCGGGACCGATATTCTTAAAACATAACTAAGAACCCATAGAGCACAAAAAATTTGTTGGAATTTTGCTGGAATGTTATTAAGTTGCAGATAATCGGTAATATTGCAGGAATATTGTCAGAATAGTTTTTGATAATATTACATTTGCAACATAGTATCAATATTATTATAATATTACAAAAAATTATTATGATGATATTATATCTAGCAAAATTGTTTTTGTTAAGATAATATATTGCGATACACTTTTTCATAAGGGATTATACCGGCAGAAGTACCGATGAAAAGGCATAAGGGCGTATAATAAAAATTAAATTTTTTCCAAGTCCACAAAAATTAAATTGGAGGAATTTTTTTTTTGTTTTTCTTTAAGTTTTAGGTAAAAATATGTACGACGATTCCACAAAAAAAATTAGAAATGTTTGCGATATTTTTGCACTGTTGGAGTGCAATATTTCCTCAATTTTGCTGGCAAGACACAAAAGGGGACATAGGAATATTTCAGGAATACTGCAGGAATATTGCCTGTGATATAACAACGTTATGAAGCAATATTCCTGCAAAATTTCAGCAATATTTTGTGTTCTATGGGAACATTTTCGATCAAGTCAACTCTCAAGTAGAAAAAACTAAATCAAAATCGGTCTAGACGTTTGGTTTTCTTTACGAGTACTAGTGCAGACCTCGTATCTGTACACAGACACAAACTAAAAACTTATAACACCCCTTTTTTAGTTAGGGGGTTAAAAATAATACCCTTAAATATTTGTTAAAAAAATTCAATTGATTAAAAGTTTAGTTAAAAAATAAATTTAAGTCAATAAGGGCCCTTAACGTGGGCCGCTATGACAATTTCGTCATACATTAAGAAAAACTCTTAAAGTATTCTTTAATCTGTTACCAAAATGTCGTAGTCGAAGTCCAAATACGCCAACTACGATAAAGAGGAATATAGTGGAATCTCCCATTACAGACTATTCCGCTAAGCGGACACTCTTTTCGAACGGGCACTATAGCCCGCTACCGTTAAAGTTCTATAACAAAAGCATTATAATCGCTCCCTCTTAATAGAACTCTCTCATGAGCCGACACAAACACACGATTGAAGAAAACCAAATTCTCTTGAACGGACATTTTGTTTATTTTTTCCGTTTTTTTCATGTCATAGTTTATGAATAAGTATGTCATGACTTTTAATTTGCCCGTCTTAAAAACAAGGCTCAGTTTGTCATGTTTAATAATACATTATGGTAAATATTTGCCATCTCAAAAAATATTTTCAAACTAACGTTTTCATAACGCAGGGTTTACGTTTAACAGCCAAAAATATCCGAAAGCATCTGATGTTGATTTTGACATTGAAGAAGAGGTGCTATTAAACCGTCTAGTCGAAAGTCAGAAAATATATCTTGAGAAGTTAGTGAGCAAAACTTAAAGGATTTCTATCATATCGATGATGATTTGCCAGCTAAGTGATCACCTTTGGACTAATGCGTACGATTAGAAGAACAAGCTTCTGAAGATAAAGAAATTTCTAATGAATCCAGAGGTGAAATTGAATCTTTAGATATTCAAGAATCAAGAAAAAACATCTAAACATATAAGGAGCCTTTTTAAAATACCAATTTGACATAGAAACTATGAATATAATTTCATCGCTTGACTTATACTTTTAAGATATTATACGCCAAACTATGATGGAGGAATATCTATTGAAATAGCTCATAAAACTCATGATTATTCATAAAACATTTAAAATATTTATTACATAATATACATTTTATTATATGCAACATTATATTATATGCAATATTATATTATATGCAACACATATTCATAATAGATTGTTATTAAACTCAATTGAATTGTTAATATTTTTTATAATAAAACTATTTTTAAATAAAAACTAACCATCATAGGAAAATGTTACTGATCGGAATTTATAGTTGTTTCTAGGCCGGACCACCCTTTTGTATGGACACATTTCAATGTACAGTCCAGAAGGACTCCACTTCTTCCATTCTATTATTTATTTTTTTAGATTAAAGCTGTTTATTGGAGAACATTTTTCTGGGTGCTAAATGTTCATAATTGGTGTCATTTAATACCGGCGTTTGCCCGCTGTACAATTTGTAATATCAGTTTCATTATTCATGGCTATGACTATGGATACTAACCACGCCAGTTATACTCTTACATGTTCGGATGAAAGGATTTTCTCTTCCAGATTATATATTAAATGGTTTCATTAATTCTAATTTTGCTATTTAAAAGTTAAATTAGTATTCCAATCATATTTTCTGCAAAAGCTTTTAATAATTTTAAAATACTATGCAGCAATAAAAACACACTATACTTTTTCGTACTATTCAAGCCAACTTCTTTCTCTCTGCTTTGGCGTTAACATAATAATTTTCCGTAAAACATCATTAATATTAAGTGAATTGAGGAAGATCTTTTACTTTAGTTTTTATACAAGATACAGCCCTGAATAATGATAACATTTTAACACAAATATACAAACCTTATAAGCATATTATGTGTGTCATGTTTAATATTACATACACGCACCACTGGTCATTATTTGTTCTTGTTTCTTTCACGAAACTCCCAACACGCTTAAACAAGTGGGTATTCATTCATTCATTCATTTGTGTACATGTGTGCGTGTGTGAAAATGTTTTTCTTTATATTCCTCTCAAATACAAGAAATCTGTATACAGAAAAACAACAAAATGCCAACAAAGAAAACAAAATCATCATCAACTTAATAAACTGTCTGGACATTGTTGATATATAGACTTAGAAAATTCCATTTAAGTTTATGATTTTTAAATAGGATTTTACAAAAATAGTAACACATAAAAATGTTTGTTTTATTTTTCCTTTTTCTTGTGAATATAAAATAAAAGGTTTTATGCTAATTTGCATGGGCAGTACATACTCGTAAATAATAAAAACAAACTTTTAAGAAATTTACAGCTTGAATAAAGCAAATGAAAAACACACAAGTCACAAGTCCAGTGGTATTTGGAATTCTAAGCAGGCTTTTACAAAACAAATATTACGACCCTACGGTGACTACACAATAAATAACTCAACTCTATGACTATAAAATCACTGTAGTGTAGTTAATTTTGATTTTAAAATGGCCAGAATATGGGTAATAATGTCAAAATTATGTTTTTCCTTTGAATATATAATAATGAAAGAACGACAGGATAGTGCAAAAAAAAAGCACGACTGCGACTGTGGTCATTCGAAATGATAAAGCATATGAGAAACCTAAAGATGATTATAAAATACCTGTCGAATGATAACCAATTTGATATAGTTTACCGAATTTTGATTTTTTCGTATTTACATAATGGCCCCTGTTGGCCGCCATATTGAATTTTGACAACTGATATATCTTAAGTGACATTCGATTGGCGTAAGAACCATCAAAATCGGTGTACGTGTTCGGTTCATAAAACGCCGCAAAGGAACACACATACATACATACATACAGACATACATAGACTAATAAGCACAATACCCTTCTTTCCGTTGCACAGTTGGTTAAAAATTAAAAGTCAAAGAAAGATCAGGCAATAGCTTTTATTCCAACCATAGTCTTAAAATGTACCTTCAAAATATAGCGCATATCGAGCTATAATCGCAAAAAAAAAACCATAACCGACACATTTTTCGACCTCTTATTTTTTTACGAAAATCAATTATTTACGATCGAAAATTATGGATTTTTGTAAAAAAAATTAAAGTTTTTTGGCGGTTATGGCACGATATAATAATTTAGTTTTTTAAGTAAAAGAAAGTTGAAATCAATTGAATCTTAAGAAAAATAAAAATTATATAAAACTCCTCTGTATTGAAATAAATTTATTGAAATCAGTATTGAAAGCAAGTGTATTGACTATATTCTGCAGCGATTTTCAATTTATCTAATTATGCACAGAAAACATAAAAACAAGATTCAAATACAACTAAAAAGCATTCAATTAAAAGACTAATTAGCTTTCAATCAACCATTTTACTTGAACTTTTTTTTTCAATTGATAAATTTTTTAACTTACACTGAAAGAATTTTTGGCAGAAATTCAATGAATTGCGACATTAATCTAATGAAAAATTCATTAAAATTTAACCAACGTCACGCTTCGTTGGATAAATGAAACCTGTTTCGTTAAAATTATTTTAATGAAAACTGCATCAAATAATTAATGCAGTGCTATAACTTCATGGAAACAATAAAATAATTTCATGAAAAGAATGAAATAACTTAAATATAAAGGAGTTTCTTAATAATTAGAAAATATTGTTGTCATAAATCCAACAAAATATTCTAACGAAACCAGAATATCAAGGAAGAAATTCCAATGAAATTGTTTCACAATATTCATGAAATTTTCATTGGATTTGTGAAATTATCATTAGATTTGTGAAAAATTTTTATTGAAATTGTTTCATTGGATTTATGAAACAAAATTCTTTTGTTGTAAGAATAAGAATTCAATTGATGTTTTTTTCAGATTAATATTTAATTACAATCCCCCATATTCATAAAAAAATAAAATTAATTTGAAATCCATTTGAGGAAAATTTAATATGAAAATTTTGAAATAAAGTACATTTCAAATTCATTTTAAAATAAATAATAAAATTAATTGAAATAGTTTTAAAAATTAAAAAAAATTACTAAAAACCAATAATTTTTTTTTAAATTCAAAGAACATACTAATTGATATATCTTTTTTAAAAATAATATAAAAATATAAAAATTTACGTCAAATAGTTGATGGTAATAACAATCTCCCTCCCTACCCAAGTAGATAGACATGTATAGTGATGAAGTGCGTGGTTTTCCTTAATAAAGTTTAGTTTAATTGTTCTGCTCTTCTCTAGAAAATCACATTAATTAATAAAAATATTTTATTCAATAAAAGCTTAAAATACTGAACTCAAGCCCGATTAAGAATTTTATTATTATTATTTTCAAAAATATTATTATTTTATGAATATATATATAGTTTTTGAAAGTCTGGGCATGAAGTAAGAGGTTTGTGACTGATCAAAATTTGTGGTTGAAGTCTACTGATGATTTGGTTCAAGCGCAATTGAAATACGTATATAGACATGCTAAACCACCAGCAAATAAATTTCAATTATTGTAGTACATATTTACACTTCTGACAATATGTCAAATAAATTTCATTAAATTAAATATATATAATAAATTTCATATGGGCACTTCCTGGAGTCACGAACGTATTTTCGTACGCTTTTGATGTACAAAAAATATAGAAAACAAAACTTTTGCAAGCATTTCTTTGCGATTTGATATCATTTTGGAAGCTCTATGTTTAATGCAAAAGAGGGATTTCATCGAGTTTAAGTTTTCATATTAAGAGCTATAAACATGTGGTCACGAACGTACGCAAAATAGAAGTCAACTTTTGCTGACAGTAGTGAAATGTAAAAATCTGCCAAATGGAACAGAATAATGAAAAGTGATTAATTTATTTTAAAAGCTTATTAATAATATAGGTCTCTATCAAGTAGTTACACAATGAAATATATTTACTGGTTTTTGTTTAATTGGCTTAATTGCCGGTTGTGAACGTACGGGTCGCGAACGTACAATTTTTCCACATTTTTTTTATAATCACCATGCCTCCTTCCCATTTTCAAACTCTTTTGTTCTCCTTACACTTTTCTCTTCTCACTATTTGGTAATAGAGAGATTTTGAACAAATATAGCATATTTTTTGCATGTAAAATTTATGTATATAAAAATGTTTTTACAAGTAGTTTAAAAAGAAAATATAAAATTTTCCAGCTTCCAGCCCAATTTCCTCAACTAAAACAACTGAGATAGCATATTAAACAATTCCATTATATAAACATAGACTTTTTTATAATTATAAACAATAAAACACGAAGATAATCAACATTTAATTTTTCCGTCCTGGTAGACCATTCGGGGGAAATGCCCATATAAAATTTCCATTTGTCTATTGTATCAAAAAGAAAAAAACTAATAGATGCATCGTACTACTGTTGAAGTTCGAATGCTACAAAAATGTGCAATGGTCTTGCGTAAGTGTAGATGTAAGCCATGTTAGTCTTTCTTTAAAATTTAACAACAAAATACGCACATAAACCAAAGAATACTACTAATGAAATAACTTTTCCATCCATATTTGGTTTATTAAATTTTGCTTGTTGAAAAGCAAGGGAACAAAATGATTTCCGGTTTTTTTTTAATTTCACTTTTATTTAGTTTAATTTTTGCTCCCATAAAAAATATCTGAACAAACTAAAACATTAATTGAGTATTTGAATTGGAAAAATTGTTTCTAGACAATGTAGAATAATCTAAAAAACTGCCCGATTCTCACACATAAAACAAAAGCTACATATATTATTTACATCAAATTAATATATAATAATTATTTAAATTTGTTAAAATGAACCTAGATTTTATTAAAATACTATTTTTTCTATCATTTAATTTTGAAAAAATCAAAAATTATTGTTTCTGTGTACATAGATGCAAACAAATTATTATGTGAATGTAAATATGTATGTACATATACCGTGAACAAACCTAATATAAATGTTTTCCATCAAAACATTTGTCAACAATAAGAAAGATATAGATTAACTAACGGACACAAAACATATGCATACAAATAAAGGACGATGTAGAAATAAACACCCAGTGAAAAAAATGGAAGTCATTCTAGCGGAAGTACATTTTCATTGCTTCCAAAAAATCGATATTTTTAATTTGCCGAGAGTGAGCAAAAAACCATGTAGAAGCTTATTTTAGTCACACAAAACCTTGTAACTCCTCCATATAGTGTTAGAAAATATTCAGCAGAATTTAAAAAAAATTATTTTTTTAAAGAAATTTATGAATTATTTTTAGTCTAAAATTTAAAAGTTATTAAGAACACAAAAAAGGGAAGTTTTCTTAATATCGCTTCCAATTCAGTGACCAGGCATCGAAAAAGAGAACTTCTTGCAATGACAACCCTATGTAAAAATCATTAGATCCGATCGAAATTTTCATTACTTCCAGATCGCAAACTCTACATTTTCATGACTTTTTTGGAGTCTCTATTTTTACTGGGCATTTAAAGCATAAAAAAATTATAATGTAACAGCAACTACAGTCATTCTAAGATTATGCTCTACACTCAACTTAAATACACAAAAACGAACAGAACTAATTGTAACAGGAACTAATTACTAAGAAATATTCAAATACACAAACAAATAAGACATTGAAAACGCCAAACACAAAAACAATAACTATAATGCTTTTAAATGTAGAATCTACATGTATATTATGTTACTCGTATGTTGATAGCCTAAATACACATACAACAAAAACAACAAGAGAAGGAATTATAACACGAACTTATAATGTGATCAAAAGCTAATATTTGATAACCTGTTGAATGTGCTGTAAATTTTTGGATTTTGCTAACATTCTTTTACAAATCTCCCAGTTTCGGAGATTTGTCTCTGGGTTTTTTTCGCGATTGGGGATGAAAAGGGGTTTTTTGGGGGATTTGTTTATAGCTGATGGTCAAACAAGAATGATTTTTGAACTAAGAAATATGCATCTGACAAGTCTAAAAATGTGCGTTACTATTCATAGTGTATGGTTTCTAATAAAGAAGAAGTATGACGGCAGATTAACCAATAATGAACACTACCAAAACAAAAATACGCAACAAAATGCTAAACGATTTTTTTGTAGCATTTCTTAGAATAAACACACACTTTAAAAATAATTCAATTTGTTGTGATAAATTTAAGTCTTCTGCTAAATGCTAATGCTTTTGAATACAAGTACTATATACAACAAAGTTTCTGAGACTGATGAATCAGAAGATTTCGATTCTAAAGTTTTTGAAATGGTAAACATTGGTTAAATATTTTTTTATACTTATGTATATTAAACTATGTGTATTTTTTTCCTTACGAGTTTTTATTTTTGTATTTTTTTCCTAACAAGTTTTATAAGTACGAATTAAATTTATATGAATGTAAATATACTCGCAGCTATCGATATAAATGAATTTTATTGAATAAATATGTTAATTTTATCATAATTTTTCAGATAAAATTAAAAAAAAATTAAGAAATTTTATTTTTTTCACAAAACAAAATTTTAGTAAAAAAAATTAATTTGGGGATTTTTGGGGATGAGAAATCAAAAATTGGGGATAAGTTCTAGAAAAAAAAACTGGCAATACTGCTGCAAACTTAATGTTAAGTTTAAAACTATCATGCGCACAGAGGAGTATTTGAGCCAAAAAGCTGGCCAAAAAGGCAAAAATGAATTTAAAGAAATCTTGAGAATTAAGTATGCAGTTCGATACACAACAAAATCGTGGATCATATTTTAAATGCTAAGGACTTCAAGTTGTGATTTGTTGCTCTGAGACACTGCTAAGGTCAGGAAAGTGAAGAAAATTACATGAGTTTTTAATGTAAAATTACTTGAGTTTTTAATGTTTTTTTTGGTTTTAACATGTTTGTATGATATATTTTGTGGCTAAACGAAAGGTGTATCGTAATTTTTTTTTTGCTGAAAGATTTGATCAATGGCTATTTTTAGTATTGGAACAAAAAAATTATCGCGAATATTAATGTTTAAAAATTAAAAAGTGAAAAACTATACTCTTTTTTTTTGCAAACAAAAAACAAAAAGAAGAAGGTTTTTAAAAGTGAAGGTAGTTAAATTTAGAATTATGTTTTATACCACAGTAAAATTTAAAATCTCAAATTTTAGACACAAGAAAAAAGTTATCGCAAGTTTGCGACATTTTTTATTTTTGTATTTTTTTTAATTTCACCTTTTTTATGTTTTTGCTCATTTTGCATGGATAAATATACATAAGTAAGAAACCCTTTTTTTCAGTCATAAAATGTTGTGTTTTTGCAAGATACTAGTCCCTGCCAATAAAAGCTCATAAGTATAATTTTTAGGATATTAAGGCATTAGTAGCAAATTGTTTTTAATATTTACATTATTTTTGGAAATACAATTTTTGTCACCACCCACAAAAATAAGCGGGGACGAAAATGGAATCTTACGGTCTTCTTGAACTTTCGCCGATGTTAAAAGTTGGTTGCATTTGCTAACCAAAAGTATTAAAAAATTCAAGAAAAAAATTAAATTTTTGCAGAGGTAGCATTAGTTTCTATGAAGGGAACTTTTTTCGATTTTGTTCGATTTGACTTATTTTCAAGGTTTAATAGCCGAGAACTATAATACATAGGGTCTTAAATCTTTAAATCAAGTTTTATTGATATATAACTTTTAGCAAATAATTTAAACTAAAAAAAATAGTATTGGAAAGTTTTTTGGCTCAAATTTTCCTTTGTCATGCATACGCAGGCAGTCTTGTGTAAATAACACAGAACTTAACATTGTGGTGAATAATTTAACATTCTCTGCTTAAAAAATAAGTAAGGTTTTCTGATTTGATAAAAATTATAAACTGGTGGTTTTTTACTCAACTGCAAAAGTTTGAAGCTACAAATATAAAATGTAAAAACATTGCAATGTTGTCAACGGCTGGTATAAACAATATTATTTGCCAACTAATAGATAATATTTTTATTAAGCAAAAAATTACTTTAAAATAAATACAAAATCAATTAACATATTCAATGATTGAATTAAATATTGTGTGTATTCTTGCAATGAATCATTTAAATTTATACGAATTTCTGCTGTTCTCTTGTTGCTTCTTCTTCCTAGATTTTTGAAATAATTATGAAAGCAGTTTAAATAGTCTTCTGGTTTTAGAATCTAAAACTTAGATAGTTTTGGGAGCAGAGACTTCAAATTAACAAAGTTGTATATACATAAATAAGAAATATATAAACTTAGTGCCTTATTTATGGAAACCTGTTTTATAAACCCTTTAGTAAGCGTTACTAATTTTTATAAATAAGAAAGTTACTAAACATATATGGTGCTGAGAACACATTTGGCATTTATTTTTTTTTTTGTCAATTTGCTAATGGCATTTTCAAAATTTGTGCTGTTCATATAATGCCATGGCACACAAAGAAAAATTTAGGAAATGACAAATTGATGACATTACAGTATACACTATTTTGATGTTACAAAATGTCATAATGTGTACTCACAGTGAGTTATATTATTTTCTTAAAAAATTTGCTACATTGGATCTCACCTTTAAAATTTCTCTAGAGCTTACATACTATCCTTTTTGTTATGTGACACCCTTGTGTATCATTTTATTGGTTCATCCGCTCATCCGCATGACGAGACATGAAAAGTTCATTTGAAAAGAAAACAACAATAAAAACAAGGGGCAAACAAAAGCAATATTGCTTTCTTTTCTTTATTCAACGCAATTTTTTTCCAAACTTGCCCTTAAAAATTACAAAGGCATATTCGCCTTTTTATATCTAATGCTGAAATCATTGTCATTCAACATTACAAAATCCCCTTGATGCCTTAAATAAAAAAAGTTATCATCATAAATGTGTTTGTCTTTTTTTTTTTTGCTTTTAATTTTATATTCATTTTTAAAGATTGCAAATAATTTTCCACCCAAAGTTAGAAAAAAAATCGGTAAACACAATTAGGGAGTTCACAATAGCGTTTTAAAATATGTCTTAATATTGCAACGTTTAAATTTTAATACCTTAATATGGTCTGGAAAGTTCATTTTTTTTGTTTTGTATGTAAATCAAATTAATTGCCAGGTGGCAAATGTTCAATATGGCAGTATAGGTATGTTAAACTAATGATTTAAAATCTGCCAGTGCAGTTGAAGTTGAAGAAAAATATTCTCTCTCTCATGTTATACATTAATAAATAATTAATACAATGATGTATGTGTGTTTGCCTGACTTTGATATGCACAGAATGCGTATTTATATCGTTGCCAGCTCACAATGAAAGAATTAAGATGGCGCAATATTGCCACATTAAAATTTTAACATACTCATTGTGAATTCCCTAAATATATTTGTTTGTGTATTTTCTTTGGTAGCAATCCTCATGTTAGGGGCTTAAATTGCTGAAATATTTATATACATATATTTCCCTGGCCCGTAAGTTGTCGAGACAGAATAATTTCATATCAATAGTTTTACAATACACATTGAATATATTTATTTAGATGGCAAATCTCAAGCGTATTTCTCAGTTGCTTTATCATCTTTTTAGAGTTAAATCATATAAATTTATTATGAAAATAGGTGTAATAAAAGAAAATCTGACCGGATTCATTTTAACACAAATCTAATTTTATTGAAACTTCCCTTATGAGACTAAGAAATTTGCTTCTAAAAATATATATTCTAAATTAGTTGTTAGTGATGCTAGGACTAATAAAATATTAAAGCCTGCACTAGTGGGTTTATCGTAATAAATTTACCACACAAAGCATTAAATTTTGTTAGGGTTTTCTTCACTTTGTATTATATCACATTTTAAAATAATGCCACGAGTGCAGAGGAACAAAATCTTACTGAAAAATGATGACACTAAAATAAATAAGTCTTTTAAAAATAAACGACTGATTCAATGAATAAAACAATCAAATACAATGAGTGGGTTCATTCACAATATTTTGTAAAAAAAATAAGGATAAATATACAAAACTAAATTTAATTAATGACTATAGGCTTGTAGCGGAATTAAAGAAATATGCTTAAAGTAACAAACCAAAAAAGGTTGTTTTAAGTGAAACAAACATAACAAATTTAACAGACATGTTCATGGTTAGTAAAGAACAAACAACACAACGGCAAAACTATTGTAAACTTGGAATGGTATATTGTAACTTTCATTAAATAAAAAGCTTTTAACAAATTGCAATACGATGAATCAAAACAACTCAGGTACTCCATTTGCATTAACAAAACAATGTACCAAACAAAAGAACGGTGATGATAAAAATGTACTCTGCCTAGAACGCAAGTGTGAATCAGTAATATTTAAGGTGAAATTAAAATTTTTCTAAAATGAAACGTTTATTTATTAAGTGTTAAACAATTTTGGATAATTAAGGTCCAAATTCACAGTCATTAATTAGCTAATAGCAATAGTTTGACCAATTTATTTCAATTTAGTTCATAGCTTTTTGCTTACCATCAGTTAAACTGTCAAATGTCATTGGTTAACAAATAGTTAGACATCAGCTGATTCGTTGTAAACTTTATCAGTCTTCTTTTTTTTAATTTTAGACACATTTCACACTTACATTACCAAACATCTTCTTTGTATTTAGCTGTAACACTATCCTTTTTTTCTAATATATTTCGGTTTTTTCGAACAATTACCAGAACTTATTCATTATCTTTAACAGTAAAGTTAGACCAGCGAGAACTTGTTTACTCATTTTCAAGAAATACTATAAAAATTGTAAACAAAAATCATATGCTTTAGCAGAGCTGCCAATACTGAAACTTAATAGTTTGATAAGGTTACCATTCTTTGTTCGTATTAACAACTTTAGTTAAACAATACACTGTGAATATGAAGTATTAGTTAAACAATACTTATGATTTTAGTTTACTAATAATTAAATAATGACTATAAATTTGGCATTAAAAGACCGATGCGAATAACGTTGTAATAATAAGTAATAATAAATTTTCAGGAGACCAAAAAAACACGTCTTTTGAAGGTAAGATTTTTTTATACTCATTTTCTTAGCTTGTCAAAAATAATGTTAACTAACATTAACTTTTATTTTGTACCTCTGTTACATTTACAATTACTTTCGACAATTCCATTTGAAGAATTTTGTTAGTTACTGGCAAAGTTATTCCACTGACTGACATTTATTTTACATGGTATGATGTTTGAAAAATGCAAGAGAGTAATATTAATGTTATTGTGTGAAAAACCAGATTTTAAAAAATTTTTATTTTACAACATTATTCCACTTGCTTCAATTATTTAAATTTCTAAGGTTAAAGGTTTGATTAGATCTATTTTATTGCTGAAATTAAAAATTTTCAGTTCAGAAATTTAAATAAAATAAACATACATACACACATACAAACATATCGATGGTTACAAGTAAAAAGGCCTTAAGTCTTATTATCACGAAATTTAGTTTTTCAGTGATTTCACTACTTTTTTCGTGTAAAAAATAACGCTTTTACAAGCAGTTGTACGGTTTATTATTATGTGTTTACCTTCTCATGTAAAGTTACAGTTATTTGAGTTAGGGCCTTTCTACTTGGGAGCAACAATATAATATGTATGTACCCTATTCCAACTGCATGCGAACAACTGCTCTGACGTATGAGTTATTTATTTGAATTCTTCATCGATATTAATCATACGCATCAGTATGCATTAAATAGTTGTGAAAATAAATCTGTATGTGTCTATATTTATGATTTGATCAGGCTAAAGTTCGTATTGCTATGTGTATGTGTTTTATGTTTTTCGACCTTATTTGATATTAATATGTTTATGCAGAATATTTGAGCTCTAAAGTTTTAAAATAAAAAACCATTCCTTGCAGAAACCACACAACGAGGTGGTGAAATATTTTAAAAATAAAAATAAATATTTATACAAAAATGTATCTCAAACTTAAATATTCTGCATAAATATAAAAATAAATTCTGTGATTTTCATAAAGAAGAAAATACATACATATATTTTTTTATTTCGAGTTTATGATGCTAAACTGTTTAGCTTGTTTTCAATGTTGCCAGTGGTTGGCTTGCATTATTATTATTTTATAAAGAAACACAGCGACATAAAGTCATTGTAACTGAACACATATGAAAACTATTTTTTGATATTTGTTTAAAACGCAAGAAACGCCATAAAAAAAATATATTGTATGAATGAAAAAAGGCGCTTAAATGAACAATATAACCAAAAATAAATCGATTAAAGTTACAAAGAAATCACCAACAGTAACAAATCTGCAAAAACCAAAAAAATCGCCAAATTGAAAAAAGTTCGACAAATCGTTAAACTAAAAAAACAGCCGAAAAAAATTACCAAAACAAAAAAGGGAAAGAACGAAAAAAGCGTCAGAAATTAAAAAAAAATCAAAAAATAAAAAAGCGTGAAAAACCGTGAAAAATAAAAAAAACGCTTAAACTACAAAAACAGCCAAACGCCAAAATGAAAAAAGCGCTTAATCTAAAAAAAATCGCACAAACCAAAAACCTTGCCGACGGCCAAAAAAAATCGACAAAAGCAAAAAATAAGTTAAAACTAAAAAAACTTCAAAGCAAAAAAAATTTTTCTAATGTCTTCATCAGATAAGATATTCGGTTACATAGGCTAACGTTCGCGTAGTATTACATATATAGTATCAGTACGGAACCGTTCTTGTGTGAGTCAAGGTCGCACTGTACTGAATTTATTAAGTTATACACCCAATCAATCTCTTTCTTATTATTGCATTATGACTAACTTTAAGAGACAAATATCTTGCCTTTTGAGTTTTTATAAATTAAACTATTTTTCTTTAAACAATTTCTTTGTTGAAAGTATTTTTAGACTATATCGTCATATATAGTATGCATACACTTATATGTTTTTAACCATTTATTTCCTTTTTATATATATATATTTAAGATTTTATATTAGTTATGTTCCTTGCTATATAAAAATAGATGCATTCGTAATTACCTCCGTTTGAATTTTTTTAATAAAGTCGCAATTTTTGATCGCAGAGGTCTTAATATTTACGTGAACATGTAGTTTGATAAAGTGGACCAGGACAATCAATCAAAAAGTCGATTTCGAATTTTTGTGTAGTTACGTCCGTTTGCATTTAAGGTGACGATATGTATGTATGTACAAACGTATTTGTAAAAAGTAATAATACATTAAGCCATATGATGAATGGGAATCAATAAAAAGAAACCTTATACGCTTTCAAGTTGATTGCATATATGCAGAGTAAAGCAATATTTCTTTAGTAAAAAAAATTGATTGCTGCCACTACCGCAAAGAAAAATATTATTCATCTTATTTATGATGCAAATCCTCCCCATATAACTTAAATAATGTTTAAAATAAACTTTGATAATATTAGGAGAAGAGAGATTACCTCACAGGATTAATGAAGAAATATGTCTGATGTAGACTATTTATATGCTCTAGTTTATTATATTGTCTACGACGGTCTTTATATCAACCACAAAATTCGTAATGAAATGAAATATTACACTGGATTTCTTGCTGCTCATACTCCCCACATTGGTAGAACAGCATTGCTAACAAAGCTTAAAGGATCTCACTGTAAAATGTTTTCATATGTCAGTTGGGAATAATCATATACATTTAATGTTTTAGTATTACTTCTTTCCAGCTTTACTACACATCTTACCAGCTAAGCTACTCACATAAAATCTCTGGGCTGTAATCTATTAAACAAATGTCTATAGTTGTATATTTTACAAGAAAATATGAGATAGCCAGTGCGTTATGAAAATTTTAATTTTTCGTCGAAGTGATAATGTAAAGATTTTAAAAATGGGAACTTCTAGGTAAACTTCAAATGGACTTCCCAAACAAGCACTAAGTGTTTTATATGACATTGAGTATAATGTATTAATATGAAGACTTTTTGTTGGTTAAGCACGTCTAGATTTATTACGTGTCTGCTTAAGAAACTCATCAGTAGACTTCACTAAAACATTTAAAAAATGCTTAAAAGAATATCATAAAAACGTTAAAAATGTAATTAAAAATTACTTACATAAGCAAAACAAGTTACAAAGCCTCAAAATTAAAAAAATAAAATGAAATCTCATTTAATATGAAAACATTTGTTTGGTATTTAGAAGTTTTGTTTGAGTCTTGTTAACTTCTTATGTTTCTGAACGAAATTCTTAATAATATTTTGAGCGTTTTTCTATAAACATATGAATTTTCTTAGTTTTTTTCAAGAATTTTTATCTAAGTTATAGTTTAATTTAATAGAGTACGAGGAGAGCATGAGTATTTTATTTTTATTAATAACTCCTTGCCATCTAATGTAATACATACTTTAATATTAAATATTTAATTTTAAAAATTATATCTTCTCTTTTATGCTAAATAAATGAAGCGGATATTTACGAAGTTTACATACTTCAAATGAAAAAATAAACTTTAATGTTCTTCTCTCTCATCTGTGTGTTTGCTTATATTTTTATGTTGTTAAAAGTTAGGAAACATTACTGCAGACCTGCTAAAAAATTTTACTTAACTGGAAATTTTCTTGCGAGTAAATAAGTTTTAAAGTAAATATTTCCTGTTCCACTTAATTTAAGTATAGTAGAAAAAAATATACAATATATTTACGGAATATATCTACATCTGGTAAAACACAGAAATAAACATGTTAGATGCAATAAAAATATTTCGTGCGTGTAAACAATTTTTTTTGTTAAATAAAATATGTATTTAAAAAGTAAATGCTTAAATGAAAAAATATATGTTTGTGCTTATCACGTTTATTTAACTAACAACATTGTTCTAAAACTTACGCATTTGAACGCAGAAGAAAAGTCTTTTGTTTCATTTTTCAGCCCGAAGGTATGCTACACAATTTTAATTAAGATTATTCTGCACGTCTATAACTGAGCGGAAATGATGATTCACAAGATAAATAGTAGTATTAAGCGAGAAGTACGTGTGTGTATGTATGTATGTGTATGTGCTTAACTTTACTGCTTTTATTTACGATGTATGTACGTCTGTCCATCTGTCTGTCTGCTACAGAAATTGAAATTGTCACTATATATGTAAAACTTTGGCCGCTACAACAACAAATATATAACAGTGAACATTTAAATGATATTTTGAACAACGAAAAATGTTGATATCCTAATATAATATACCCACAGTTGAAATTTTAAAATTTGGTGTATTTTTATGCAGACAACATCAATTAACACTGAAAATTAAAAATTAAAATGAATACCCATTCTATGAGTTAATGTAATTTTGATTATGTAATTTTAAGAGTTGCTGCATTTTTGAAACCGTAAGAGACCAACTCTTGAAATTTTCAAAAACGCTTAAGTCAAAAATCCAAAAATTTAAAAAAAAATGGCGAAAAGAAAAATTGCCAAAATAAAAAATTGCTTAAATGAAAAATATCACCAAAAATTAAATAAATCGCTTGTATATTATATAGAAAAAAATAACTAAAAGTACGAAGGTCACTAAAAAACTAAAACAATCTGCAAAACCCCAAAAGAAATCGCCAACACGAAAAAAACACACAAAATTAAAAAAAAAAAACTTCTAAAACAAAAATATGTATTAAAAAATAAAAAAATCGCCAAATATCGCAAAGTCAAAGTCACACTTTACTGAATTTATTAATAAAAGTGAATTCAAATCCAATAGTTAAATTTTATACACAGAAAATAATATTTAACTTAAATTACATTAAATAATAAAACCGAATATAAATTAAAAATATATTTAAGTCAAGCAAGTTTATGTTTAAAAATTTAATTAATAACAGAGTTTAAGTTTAAGATTTAAGATTCAATCACATTTTTAATAATTATTGATTTTGTTTGCAATTAAAGCTATTTATTGCAGGAATATTTTTTCTGTATATAAAATGGATAATTTTCCTTCAAATCAAAATAAAAGATCAATAATAATTAAAATTACCTGAAATTAATAGTCATGGGCCTGTGACAAAAATTAAGTAAATATACTTAATAGTAACAAACCAAAAAAGTTTGTCTTAATTAGAACAAAAAAAAAAGCAAATTAACTAACATGTGTATAAATAGTAAAGAACAAACGACAATGGCAAGACTGTTGTAAATTTAAAGGTGGTAAAATTGAGCTTTCATTACAAAAAAGCTTTCAGCAAATTGAAATACAATGAATCATAACAAATCACATATAACATTTTCATAAAAGTTACGTACATAAAGCAGAAATCTACATCACCTGACACCACACACAGTGGACTAAACGGAAAGAACGCAGATGATGAAAGTGGAGTGACTTTTGAAAACAGCAAGTTGTTCTGTTCAACTATATTTGTGTTGTTGTCAGAATATTTACAATTAACTTTAATATTATTTGCTCATTTATAATTGTCACATGTAATTTGGCTAAAAAAGCGATACGAACTCTCTCGTCCATTCAAATTATAAATATAGAAACAATTGAAGCTGGAGCTTAAACAATTAAAAATTAAAATTAACTAAAATAAAAGAAGTTATAAAAGGTGTACACAGCAACAGTGAAAGGCCTCAATCCGTGTTAAAAAGAAAAACCCAAGTTTCTGTAACACTGCATAAATAAAAAATTTAATTTTTTCCAAAATAACGAGGTTCTAACGCCTGATTTTGGAACTGCATACAAATCAAAATTAATTTATGAAAAAGAGTGATCTTGACCTCTTTATTTACATACACACATATGGGCAATTCCATACTGTCGTACGGGACAGTAGAACGCATTTAAAGTGGAAAAGAGATCAAAATAAAATAGATTTTTGTTTTTATTATTAGGCTAAGTTATGGCCCCTGATTAGCTATATTTATGGTACTAAATCCAATTATAACCAATTTTAAGTTTTAAAGATAATTGCAAAAACTAAGAATGTCGTACGAAACAAAAAAAAAGGAAGTAGGCTTTGTAGCAAACAATTAAAATGCTTATTTCAGCGAAACCTGAAGCAATGAATTAACGTGACAAATGCGGTGAGTCAATGTTTCTTAAAATTGGCTAGATTTTACTAAAAAATTATTAATGGTTTTTTTTCTTATTTCAATTTTATTATATTCGTACGGGATATTGCGTACGTGATTTTTACGTTTTTCCACTTTTCGTAAAAACTATACAACGAAGAATATTTCTCAATATAATTGGATTGTATAAAATACATTGTAATACCTTTTATGTTTAGCGGTGCACTTATCAATGTTCTCTTCAAAAATGTATTCATTTGCTTCGGCTTTTGACTTTTTTCTAGCGTTACGCGATCCTTCTCGGCTTTTTAATTTATAGTCTTGGAAATTAAATTCATTTTCCTTTAATTTTTCTCTGTAACATTTGCAATTCTCGCTGTTTTTATTCATCTTGATTTAAATAATTGACTTATAGAATGCTCTTCCAAAAATAATTAGTTATGAAAGAAAATATTTTTTAATACTTTTAAATTTCTCAGTAGCGATGTCGTACGAGACAAATTTTGCACAGGTGCCTAGTTCGCAATTCTTTCCTTTTTCAAAATATTTTTTTTTATTTTAATTGCAATAAAATTTCTCTTTCTGATCATTACTTCATGAACTTTCTTCAAGCAGTTGCAATGTATTGATACAAAATGGTGTTCTTCAATGTCGTTCGGGACATTGAATTAATGAATAATGCAAAAGAAAATTGTATAGTTATTTTTAATTGTATTGAACCTTAAGCATTATTTTCTAACTCTGGATATCCTTACAGAGACACAAGAGAGAAAAACGCAATACGACTCAATAGCGACTAGCACTAAAAATATTTTTCCAAACAAAACTTGCTTTTCAAATTAAAACAAAATGGAAAAAAAGTTTCACTTGCTTGACTTTGGACATAAATATATATAAAAGAGTAATGAATAAATGGAAAACTTTTGCACATTTATTAAATTTGATTAATTTTCTTTAAAAATTTTGCAAAACCAAAAATTTAAGAACTTTTAATTTGTTCGTCTCGGTAGATCTTCTGAGAGAAATGCCCATATGTACATACATATATACATTCTAAATGACATGTTGTTAGCTGAAATGCAAAATCACGTAACTACACTTTTTCTAAATTTTAAAGGAGAGAGAGAGAGAGAGAGAGAAAACTAAACAAAATTATAGAAGTGACGCAAGAAAAGTTCTTTCTATTTTCATTTGTATTCCTCCGATATTTTTGAGTAGAAAATTTTTTTGGCATGTATTTCGGTATAAATACACAATAATTAATGAAAAATTTGATTTTGAATTTTTTTTAAAGTTATTTGGTCCAACATTTCAGCTGACGATAAACACACTCGCATAGGTATTTTAAAAGTTTACTTCTGAGATTTATTTACTGTGGTTTCATAAGTGTCAGTTGATTCCTATCAAAAATTGGTACAAAATGCGTCATTTACATAATTTTTTGCAGCCATTGCTCTGAAAAATAAAAATACATTACAAAGCATTATTTTTTGCAGAAAAATCAGTCCATCAAACCCAGACTAAGCTTGATAAATACTATTTTTACTCTTCGCCATTGTTTACGCCCAAAGTAAACGAATATACCTATTGTAGGCTTAATGAAACTCTCTTTTGGTTAATCCCGTCGTCTAAATGAGTTTCATTTCTTAAGCTACAAATCATACTATTATATACCCCGCTTAAGGTACGTTGTACATTAAAACCCCGTGTTATAATTTAATAAAGTTAGTACGTTTTTAACGTTAAAATCTCTTTTTAGTTTACATTTTGGCAATTTTCGAAATAAATATTTTACAAGAAAATATTTTGGTCCTTCTTACTGGTAAAAAAGTGGTTTACTGAAATTCGTAGTGGCTATATAAGCCGACTATTTTGGATAGCCAGTTGATGAGGTCTCTAGTGCCGAGGGAATTGAAAAAAATTCACATCACTGTGAAGTCTTCAACTTCCATTTTATGTTACTTTCAGATACATTGAATTAATTTTTTTTTCAGTTATCCTCTGCTACAATCAGACTTTATTATCGTATTATTTTTCATGTGTTGAACAGTGTATTCTAAATCATTTCAATTAAACTTGAAAAATTTACTTATAAAACGTCTGGATAAAAACTCGTACAGCACAGCCAAATTAACTAAAATAAAATATTATAGAGACAACTTTGGATTTTCTCTTTCACTTCCTGGCCAAATTATTTCATATAACAAAATATCTGTGTCACGTTTATTAAATTTTCTTGTGTTTATTTTGATTTGTTTTCTTTTTTTATTATTTACCATTTATCTTAAAGCTCTGCCCCAGTTTTAGAACACGCGGTGCGGTATTAGTCAGCATTTAAGCAACTTTTTCTGTTGTCTCCTTAATTTAATTTTTATTTTTATTATTTTTTTTTCTTTTGTTCAAGTTTTAAATTATTTTAAACAAATGTTGGCAAACTGTTTTATATCTACCCTTGTTCTTTTTTTATTTTATTGATATTGTTGTTTCGTAATCTTTGTCGCTTATATTAAGAAATTTGTTTATTAGACTCATTGTCGTCTCATTGATTTCAGTACCAGATGAGATTTTCGTCGTTTATCAATTCATTATTATTTTTTGTTTTTCTTTTATCTGTGTCATGCTTAAGCATGATACATCACTTATTGTTTTTCTTTTTCATGTATTTCGTCTGTGAATTGCAGATTTTTCTAATATAAATTTAGTATTTTAATATGTTTTTTGTCATGTCATTTCATCATTGAAAAAAAGTACGTATCTCTTATAGGGAGTTAGGTGAGTAAATATTATCAGACTGTGGGTAAAATAAAAAATAAGCATAAATAATGTCTAACGAAAAAATGCTGACAGGCAGAATTAACGTTTGAGCTCGAAAAATTAAAATTATTGTCTGCAAACAAACAGCAGAAGAAAGCTAAAGATTTATATTCTTTTATTCTGTATTTGCCTAAATCACGCCACCAAAGTGATATTTATATGAAAACAAAAATAAAATTTTTAAATTTTTAAAACATGGTTTATCTTTTTCATATAATTTCTTCACCGAAGAAAAGTTAAGAAATGTCGACAAACGTTCGACTTATCGCACACTTACATTCAAAATAAACACCAAATTTTAAAATTCAAATTCATAACAAAAAACAAATTTTAAAATTTGTTTTTGGTTTGCATGTAAGTTTGCGACAAGTCGAATATTGCTGACGTCGTGGGGCAGGCCCTTAAACTTTGCTGGCCATTTTATAATTTTTACAATTTGTATGAAAAACAAGAACAAATCTTTTAAATTATGGTTTGGCTTTGATGTAAAATTGAAAAAAGTGAATTCCAAGAAAAATCTGGATAAATAGCGTGGGAACTCCGCATCATCGATTTCATTGGTAAGAAAAAGTGGTTTACTGACTTTCGTTGGGGTTGAATAAGTTCAAATCCCAGCTAACCAAAACACTCGTAAATAATATCGCATTCAAATGCTGCGTAAACATTTCTCGGACAAAACATTCGTGAACGGCTATCGTAAATGCAAAGAGAAATTGCTGCTAGAGCTCACTCGTCGCTCAGTTTATGGCAGCAAATTTTCGATATCGTTGTTTCTCTTAGAAATCAATAGTGAACCTTTAGCGATATCATTACGAAACATAAACAACGTCATTAATAGTTCGATTTTATTGCTTCCAAATAGCAAAACACGTTATTCCTCTTTGGTTGTACATGCAAAAAAATAAAAAATTTAGAGAAACAAATTGTTTCTTGTTGCTTAAGTTTTTTTAACGAGAATTGTTCGATACAGCTAACCTTCGTTTATTTTCAAATCTTAGGTTGGCTGGGAATGATGTTGAATATTCTAGACGGCCAATTCAGGTCAAAAAACTCCACGATATGGTATTGGCCGATCGAATAGTAAAAGTGCGTGAGATCGTTGATGGCATAGACATCACACAGGGCTCATTGATTTCTATATTGAATGGTTACTTGGGTATGATAAAGCTTTCCGCAAGATTAGTGCTGCATTTGCTCACAATCAACCACAAACGCATGTGCAGTTTCCATGGAAAAATCCCATGAATTTGGCTTCAAATTTCTCCCTCATCCACTCTATTCTCCAGATTTAGCCCATAGTTACTACTTCTTATTTCCAAACCTATAGAAATGCCTCGATGGAAAAAGATTTAGCTCTAACGATGAAGTTATTGACCACACAAATGACTATTTTAAGGACCTCAAAAAATCCAATTTTTTGAAAGGGATACAAAACTAAAGCTAAGTGGACTAAGTATATTGAGTTAAAAGGAGATTATAATGAAAAATAGATTTTTGCTTTGAAAAAGAAAAACTGTGTTGCATTCAAAAAGTCCCGAACTTATTGACCAACCCTCATACTTTGGTTTTTTAAACAATTAGGCCTTTAGACTGTTAAAAACGAAGAAACGGTTTCCATAGTTTACAAATTCTGAAAACTAGAAGAGAATTTAGACTTTTATAACTTAATAGAATAGACAAACGATATAGCGTTAATTTGCATTAGCAGTCTTAATTCAAATTAACTTGTGAATTATTCCCATCCCAATGCTCATTAGATTTATCATAAATGAACTAAATGAAAGTAAATTAATACTGAATTTAGCTATTTTAATATGGTAACACCGTCAACAGTCAATAAATAAATAAATAAATTAATTTTTAATTTTCAAAATTAAAATGGATTCAAAGTCGGGAAATATAAGTTATTTTAATTGTTTTTAGAAAAAAAACAGAAATATTAAAATCTCGTCAAGAATTTGTACATTTTAAGGGATGCGCAAACTTTGTTAGTTGTTTACTTAATTCAAATACTGTTGTTTGTCAGGGTAAATTTTTAATTCACATTAATGAGCTTTTAATGCAAATTTACGCTGTCGTCTGTCTACGCTATAAGAAATGTATTTGCTGTTAACTAAGCACTTCGAGATGCATTTCGTTGCTGCTCAAGCAACTTATCAGTAAAGTTCAATCACAATTTAAAAAAAATCTTTTAAAACTCCAATGCTAATAGACAAAGTCTTGCAATGGAGTATTGAGAATTGGTGGAAGTCTCTTTTGAATTTTGGAGTCTATTGATGTGTTGCTTGAGCAACAACGAAATGCGTTTCAGCGTGCTTAATCAACAACAAATAATTTTTTTTAATTCATATTCATTTTGACTCATGTCTTGAAACACCTACAAAACATGAATTTTGAACGCTTCAACCGCTTCTTCGGCGCTCGTAAATAGTTGACCAAGCAGTTTACCTTTGCTTTTCAAGAACAAAAAGAAGTCATTGGGTGCCAAGTCAAGTCTGAATGGATGATGAGTCATCAATTCGATGTTTTGACTACTCAAAAAATTCACTTGTTTGACGAAATGTGTGAGAGCTCGCGTTGTGATGATGAAGAATGATTCGACTTCGGGAGTTAGTTTTAAAAATTTCTCTGAAGACTTCCGGCAAACAAATGGTCGTGTACCACTTAAAATGGACAATTCTACATTGCACAAGCAACAGTGGTCACATGACCCATTCGCCCGAATAAGCAGGCGACCATTTAATTCGCTGTGCTTCTTCTACGAAAAACTTTCTTCGGATTTAGCTCATCTTGAAATATCCACACGGTCAATTTTATACACGCCTTTTGAAGCACCACGGCTGAACTTTCTAATCATTTCCTTGCACCACGATCGCGTCAAATCCTTTTTTTGAGCGATTGATAAAGTATAGGGTATCCAACGAGAACAAATTTTTTTTACAATGTATTGAAGTGAAACTAATGTGCAAAAGAGGCCTACGTAAACAGTCTTGAAATGTAAATATGTCTTGTTTTTTAAATGTATTCTCGTACCATGTATTATACTTAACCAATAATAAATACTGTCTGTCGTATTATAAGCGAAGCACGATGTATGAATAGGTGTTCGTGTACCTAAGTGTTAACAAGTGATGTCGCGATTACTTCGTGTTTGTAACAAACAATCAAAAGAAGTAGTGTTGATGCGTGTATGCTTGTTATTTTGCATATTGTACGTGTTTTAGTGCATGTGTGTAAGATGTAGATGGTAAGCTATTATCGGCCATATGTATAATCAAAAATTGGCATGAAAATAGCATAAGCGGCAAAATTTAACATGGCTTTAACGTGTTTTGCCATATAATTTTACATTAAAAATCATGCTAGGACTTAATCGTGTGTTAAAACTACATTATGCAGTGATTTTTAATGTCAAATTGTATAGAGGAACTCGTAAACACGTAGTTCAATTTTGTCACTAATGCTAACTTTATGCCAATTTTTGATTATACATAAGGCCTTATGTGTTTAAGGGTGGATTGTTTAAAGCAAACGCGCTTAACGAATGTCAATGCATGTGTACTTTTGTATGTGCGCAGAAAAATATAATATTACACACAACGAGTGCGCTTATGTATATGCATGACGTTTGTATACGCGCTGATGCGTATAAAGAAGCAAGCTTCTCAAATTTTTCCGTCACGAAGTATTTTCTTCTTAACCTCTACACATAAAATATCTAAAGAAAAAGTCTTGCCAACAGTGTTGCTTAGTGTTTTTTTAGAATATTTCGCAGTAGTAAAGATTTTGAAAAATCCCTCGTATGTTAAAAGTTCTTGTAAGTGGTCTTGTGCAGGACTTTAATGTGCAAGAATGCCTATATCTCACAATATGTCACATGACGATCTTGCATTATCCGTTTACTCATTTTATCGATGTTTTAAGGCACAACAACTGAATTTGAACGACTCTCACGGAATTCGTGGGCGACAAAACTATGGCCACGATTGAATTCATTATACCAGCGATATACTGTGGATATTGATGGTGATTTATCGCCATACAAAGAACTGATTTCATAGACACATTTTGTTGAGATAATCCACGTCAAAAGTTGTGAAAAATAATCCAACGAAAACCTTTTTTTTAATTTCCATTTTTTTTGTCAAATTTATTTTCTGAACTTCAAAACGTTGTGAGTATGTACGTTTATGCTAAAAAATGCCACACTGGATTATGGTGTTGCCTGATTTTAGTTATTGACACTAGTGTTGCCAGTTCCCGATATATACATAAATAGTTCTTGATATTAAATCCAAAATACGATTTTAAATTGTTTTTTAGATGGTGCCGTTTTCAAATTTACAAGACGACATTAGTAATTGTTTTCCATTTCAACTACCTGTGAAAAAAAAAAATTCCAAAAAAATTTCGCTTGACAGTTTATTTATAGTACTTTTTTTATTATTTTTATTTTTCAATATTAGTTCTCACACGAAGTTGTATTTTTATTATTTTTTTTAAAGCATTAATGCCATTCCTTCCTTCCTTCCTTTTCAATTTACAATCAAAGTTTTCCTCCTACTTTGCTAATTCCATTTACAATTTAAGTTTTTACGGTGACCACAAAATTTCCCTTTGTATTGCAAAAACTCATTGCTTTTGTTTCATTGAATTTCCTTCTTTCCACTTTAAACATAAATAGAACTTTATTAACGCAACTGTGTCTAACAAGCAACAACAAAAGAAAACTTTTATTTAATACCAAATAAAATAAAATTACAGAACAAATTTCGCTCTTAAGCTGTGTCTCACATTTTACTATTTCCGTTCTTTTTTTTTCTTTTTAGTTTATTTATGATTTGTTGTTATTCTTATTTTTCTAAACAAATAATCGTAAATAATAACCATTGTGAGTGCTTAACAAAAAAAAGTTAACACTGTCGCTTGCCAGGCCGGATAAAGGAAATAAAATGTAAAACTCAATTATTTGTCGAGGAGGGAGGACATTTTAAAGCACATAAGGAAACAACATTTCACCACTTACAATTTAATTTTTTTTCATAGTTTCATAAGAAAGCACGTAATGCGTCTGAGCTTACACATAATAACAATAATAATTACGAATGCATCGTAAAGAAGAAAAGATAGAATATATTTGCTTTGATTAAATTTTCTTTTTAATTATTTTCTTTGAAAATATTAGCGTCATAAAAACACAAGCACAAATAAATTAAACTTGGTGACACATTTGCCTTCGTTAAAAAGAAAGCTAATTAATTTTGGCTTTAAATTATGTTGATAATAAAAACTGAACTTTATTTTAAACTTCTCTTGTCTTTTTGTTTGCGCCTTTCGTTGAAAGTGATTTAAATTTTTTTTTAAACTCAGTTTAATTTTGGATATTCAAGGAAAGTTAAAACCTTGATTATTTAAATTAAATTAAATTAAATTAAATTAAATTAAATTAAATTAAATTAAATTAAATTAAATTAAATTAAATTAAATTAAATTAAATTAAATTAAATTAAATTAAATTAAATTAAATTAAATTAAATTAAATTAAATTAAATTAAATTAAATTAAATTAAATTAAATTAAATTAAATTAAATTAAATTAAATTAAATTAAATTAAATTAAATTAAATTAAATTAAATTAAATTAAATTAAATTAAATTAAATTAAATTAAATTAAATTAAATTAAATTAAATTAAATTAAATTAAATTAAATTAAATTAAATTAAATTAAATTAAATTAAATTAAATTAAATTAAATTAAATTAAATTAAATTAAATTAAATTAAATTAAATTAAATTAAATTAAATTAAATTAAATTAAATTAAATTAAATTAAATTAAATTAAATTAAATTAAATTAAATTAAATTAAATTAAATTAAATTAAATTAAATTAAATTAAATTAAATTAAATTAAATTAAATTAAATTAAATTAAATTAAATTAAATTAAATTAAATTTAAATTAATTAATTCAATTAAATTAACGGAAAACAGCCCTATTCATAAGGAACAGAATAGAAAACAGCCCTATTCATAAGGAACAGAATATAAAGGGTTATATACCTATATTTAATGTTTTAAAAACTGCCGCTCTATCTATCTAATTATCTATTGTGTCATTATGTGTTTAGTGAAAGTTTTGCCATTTACGAATATGAATCGATTAAAACTGAAAAACGCGTGAAAAAAGTTACAACTTATACTAAAAGTGGTGGGCAATTTTCGAACATTGCGGGGTGTTTATAGTTTTCATAATCGACTTACTGTGCAAACAATTGCCCAGGCTATAACATAAATTAAAGGGACTGGTAGCGTTGCACATTTGGTGAAAATATCGCTTCGGTTCGTGAAAGTGTTGTGGATTTCGCCTATCTTCTTATATCTTACTATGGCAAATTTTGCATTTGTATATGCACATCCAACCATATAAATTACCTCTCATTCTTGTTATGTAATATTTAAACAGATCAACGCGAGCTGAATTAATCTTCAAATCATAAAATTAATAAATTAAATTAAATTTTCTTTCTCCATTAAGTTGGGTGTATATTCAAAACTGTAAACTCCTTTTCTGTAAAAGTAGATTTGTGAAGAGTTATGATGTTTATCAAATAAATGAGAGATTTCAATTTATAACAGTGAAATTTTTATTGAAATTTGCAGATTTTTACATTACATTACATTTTTTTTATTTTCTTTACAATTTTGTTTTATTATTATTATTGCATGACATGTTTAAGGGTTTTTTTCTTTATTTCGTATTTTTCTTAAAGGTTCCAAAAATAAATTGACAAACAATATTTTAAATTGCTTTTCGGCAAAGAAAGACATGTTGAAATGTATGCAAATATTTTAATATGAAAAAAGACAATAAAACACATGTATATTTACACACAAAAAAGTTGTCTTTTTTTTTGAAGAAACTAATATTTTAACTTATTATTGGTTTTGTCTGTGTGGAACATTTCGTTATAAAATTTTCTTTTATGGTCGAGGAAGAAAACAATTTACTTTCGGCAGCACGGTGGCTTTACCAAAAGGGCTAAAGCAATTTATTTGAAGCGATCAGGTCGAGGGGTATTATTTTATTGAATATTTATTTTTGCTAAAATATATTTTATGATATGATTGACAATATCTATCTATGTGATATTAGATATGTTTTTCCAGGCCATTACTCCAATTTAGTCCATTCTGTAAATCAAATCGTTTTTAAAAACAAGAAATTTTCAAAACAGGACAAATGGCTAAAAAAAATCGATTTATTTTATCATATGATTTTTAAGCAAATCAATAAACATTTGCAAAAATTAAGAAAACTTCAGAAAATTGTTTGAATAACATATATTTTAAAATTATTGAAATATATGTTATATATGTTATGGGACTGTATTACATTATAAAATTATTTATGAAATTCGTGCTTTCGAAATAAAAAGTTACTCATTTCTTATTTGTAGTTTCCACATTACAAACAGTCTACTTGTTTAAAAATTTTATATGAAAATCATTAAATTTCTTGAGTAATTTCTTGATATTCAAAAGATGTTTGTAATGAAGAGACTACACTTTAATCAAAGTTTTCACAAAACTTGTAATAATTAATGCAACAGTGAAATGTGATTATGAGGTCTAATTTTTGTTTATTGCAAATTTTGTAATATATTATGCTCTGCAACTTTCACATTTGTTGCCATATTTTACCCTTAAGTATTATTTGCGGCCTTCCCAAGTGTCACATAAACATATTAAGTTCTTTTGAAAACTTTTTTTTTGGCGTGATATTAAAATATCATCAAAACTTTACACTCTGATAAGCCCAACAAATTCTCTTTTACTTTTTACTCTTTATGCTTACAAATATTTATGAGAAAAACTTTCAAACATAAACCCTCTTTCAACAAATGTCAAAAGTTTAGATATACACATAAGCGCATCAGAAAACTAAATATGCGCATTTCAGACATTTGGTATACACACTTATATAACTATGTTTGTATATACATCATTTGTTAAACCCAGAGCAAAAACAAACTACATACAGAATATATGTATGTTTTTTATCGCTAATGTTAATATACACTCATAGGAGCAGTTCACAGAAAAACTTTTCCATTTTTTCCACATGTAACATATGCACACACATGCATACATATCGCACATTAAACCATAAACAGTCACAATTCAAAATTGCTAAAACTATTTGGTTTGATTTGGTCCACGTCGACGAATTCGTCGATAAGCATTCGCTGCGTAAATTCGTCGTGTGAAGCACAATAACGACGAATTTACTCACCGAATTCTTCTCTCAAATTTGATAAAGTTGGTTGTTGTGTCTACAAAAACAGAGAGAGAGAGAGGTAGAGAGTTTTGTCTCAATTTTGTTTTTTCGTCGTTCGTAGGCGTACCAAATAGAAATAAATCTATCTCAGAGTTCGTCACGCACGACGAATTTCGTTGCACGGCGGTGTTGTGTTCATTTTCATATGAACAAATTTGTTTTATTTTTTATGACGAAAGTTCGCACCGAAAAATTCGTCGTTCGTTCCAATTGTGTTCCTAGCATTATGCATTTTCTTAAATTTTGACTGCTTATGCCTTAGTGTGCGATATGCTTACAATTGCGCACACATACTAATGTACATATATATGTACATGCATATATATACATACATAAATATGTACGATATATTTATTATTTTATTTTCCCAGCATATTAAAATCATCTAGAGAAGAAAATGCAAAAACGCATAAATAATGTAAACATGACTGTTGTTAAGAAAAATTGCAGGCAAAAGTTCTTACACAGAAAATTACAGTTTAAACTATACACACATACGTTTGTATGTACATACGTATGTACATATATATCGGGTGTTTAGCTGCATGAGAACCAGTGATCGGCAATGAATCATGTTCTTGCCATTAATACAGACTCATGAAATTTTAAATATAAATGTGTAGACATCGTTTAAACTCAACTACTCTGATTTACGCACACCCGCAATGACAGTGATTTATAAATAAGTTGAAATAAATTTGAATGCGACGTTGACATTAATATTCATACCACACTCACACTTAAAAAGCACCTCAGTATGTTTTCTAATTTCAGGAAAGTACTTAAACTACTCGCATTGAGTTATCTCATTTAGCTCATGTATGTATGTTTATTTAAAAGTTTAGTGATTAAACAATTTGCAAGTAGTATACAAAAGTAGAAAATAGGGTTGTTTTTCAATCCCAGCAAAATAAACAACAGAGAAACAAACACACAACATCCCAATGAGAACTTTAATGTTCGTATGCGAAGTTTGCATTGTGAATCATACTTATTTATTTAGCATCGTCCATAGGCTGTTGTGTTGTGATGTGCACTTCAAACTTTCGAGTGACTCTGATTCATAGACAACATTGCATAAGTACAAGAAATTATAAGTCATGATTTAACTATATTCACTTGTTCATTACTCATTGCTCTTCTCTGATGAGAACTATCGATTTCGATAAATATGGGGGTGTATTCGTAAATGCATCACTGTGCTGCAAATGAAAATTTAACTGTTCTAAACTGGTTCACTGAAGTAGATAACGCATAAATAAATGTCAAATATTTTGTACAAACATGATTACTACTAAAACGTATTGTCAGGGAACTTGTATTGCATTTTAAATAAAAGTTTGTAGGTATGATGCAGAGCAGAGATGCATTTACGATCAAACCCTGGTTTAACAGCTAAGAATATCAAACTGTGTTGACATTACTGTTTGGTAAAGTTTGCAAGTCATGATGAATCGTTTAACGTGAAAACAAGGCTTCCAAACTGTGAAAAATCATTTTGAAAATTAAACTTTTTGGGAACTTAACAGAGTACTTCGCCCATTTTACGGTCAACATAATCGGTCCAATGAGCTAAAAATTCGCACTAATTTAACTCTTCTTGATTAAAAACATCAAAAAGATTAAGAAACTTTCGTATCTAGTAAAATATTGCTGCTGCAGTGCAAATCAAATCGCTCATATACTAAAAGAACGTTATTAATAAAAAATGGAATTTTTGTGTAAAAATTGCATAAAACCAGAAATAGTTTAAAATTCGGTCTTAATTTCAATATATTCAATTCTTATTGAATGAAATATTTTTATTAATTATTGTGAGTTTCTAAAGAAGAGAAGAAAAATTAAACTAGACTTTTATTAGTTGGAGGAAATACCGATATTTTTCTGTGCAGCCACGCTCTTCATCAGCACCTTAGTCTATTTACTTGGATGCAGATTATTATTAACATCAGTTATGTATTTCACGAAAATTTTTAATGAAACGGAATATGAGAGATGATTGTTGAGTATACAATTGATTTACATTTGGTAAACACATTTGTAAGTATGACTATTCATTTTCTGTTTTCCCATCGAATAAGTAAAAGTTATTTTTGTGGTGAATGTAAAAGATAAGCAAGAGTAGTCAAACATACTTAGGCAGAGTGATATAACTTCGTGCTAACTTAAATAGAAAAATGGAAAAACAGAAAAAGGTAGATTAATAATTGTATACAAAACAATCATTTCTCATTTCTAAAAAAGCACCCTTTATAACTTTTAACTACGTACTAAATAAAAAAAATGTGAAAACAAAGATTTCCGTTAAAAACCAAACAATTGTTTTAGTATTTGCTAATGTTGCCATAAAAAAGAAAATATTGCTGTTGCCTTTGAGCTATTGCAGCGATTACATAGAATTTGTGCAATTTGAATTATTCTTACAATTTTGGATGAAATGCTCCAATAGTTTTTATTGTATTTGAATAAGCTTTCGAATGTAGTGATTTAAAAAAAAATCAATAGAAATATCCTCAATCCTGCGGAAAAGGATTAATAATATGGGGTTCGATTTTTTAGAAAATAATAAATACACCCACACAATTGGCCAATTTATAAAGTATTCTATTAGAACATATTGCATATTATTTCAATATGACATTCAATATGACATTCTGCTTTATCGTGGCTGGCGTATTTCAAATGCGACTACGACTGTTTGGTAATAGATTAAAGAAGACTTCAATAGTTTTGCTTTAGCATATTACCAAACAGTCGTAGTCGTATTTGAAATACGCCAACCACGATAAGGCAGATTATAAAATACTCTGAGAATTCGCTAAATGTTCACATGTTTTTTTTTCCAAACTATATACAGAAAAAAAGTATTCACCAATTAATATTTTCAATTAAGAATTTAATTTTTTAATTTAATTTTTAATTGTATTAATTAATTTGACTGGAAAAACTTAACTGATATTATCAAATTGCTTGTAGGTGAAAATTAAATTAATTTTTTAATTGATACTACAAATATTTTAATTAATATTACATACAAAATCATTCATATTACTTGTGTGTAGGTTTATTCATTTACTAAAATTATTACGAATTTGTAACAATTTTTACTGGAAAGTGTTCATTAACTCAAGAAGATTGCAAGGAGAGAGCGTTGAAAGAGAGAAAAACATTGAGAGACAAAAAAATTCCTAGTAATAATTTACTAGTAAAATTGCTAGAATTATGCAACCACCATATTTGAAAAAGAAAACTGAAAAATATGAATTTCTTTGTTAAAAAAACATGTACATATGTATACGTATGTATGTAAAAAGAAAGCATGTTTTCTTAATTCATTATTTTTCTTTCAGTAAGCCACATAAATTCAATTTTAATGGCAAATAATTTTGCTTGTTTCTGATATATGATCAGAGATGGAACGTAGCATTTTTGTATTTGTTAACGAATAAAATTAAAATATTATGAAAAATGCATTAAAAAATATGAAACTGTATAAAGAATTTCATATTAAATGTAAATTTCTAAAAAAAATTGCAATTTAAAATATTATCGAACAAAATACATCAGAAAAAGTACAATTGTATCATGATTTCCAGTCATGGTTCTAATATGAATAAAATGTTCTTGCAAGTTTTTACAAGTAAAGCGTTCATTTACTTTTTCATATTTAGTAGAGTAATTTTTTAAATTTCTGTCTTACTCTCTCGTTGCTAGTTTCTGCTGGGAAAGTAATTGAACAGACTTTATATTTAAGTCTCTTGAAAATTATCTATACAAATTTCATTATAAATCTAAGTTTACTCAGCTAAATATAAACATAACTAAATTAGTTTTTTTTATAATCTAAGTACAAAATCATTCTCCTAAGAAGTCTTTATAAAAAATATCTTTGAAAAAAAACTGATTTAGTGTATTTAACATTTCAACAAATAATTAAATGTCAACTCCATTTAACACGTCTGGCTTCTATCAGCATTCATACATTCTTAAGGATAAGCAGAAAAATAATTACAACAGTAAATGCTGAAAGCATCTTTTATCCTTTTTGTTTCAAATAATTAACACTGTGTTACATAATTAAAAACATCATTTCAACAAATTTGTCAGGACTACACTTACACACACACATACATACATGCATACATACATACATACGTCCTTTGGAAGATTGTTTTATAGAGATTTCTGCTTTAATTTTATTTATTCTCTTTTCGATTTCTTTTCGTAGAGACTTTCTTACCGAGTGTCTTTTTCCATCGCCCACACGACCGTATGAACTGCCATGGGAACAGAAGACTATATGGGCCATTATATTTGGTGTAATGCTGTTTGTGGCAATAGCGGGAAATTCCATTGTTCTGTGGATTGTCACGGGTAAGATTGTTTAAGTGAATACAAAAAAATAACAATGCGGTTTGTTAGTTAATGTAGGGATAAATCATTATTTTGACAGAAGACAAGCGAAACCAATTAAGAATATATACTTTTTACTTTTTAAAATTTGCGAATGTGTTTTTCCATATACTATATTTATGCATGTATGTCTGTATGTACGTACATTGTAATACTTTTAAGGGTTCCGCACACCAAAGGTGAAAAGGAACCCTAATGTTTTCGCTATGAAGTCCGTCCGTCCGTCTGTCACAAGGTCTTCTCGAAAACCGTAAGAGCTACGATTATGTACAACTTTGACAGCTACAAAAAATGCCAAACAGTGAAAAATTAAAGGGAGTTCTAAAGTGAGCAACGAAAAATTTTGAAATCGTAATGTAATATACATGCACTTGAAATTTTCACTTAAATTTAATAAATTAAAATTAAAGGGTACTCCATCACTTAATGTAATTTTGACAACCTGCAATATCTTGGAAACCGTAAGAGGCAAAATTTTCTTAAAATTTTTAATCCCAAAATTTAAAAAATGCCGAAATTAAAAATCGACAAAATTAAAATAAACGCTTAAATGAAAATTATCACAAAAAATACAATAAATCGCTTAAATGCAAATAAAATCAAAAAAGGTAAAAAGGTCGCTTAAGAACTTGAAAAAAAATCGCCAAAAAGGAAAAAAGTACCACGACTACAACAAAGCTAAAAATAAAAATATATACATATGTATATGTTTAGCAAAAAACCAAAAAAAAAATGCCAAACCCGAAAAAAAACGCCAAACTAAAAAATTTTTAAAACCAAGATTACTCCTGCCTGTTCTGTAAATCTAGTCGATTTAAAAGCGTTCGATTTAGATAAATTAAAACTAATAGCGATTTTTTTATACTTTTTGTAGTTTTCTGTTTTTTAGAGCTTGAAATGACATATCTGAAATAATTTAATATGTATGATTTAAACTATGCCAATGAGGCCATTATTTATTTTTGGAAAACGACAAATTTAGTCGGATTTGGTTTACAGAACCTGGCTGATTATTGTAAAAAAAACAGAAAAAAATCGCTTAAATCAAAATATTGCCAAAAAGAAAAAAAACGCCAAAAACAAAAAATCCTCAATAATAATCGCAAAAAACAAATAAGATCCATATGGAATCCTTCGCTTTCGAGTCTAAGTTGCACTTTACTGAATTTATTTTACATGCTTTTCAAAGCTTAAAAGTCTGCATACTTTTTAGTCATGAATTTAATTCATATCAGAATTACAAAGAAAATGAATGAAATGCTTGAAAGAATTGAAACCATTGAAAGAATGTACATATATATTGCACACTGCTTTTCAGATCTGCTGCTAGTAACTATTTGAAATATTTTTTAGAAGATTTGACATTTTTAGTAGTACACTCTGTCCCAAATTCGAGCTCTCTAGTATAATAACTATTACATTTGCTTAACACACAACAATTTTTTTCGTTATGTCGTGTATAAAATACACTTTTTGTTTTTTAATTTTGAACAGTCTGTGTGTGGCAAGATAGCGTCGACGAAATAGCGTCGATTTTGGGAATTAAAAAACCGGGGGAAAATCGGAGTATTTTTAAAAATATATCAACATGCTAGCATCGATTTTGGGAATTCAAGCGGGAAACAAAACAAAAATTGTGGATAAATTTTCCCAGGAGCACTGTTCAATTGTCATGCCAAAGGGACATATATTCTTAGAGTGGATACTTAGGAGAACAAAATGAGAGAACCGTGCAAAAAATCTGTCGAGATTCTAATATGATGTAAAGAAAAAAATTAGTGAAAACATTACAACAATACCAAAAGTAAAATTATTAGTTAGGAAGTTAACGGGAGGAATGTAACTTAATTAGCAAGCCACCAAAATTTGTTATTGTTTATGACAGGAAACATGTATTTATTCTTTGCATAAACGATAATGTCAAATCTTCTATTTTTAGTTGTAAGTTGATTTTTCTTAAATTGATTTCTTGTTTAAACGTCTATAAATATGGTAGAGTATAGAAATGCCAAAGTCGTTTTGAATGAATTCATTACTATCGAGATAAACAAAGGCCTCAGATGGTGTATATTTATTTTGATTAGTGTCTTACATATATGTTCGTTGTTTGTGTTGTATGTGGCCATAATTAAATTATTTTCATAATCTTCACACAGAAAATGCATACCAACACATACAAATTATTGAATTATTAGTTGCAGCACATTTGAACATTAAACTTTTTGTTATATGAGCAAAATATGAATATTAAAATGCACCAAATGTGCATCATATTTTAGTATAAAAAATGTTTCGTTTTATATTTTTCATTAAACAAAAAGGCTTTTGGATTTATGATGCCTAAATGCTTCCGGTTTGTGGTAGCCATTCCTGTTTTGCACAGTTTTGTCAAATTTGTACATAATTAATAAACTACTAATGTCTGCACACATTGCAATTGATTGTGGCTTCAAATTGTTTTGGTTTATTTTCCCTCATGCGAAATTGAAATTGGCATTAAGATCACATTGTTTGAATACATTTGCTTTGTATTGTGGCATTTTCTAATTCGATGATGTTTCATTGTCAATATAATTCTATTACTGCAAAAGGTATATAGTATATGTATATGTACATTGTACATAAATTTTAGTATCGAATTATACACAAAAATATCAGTCAAGCTGAATATCGAGCCATAACCGAGATAAAAGCTCAAGCGGCAAAATTTTTTAACTAAATTTTTTTTAACAAAATCCATTTTATACGATCGTAAATAAGCAATTTTCTTAAAAAAAAAAACTAGGTCCAAAAATGTTTCGGTTAAGCTTTTTTGCAGTTATGGCAGGATATTGGTATGTATGTACGTATCTAGTCATAAATTTATTGAATAACACCAAGCATTTTGGTGTCATAGTCCTCGTCCAGACTTGGAATTTTAGTTGCAGCAATTTTTTAAAATTCTGCTTTGAAATTGCATAAGTGTCCACATTAGGAAATTCTAATTTTGCAATTATTATTACACCACAAATTTCCCTGAAAAATTAACAATTCTATTTATTTTTTGTTATATTTCTTATTTTTCACAAAACTTAATAAATAAATTAATAAAAAACGTCAAATACAACTAAGAAATTGATATAAATAATTACAAATTTCAAATCAAAAGAGAATTGCCGAGCACATGAAACTGTGTACACCTCCACAATCTTCCCACCCCTCTCACCAATAAACTCAACAATTGCAGCAACAAAAATTGCAAATCTGGACAGGGACATACTCATAAAATTTATGACTTGATTATGGATGACAATCGAACTTCAATTGCCTTGTGAAAAATATCAACGTTTTCTTAAAAAATAGTCCTTGAAAAACTTGTTTTGTTGGCGTACAAATTTACTTATTTGCGTACATCGATTTAAATAATTTTTGAACTTAACGAATCATGCTGACATTAGCTATATCTTTCGTTAACCCATAAAATACTATAGTAAAGGGAATATGCCATTCCTGACACTCCTCAACCAGTGTCGTGCAATTGGTCATCTCTACTGTTTCGCAGAATTAACTTCATTGGAAAAGCAGGCACCAAATTACGGCATTCAATACTGTTCAAAATTTTAAAATGTTTCCATATAAACTCTTTTGAAATATTTCGTAATTTAGTTCGATAACGAGTGCCGTAATTTGCCCCCAGTATTCATTTTTTCACAATACATTGCATTCCTTATGTGTAGCTTATACATATCAAAAAATCATTCAGGTTACCATCAGGCTTCCTACACAGTTAACTTGTTTCAATAAGTCAAGCATGCGACACGTCTAGAAAAATTTTATAAAAAACACCAAAAAAAATTTGTGATTTTCATATAAATTTTATACTCAAGTCGATCGTCCGTGTAGTGGAAACAGATGGTTAGTACTTTTCATTTAGGTGTACTTAACCGATATTTGCACAATACGAATGGGCGACTTGAGTAGAAAATTTATATGAAAAGCCAAAAACCATGTTTCCACAACACAGATGGTCGACTTAAGTAGAAAATTTATATGAAAAGCTCAAATTTTTTGAGTGAGTTGACTTGAGGAAACACTGCGTAATACCCTGTTTCCACAACACGGACGGTTTGCTTGAGTAGAAAATTAATATTAAAAGCACTCTTAGAGTGATTTTGATAGACATTATCTAGAGGAGTCGCCTGCCTGACTTGTGGGAACAGGATATTGGTTTCCGTATTACAAACAGTTAATTCAATTTGAAAATATGTACAAAATGTTGTGCTTTTCATGTAAATTTTCAAGAGCAGTTGACATTAACAATTTGTTGTTTGCAGTATAGAAACTACGTCTTACAAATGCAATAGTTTTTTAAAATCAAAAAACTTCTCTTATTTAAAAACCCTTTATGAACAGAAATGCAAAATATTCCATGTCATTTACATTGATATGTTATGGTTGAGTTAACTCAATTCATGAATATTTGCAAATATTCGGAAATGCATAAAAGCAGTGCCCAACAATAGAATTAATGAAACTTTATTAAAATGAATGATATTGTAAGTCCAACTTGAAACTAGTTACCAAAAACACATTTGAATATATAATTAAAGGAAAGTCAACTTGTATAAATCTTTTGTTCAAGTACCAACATGTTAATTATGAGGAAAGTAATTTGCTTGCATTGTACTTATTTATAAATAATATTATGAACTAAATTATAATAAGTTAAATGTATTAAAGAAAATCGTTACATCCTGGAATAACATAAAACATAACTGCAGTCAAGAGAAAGCCTTTAAAAGTTACTTTTATTCATTCGTTTGTAAAAAGGTTTCTAAAATAATATTTCTAGTTCGTTTACATTTAAACAAGTATCACATAATAGTTTTATTTTATTTAAAATTTTTTGTGGGAATAGAGTTTCTCCCAAGCCGCTTAGAATACATAATTCATACAACTTAATTCGCATTAAATTTTTAGTTTGCAAACAAACTAAAACATAAATTTCCTCACAAGCCAAATGATTTATAAAAGCATTTTCAATACGATTAAATACATTATTTCACTGCGCTTTTGTTACAAAATGTGCAAATAATTGCCAACATTAATAAAAAGAAAATAAGAAAATATTACCAGCTACAACAATAATAAAAAAGTAAACAATTTCCAAGAACATTTGTAAACAAGTGAAGAGGCAAAAAGAAAAAGCAATTTCCAAGTGCATTTGCTACAATGCACAGTGGGTTGGCTTCATATATTTTTATATAAAAAAGTTAAAGGAGTGATCCTAGATAATTGAAAATTGGCATCGGGCACTATGTTGACTAAATTTAAAAATAAACCTTAAAAAAATTTACCAAATTCAAAAATAAGCATTAGAAATTTTGAAATAATTTAGATTCATTTAAATTAAAAATTTATATACATATGTAATCAAATTGTTCCTGTTTGGAGTGGCGAAATATTGAAACATAACAATTTTAATATAAAATCAAGAGACCTTGAGCTTAATAAAATTAGAGAAAATTATAATTAAAAAGTTAGTTTTTTTTACTTTTATTTTTCAGTTTTTAGTGACATTTATATATTTCTAGGAGCATAATCAAGCCCAATTTGGCAAATATTAGTGTCCGCCTATTTTTCTAAATTCAACATCACGTCACTTTCAGAGCTGAGAGTATGTGCGCCAAGTTTTGCCAAAATTGCCCTCGTCTTTAAACACAAAATTTTTTCATTTTAACAATCTAAAACCTTCGCGAAGTTTCATGCGAATCGAATAAGTAAAAGTGCATATAATTTATTACTAACCTTTCATAGTCGCGGCCCCGCCTACTTTTTAAAATGCAAAATTGAGGTATTTTTCATAGTTCAAGATGCATGCCAAATTTCGTAAAAATCGGTAAAGTAGAAGCACATCAAATATAATATTAAGTTTAAATAGGCGCAACATCGCCCATTTTTTTTAATGCAAAATTTTGTATTTTTAAGAGTTCAAGGTGTGTGCCAACTTTCGTAAAAATTGTTAAAGTGTAATTACGTGAAATATAAGATTAAATTTTAATGGGCGCAACCCCTCCCCCTTTTTTAACGCTAAATAATGTACTTTTAAAATCTCAAGGTGTGTGCTAAGTTTAGTAAAAATGGGTCCAGTACAAGTACGTAAAATATAATATTAAATTGTAATGGGTGTGGCTCCGCCCATTTCCTTAAATTCCTTATTGTGTTTTCTTAGAGATCATAATGTGTAACAAGCTTCATAAAAATCTGTCATATAGAAGAACGTTAAGTATAATATTAATTTCTTAATAGGCGTGGCTACGCCTATTTTTCAACTTCGAGATTGTGCCATCACAATAGCCCAATCTAAAAAAAATAATGGTCCTGTTTACGCCCAATTTTTATGCAATAAGATAGAGGCTGTACCCCCTGAGACACAAAAAGGATTTTTAAAATCTGTCTAAAAGGTACCGAGCTATGAAGTAACAAACACACTGACAAAAATGCAGACTAATTGATAATCTTCTCCTGTTTTTTGGAGTCGCTTAAAAGTGAAGTTTAATTAAAATACCACCGAAGGCGCTATGTAAATTAATTTTTACTACAAATTGTTTATAATACCCAAGCAGAAGTCTTGAAAGTCGTTAAATACACTTTCTATAATTAATAAAAAATTTCATGCTGAATGTCATCAAAATAGAACACGCCCACCGCCCATGTAAACTACAGATAAAATTTTTTGGAATATTTTTTTATTATTTGAGAAAAAATTTATTTATTTCTTTCTCATTTCTGGGACTGAAGCGTCCCATACCAAATGCTCTTGGAATGGCTTAATGTCTTCACGTGGATATGAAAGCGTCAGATGAAACCAGTAAGCGATACAAAAATTTCAGTGTTTGTGGAAACTCTATTGCAGTTCCTAGAAAACAATAATCTATACTTCCAAGAATTTCCGGGCATTACACTTTTTTAAACCGAAAGAAGACATTTTCTTCTTTTATTTGATGAAAAGAACATCTTACTGGAATATTTTTTTTTCATTAAATATCAAAAATAAGTTAATTTTTAGAGGCTTATAAATTTAAGCATTTCTTCTTAACGGATGATGCTAAGCTTATATTTTTTTATTTATACCGAAATTCTTTATTTTTCAAATACATATATTAAATTCAAAAGGTATTATATATGGTCCACTGAGTTGCGTGTGGAAATATGTCAATTCTTTCTTAGCTCCCTTGCATGGACTTTACTTAATATTTTTTTTAATAAAATATAATTTTTTCAAAAACTTATAAGTGCGAATTTCATATTGACACATGTCTCCACAGACCTGCATCATGCAATTTATGAAATTCAGTAGTTGAAATTAATGATTATTGACGTCAAAACCCCACTGTGCAACAATACTGCTGCAGGGAAAAGCATCAGCAAGTATGCAGGCTGAACAAAAAAAAAACATTTTTTCACATTTTGTATTATTTCTTACTTTTGTTTGTTTTTCTTATGGAAAAGTTTTGTTCTATCTTGTCTTTCATTTCAGGTCATCGTAGTATGCGCACGCCAACAAATTATTTTTTACTTAACCTGAGTATAGCCGACCTGCTAATGTCTTCATTGAACTGCATATTTAATTTTATATTCATGCTGAACTCAGACTGGCCATTTGGTACAATTTATTGTACAATTAATAATTTTATGGCTAATGTAACAGTGTCAACATCGGTGTTCACCTTGGTGGCAATATCATTTGATAGGTAAGTTTATGCAAGATGAAAAGAGACAGAAAACGTAAGAACAGTGTTACATTTGCTTCAATGATAAAATCATTTGTATTGCTACCATTTTCTAGCTTTTAGTTATTTTATTGAATCGTAGTATTTTATTTATAGTTTTTATTAAATAATTATTTAATTTCACTTTCAGATACATTGCTATTGTGCATCCTTTAAAGCGTAGAACTTCAAGGCGAAAAGTTCGTTTTATTTTGGGCTTGATTTGGCTGTTAAGCGGCATATTGGCAGCGCCATGTCTTTTATATTCAGATACCAGGACAAAAAGGTAATTGTAGAAGATGAATAAAATATTAGGGGCCATTACTGAAACTCAAAATTATATAGTTAAAAGTAGGATTTTATCGGAAGTATAAAAAGTGTTTCTCCTTAAGTCAGCTACTTCCAAGCACGCACACTCTGATATTTGCATTTGAGGCAAAAAGCTTTGAAAGCTCCTAAATTTGTTCTTGTTTCTTTCTAAACTAACAGCAAGCATTGTTGTGCCGAGATTTGATTGGCTGTTGTGGTATCGTCAGTGTGAAAGCACAAAATCTATTTTGTAAGAGTTTGCAGACTGTGCATATGGCTTGAACGTATGTATATGGGTTTAAGCTATCACTCACTTTAAGTTTAACGTCAAATAAAATTCAACTTTTAACTAATTTTTATTTGTAATAACGGCACTTAGTATTTTAAAGAGCTTGCTTTCTTTGATAGAAAAACAAACAAGCAAAAAGTAATTAAACAATTAATGTCATTGTCTCCGAAGTTTGTGTTTCGTTAAGCTTTCAAATATTTTTAAATAATTGTGACCTTGAAAATATAGCAAGGCTACTATGCTTTAATAATTCTTGCAAATTTTGCTAATTTAAATTTTCCCAAATTGATTTAATGTCAAAATTGAATTACTTAATTTCTTTCCCACAACATTATTTTTGTTAAGTTCTCTCTGTTACACATTTAAGAATAAAAAATATTGAAATAAAAAGCAATTAGTATTAACAAATTACTTTACAAATATTCCACTACCCTGCTTAAGATTTATTTCATACACACGCATCCATACATACACACGAGCATTAAAAATTAAAAAGCTGTATTTGCATTTGCTTTTAATATACTCTTTTGTTCTCCCTCAGTGCTTATTCCTAACACTGCGCTACAAAATAACTAGTTATACTAGATTTCAAATAGACGTCGACAAAGTCTAGTCACAAAGTAGATTTTTTTTGTATGGGAAATCTACTAGATTATGCCTGAAATTTCGTAAGTACTAGATTTTGCTCCAAAGTAAGCATACTATTAGAAACTTTTTGTTTGTTTTGAAAATTTAATGGAAAAAAATATTTTTTGAAACGAATTTTCTTTATTTTTCATAAAAATGTGATGAAACGTTTGGAAACAAAATTTTTTTTACAAAATCTGTCTATTAATTACCTAATTTACATTAAGCATTTTTTCTTTAAACTTCATGAATTTTGTTGCACGGAACTTTTTCTGTTTGATAATTGTAGCGATATAAAATAAATGTTAAATAAAAAAGGACATATAATGGATCTCCGATGCATTTTTGGCAACGCTTTTGATATAATTTTATTTTCCAGGCGTCCTATTGAGAAATGAAAAATTTTCATGCAACTAATTTCATGAAAAAAATTCATAATGTAAATTAGGTAAATGTCAAACAAATTAATTCCGATGATTTTCGACGATTTGAAAATTTTAACAACGCTATTGTCGTTATCTCAACTCAACTTAGCTTGGCCGTTAGATAGTTAACCCAACTTTCACACAATCAAATTATTTTCTAGCACTACTGGGAATCACAATAAATTTTTACTTGAATTACAAACTCAAACGATATTTACGTCATGAACAACAGTGCCAACATAAAGCCAACCAAACTTTGCTTCTATTTAAAAACACTTAAAACTTCTGGATCGTTTTTGAAAAGTTTTGGTCCACAATATTCCAAAAAAAATCTTTATATATGGATAACTTTCAATTATGAGTATGTAACTGAAGTAGTCATGCAATTTGTAATATACATATTAGGGTATTCAATCGGTTAACCGGTAATCGGTTAACCGGTTAATTACTACCCGCTTAACTGATCGGTTACTTCAAAATCGGCTTTTTTCGGTTAACGGTTAAACCGGTTAATTTCAGTCGATTAACCGATTAACCGACGTAACAATTTTTTTAATATTTTTTTTAGTGTTCCAACTTATTTTTTGTGTGAATAATTATTTGTTTCGTCTCATTTGCAAAAGGTGAGTGTTTAGAAATTATTATTAGCAAACAAAGTTCAGTGATCCTTACTTAAGTAAAACTTCAAAATCTTTGGGCAGGCTTTAAAAAAAAATTTAACTAGATACTGTGGTACTCTAACTGGAGGGAATTATTAAGTTTTTACTTAATAATTTTATAAAAGCCAATAGTACTGTTGACAACGATTTAATTAAGGATTAGATTTAATTAAAGACAGTACAAAAACGAAAGCCAAGAAATTCAGAAATTAACTTTTTTGTAGAATATTCGTCGCTGAGCTCTGTTATTATGGCTCAGATGATGACCCGCCAACAGAAGTAACTATCGATAGTATTACAAGAAATGTTCTAAAAAAATTAAATTAAAAATTAAAATTAAATTATTTTAAGAATTATTATGTGTGTTTTTGGTTTTACTAATAAACTCAAATTAATAAATAATTTATGCACTTTTGGTTGTTGAAAACACTTGATTTATGGAAAAACTTTATTAATCGGTTAACCAGATATTAATACCAAAATTAACCGATTATTAACCGATTAAGCAAAAATCTCGATTAATTAATCGAGCGATCGACCGATTAAAGCAAACACCCGATTAAATGAATGCCCCTGTGGCTGAGTGATAGCGATGCGATCCTCTCAGTCCAGAGGTCGTTGGTTCGATTCCCACCATAGACTCTGGGTGTTTTCTGCAGACAAGCTAAGCGCCTTGCGGGTTGTGTTTGTTCTTTAAAAAAAAAAAAATATATATATATTTTTAAAGTATTTTTCACTGTAACACAGTGTAATCTGACGAACGGAATATACACTCAAATAATCATGCATACATACATACATATACACAATCGTATAAACGTATGCATGCAGCAGCAATATAAATATAAACTCTCTCGAGCACGTACAAAATTGTTTTTAATCATTCACACAAGTGTTGTATAATTTTAGGTGCTAATATAATTTATTGCCTTGTTAAAGTATTACATTTAATTTATTCCCTTCGCATTTTTAACAACTCAATCAACAATATTTGTTCTGAAGTTAATTGTGTTTGACAAATTATTTGCTGGAAAATGGCAGGAAATAATGTATATGAGTGGAATGCAACATATGATTATATCAGTGCTGCTCAACGAGAGTAATGTATTCGTGTATGTGTGCTTATTTGTATATGAATCTGATTGAAGTTCGACACCCTGGTGCTACTTTGGTCAGCTATGGATTGTATTATGAGGCATTTTAAATATGTAACACGGGGGTGCATGGAAGGTACTTTTGCTTAAATACAAACATAATGAAACGTGTTAACGATATGAAACCAAGCGTTTTCACTCTAAGCTTGTTCACTATTCTCAATTTTATTAAAATTTACTGAATGAACATAGTTCATTGATGAAATTGTTTAATCAACCCTATAACACGAACTGCTCAACTGGGGCACCTTGCATCTCAGTTGTTATTCGAAAAGCCTCTAAAAGCTCCGACCCTATTCTAACTTATTGGCATACATATTTTTTTAATCTGATCAGAATTTCAGAAAATAAAGATTTGCTACCAATATTTCCCGGTTTAAGCACCACTGTGCCACTTGTATTGCAATTAGTTTCGCATTAAGTCTACGTCACACAACACATTAAAAGCAATTTATTATTTAATAAAGGCCTGCGTAAACAGTCTTGAAATATAAATACGTCTTGTTTTTTAAATGTATTCTCGTGGCATGTATTATACTTAACCAATAATAAATGCTGTCGTATTCATGTATATCAGTGTTAACAAGCGATGTCGCGAGGACTTCTTATACATAACAAACAATCAAAAGAAGTAGTGTTTATGCGTGTATGCTTGTTATTTTCCATATTGCACGTTTTAGGGCGACTTTTTGGGTTCGAGATTAAGGTTAGTTTATTTCTCGAATTAGCTAATCCGAAAATTAACTTAATCTCACATTAATTGAGTTTGATGTTTATGAGTGGTAGTTTAAATTTCTTATTATGAGTAGTATTAACATACTGAGGAACAAAATAGTGGCAACATTTTCTGTTAAAACGTCATACATGTTTCCAACACACTTTGGTTTTTTGTGCGAAGCAGAAGAAGAACCTTTATATAAATAAAGTAAAATATTGCACGTGTTAAAGGAAATAGATAAGTACTCTTAATAAAATATATATACATATATTTATTTATGTGTTTTTAAATTACTTTTTCATATAAATTTTACAAAAAGTTATATGTTCCACAAGTGTATGTTTTCAATATTAATGCAAGATTACACCACCACAATTGGACGCTTAAACTCTCAAGTTAAACCATAAAACCCAAAAATGACAAATGAAGATTAAGGTTAATTTAATATCTAATCTTGAACTCAAAAAGTCGCCCTTAGTGTTAAACTGTTATGTGTTTAAAGGCTCATTTAGCCGACTGTAATGTAAAGTAACTGCAACGTAGGAAACAGCTGATCGATATTTTTATATGAAAAGTAGGTTACGTTACATTATATCTCTATAACCATTTTCATTACTTTTCACATAACAATATCGATCAGCTGTTTCCTACTGTTGCAGTTACTTTACATTACAGTCGGCTAACTGAGCCTTAAGGGTGGTTTTTTTAAGCAAACGCACAGAGCTAGTGTCAGTGCATGAGTGCGTTTGTATGTGCGCAGAAAAACTAAAGATCATTCACACAACATGTCTGCGTATGTACATTAATGACGTTTGTATACGTGCCCATGCATATGAAAAAGCAAGCATCACAAATTATTCCGTCACGAAGAATTTTTTTCTAATTTTTTTTAATCCTATATATGCAATAACTGAAACAAATGTCTTGCAAACAGTGTTGTTTAGCGTTTGATTTAAAATATTTCACTGTAGTTAAGCATCTGAAAAATCCCTCATGTCTTAAAAGTTCTTGTAAGTGGTCTTGTGCAGGACTTTTTTATTTAATCAAGTATTAATCATTATCAACATGTGTCAATAAACTGAAAATATTTGTCATCCATCATAAGCCCGAGATGAGCACATACACCGCTCATAAATAAAACTTTTAGCATATTTTTCGTGAGATAAATAATGAAGCATATACACATACTTAGAAGTTATTTTGTTTTTATATAAAAAATTTTTTAACTTTAATCTATTCCTTTATTAATTCTCCTTCTATGATATATTTCTTTAAAATATAACTTTTCTTTTTTAAGATATTACAATGGCAAACAGCGTACCGTTTGTTATATGGTATGGCCAGATGGTCGTTATCCCACATCAATATTAGACTATTGGTAAATATTGACACTTTAAAATGTTTAACCCATAAAACTGAAATTACTAATCTTCTTTATTCTTTATATTTTGTTTTTCTACAGCTACAACATCATAATATTGGTCATCACATATGGCATACCAATGGTTGTAATGCTAATCTGTTATACACTTATGGGACGTGTGCTGTGGGGCGGTCGGTCGATTGGTGAAACCACCGAACGTCAAATGGAAACAATGAAATCAAAACGAAAAGTAGTTCGCATGTTTATAGCAATTGTTTCGATATTTGCCATTTGCTGGCTGCCATACCATCTATTCTTCATCTATGCGTATCACAATAATCAGGTGACATCGGCGAAATATGTCCAGCATATGTATTTAGGTTTTTACTGGTTGGCCATGTCAAATGCCATGGTGAATCCCATCATATATTATTGGATGAACAAAAGGTATGTGGTACTTGGAAATGTTTACTTTAGAGGTAATTTTTAAATCGAGAAATAATCACTTTATTATTACAGATTTCGTTTGTATTTCCAAAAGATCATATGCTGTTGCTGTTGGCCGAGAGTGTCAAGTAAATTACATTCCCCGCACAGTCGTTTGACTTTATATAAAAATTCATCCAATACTATGACAAGAGGTGAGTGGATATAGTCCCAATATATGTATATATATAAGAAAATACAGCAAGAGGCTAATTCCCGCATACGATTACGAGCGATTTATTACTCGAATGTACGAATTTTTTCGCTTTTGGGATTCTCTCATTCAATATCGAATAACAAGTATTGAAATTTCTAATGATAGCATGCGATGTAAACAGTCCAACGAATGCAATAATTTTTGTTTTTAATAACAAGCAAAATTGCATTCGAAATGACATTTAACATAGAAAGAGGGAAGGGAAAGAAAATTTAAGTTCAACATTATATATACGTATGTAAATACATACGTATGTATGTATGTAACCAAGATCCAACCAAGATCTTAACGCTGATCGTGGCAAAAAAAAGTTTTGCCCAACTGTTGTCAGCGAAAATTAAAAATCAACCAACTTTGGCAGCAACTAACGAACAAATTAAATACTTCTGGGCCAACAAATAAAAGATACGTTAATGTGATGTAAGGTAAGAAAAACAGAAAAATATTTTCTATTATGTACTTAATACTTTCTGTAATAATTTTTTTTTTTTCAGAAGCGTTAATGCTGCTTAAAACTAAAATTTAAAAATAAAACCAACCTGTTGTGGCCCTTATCAAGAGAAAGGCCCAGAAAAACAGATAACTGCTGCACTTTTTGTCGATGTTGCGGTTGAAAATGTGTCTACTGATGATTTGGCAAAGCACCAATGAAATGCATATATACTTGCTTAACCACCAACAAATAAATTTGAATTAAAATAATTAATTACTATTAAATTATTATTTAAATAAAAACTAAAACGTTTATAATCGTTTGTATTTTTTTTATTTTTTGCACAAACACACATACATATCGTGAAATAACCACCAAAAAAAGGTTAATAAACACATTTTTTGGACCTTGTTTTCTTGGCGAAAATCAATCATTTACAATAGCTAATAATCGATTTTGGGGAAAAAAATTAAATTCGATAATTATGTCTCTTAAGCTTTTTTGGCGGTTATGGCACGATATATTTATTTCTGTTGTGAATGAATTAATTTGCCTTTTTCCAACGCTGAAACTAAAACTCGTATCGAGTGACATCATCAGAAAAGATCTAACTATCGAAAAAAAAATTCGATAACTTGTGCGGGAATTAGCCCCCAGGACTTTTTTATACCCTTCAGCAAAAATGGTATCGGGTTGTCAATCCGTGCGACCAACAAAGTATATATAATTACCCTAATATAAAAAGGACCTAACTATTTTTTTTTTCTTTAATCGAAATTTTTACAGTTTTGTATACATTAGATGTTCTTCTATCGAAAAAGAGTTAGGACATTTCTATGTGAGAACTTTTCGAGTCGAAAAGATTTTTATAATTCTGTTAAACACAGAATGAGTAAAAAAATCTGTATTTGTTAGTATTTTTTTTTAAGTTTATATAAGTTTTTATGTTTGTAATATATAATTATAATTATTTAATTTTTCTCTATACGAGAACTTCTCACTAGGTACAGAAATGGGGCACTGGGTCCTTATAAAAAGGGAAGACAAATTTGCGATGTCCGTCTGTACGTCCATTCGTCCGTCTGTCTGTACGAGAAAAATGTTTTCCGAAGTTTCCAGAGAAGCTAGTGACTTAAGTTTTGAACTAAGGGCCAAAATGGGCGGTTCCAGAGCTGGAAAAAAATAAAAAATATCAAATATATTTTATGTTTTGTAAACCCCTTCTCGACTAGCAACAAATATCTCGGGAATAAAGCAATAACGTTGGCAGAACAGTGAGACAAAATTGCTGATTGCTTTACTTATATTAAGGCTATGGGAAATCGTAGCCATAATATGGAAAAAGTCAACAAGGAAGGTGCAGAACAAAAATATAATTCACTTGCAAATATCTGGTTAATCCAAAAAATTTTTATTTCTATAAACATATACAAATACAAATTATTTCCCTACACACGTTTTTGTGACACTATTTTCCTTTTTAAATTGTATATTTTCTCAATTTCACTAATGTAATCTAAGTGTCAAACGCAATACGGAAAATACTAACATAAATTAACACTCAGTTTGACGTTTCATGTTCACAATAACTGTCAACGAAAATGCGTTGACAAAGCTGTCTCCACTAGCAATAACATAATTTTGACAACTGCTGCAATATATGTCGACATATTTATTGCTAGTCGAGACGTAGAATAAGAAGAAAATTAAGAAAATTACAAAACTCATATCCAGAGCTGGAAAATTTAAACCTTTTTTGGTATATAAAAGTAGCGAAATAAAACAAATTTTTTGGGTTTTTTGGGGGGAAGCAGGGAATTGTTACAATTAGGTTAAATATTTCTTAGTAAAATATTTTTTTATTACAAATTCATTGAAATTGCTAATTGAACTTACTTTCTTTGTTAATAAAACATAACAAGTTGGGGTGGCGTTGGCTGAAGTAGTTAGCACGTTGACTACAAAACCGCAGGTCCTAGGTTCGAACCCGGTCTCCGACCGGTCCCGATTAAAATACCAACACCATACATTTTTCTGATGTGCATTAGTGTCCTTTGTCTCAGTTGTTGTGGGAAAAGTTCTAGTGTAGCAGACATAAGGCACTGGTCACTAAAACTACACCGGCTTATGTTTATCCTATTGTAACATCAGAGCGCTCTCTTCGTCGGTATTGTGTAGCAGATTTAAAATAACTAAGCACAGCTTCAATAATTTAATACACCTCATTGACACCAGAGGCGCTGCCTACATTATTTAAAAAGTGCAAAAAGCAGAGTTGTAAAGGAATGAAGCCTTCCTCTATATCTTCTTTCACCACCTGTCTTCACTATCCCTTCCCTATCACCCTCTCTCAATATCTTCTCTGCACCTCACAGGAGCACAAAGGAGTTATTGTATTAGACCTAGCTGAGCTGGGTATTAAATTTCACCCATCCTTACCCGCTAGCCTAGCCTAACCTAACCAAATTAAACATATTTAATATTTTAGAAAGAAATGACTTAATGTTAAGGATCATAAGAATCAACAAAATAGTTTCAGGGTTAGAAAATTGCACATTCAAGTTGTTTTGGTGAATAAATTGTCATTAGAAAGTGTTAATCTCTGTTAAAGTTCTCTTTAACTAATTTTTCTTCATTCATTTTAAAAAGGGGATAACATACAAAAATTCTGAAAAACAGAGTGTAGAATAAAATATTCAACTATTGCTAATATTGAAAATAAAATCTTTGCATCAAACTCTTTAGTTGAAAAATACCTTTAGGTCACTTAATATAAATTCCAGTATAGCAAAAAAAAAAATATCTATTCTTTTCATAAATCAAATATGTATGTGTGTACTTATGTTTGTATATATGTATGTATATACTCCATGTACATATGTACTTCGGTGAAGGCTATATAAAATTCGGCACAGCCGAATATATCATTCTTAATTGTATTTAATTGAGCTGAACAAACGTAGGGTGGCTGATAAATTTTGCTGAATAAAGAAACTCATATTGTTCATTTACTTCAATAGTGTGACAACTCAAAAAACCAGGGGGCAAATTACGGCATTCGAAACGATTCGAAATTTTAAAATATTTCCATATAAACTCTATTGAAATATTTCGTAATTTCGTTCGATAACGAGTGCCGTAATTTGCCCCCAGTTCAATTTGAATACAGCTCAAAGAAGACATGAAAATGTATTCTACTCTCAGGAGGTGATGGTAAAAGCTATTAATATGAAATTTTTACACAAGATTAAATACAAAATGCTGCATCATTCTGCATTATTAACTCGAAAAACTCATCTTTTGAGTTATGGCACTATTGAAGTAAATGAGCGATATAACTTTTTTTATAACTTGAAATTCCCACCAAAAAGTAATATAAAGTAGTTCATAGAGTTTGTCATTTGCACTCCTTCTTAATCAATACAAAATATGAATTGATCATAAAAAAACTTAAGAGATAAAGAACTTAAAATAAATTATTTTAGAATAGTAAAATGTGGAATTTATCATATGCCAATATACAATGTGTGTTCAATTAATTTTAATAATCCGATTTTTTTTAATTATTGCCCCCATTTCATTTTTTTTTCTCCTTGCATTTTTATAGTTGATCGCAGACCGTATTGGAAACGTAGCACCATTGAAACACAAATACAAGTGGCAAATTCTTCGCTGCGTGACCGCCAGGCCAATCATTTAGGCACGACCTGTAATCTCATACGACAGAGAAGCGCCGAGGAAAAACGTACAGTGTATAGCGAAGGATCTCCCCTCTGTATTTCGGTGCACAATGGCATGGAAAAACAAAAGGTTAAAATCAAATATATATCATGTGATGAGGACAATAATCCGATAGAAACATAAATAGTTTTTACAAAAAATTTATTTAAAAAAATATTTCTGCCAAAAGACTTTGTTTTCTCAAAATTAAATTACAAATGTAAGTTACATAAGGGAAATAAGAAATGTTGTGGTAATAAAATTACATCGAAAGTCCAGACTTACGTTAAAAAAAACAATAAGCAAAATTAACAAACAAAGGTTTCCGTTTAACAAACATTTTAATTATGTTATTTTTATACATATGTATGTATGTCTGTATTTTGTTTTATATTTTTAACTGCTGTAATGATTTATTTCTGTTATTGCTGGAAAAAAAACTTGACAGAACATTTTAAATACCCAAATATTTTTTTCTTAACAATCCAACTGAATTTGTACATTTACAGCTTTATTTATAAAAATTATTAAAGCTTTATAAAGACGTTTTAAGAAAAATTTTATACGAAAATTTGTCTTAAAAAACCTTTTTAAATCCCTAATAAGTTTTATAAATAAGGTGGTTAATATATAGTATATTTCTTTAGTTATACAATAAATAAATTAATATTTTATAATAATTGTGTAAAATGCTAAATTAAACTAGTATACATGTATTAAAGCAAACTATAAACTACATATGGATGTTTCAGAAGCTAAAAGGCCTAACTCCACAAAATAAAAAGTTGAGTAAATTAGTAGTTTGGCAAATAGATTTCCAAAATTTTTTAAAATTATAAAAGGTACAAAATATTTTTATTTAACAGAAAAAACTGTGGGGAGAGGGGTTTCCAGCGTAGCAGATACATTGGATAGTTTTATAAAATTGTATAAAACGTGGAAATTTCGCTTGATTAAACCAATGCGTTTAATTAAAGTAGAGTTAATTGGAATAGCTTTTGAAAAAATTCAAATAAGATTTAAAACCGATTTTTCATATTTTTAATGGAAAATATCTAAGTAACAGAAGAACAAAATAATTTCCATAGATAGTAATATAACAAAATTGAGAAATTTTCGAAAAGTGGAGTTAGGCCTTTTAGCGTCTGACACATCCATATCTTGAAATAATAGAGTATGTGTAAAAACTTAAATTATTAAGATTTTAATTGAAAAAAACAATGAAAAAAATTCATCATTGAAATGCTGTAAATATTAACAAAATATACAATTTTCTTAAATAGACAAATAATTAATAAATAATACATATTTTTCAAAAAAAAAAAAGACTATTGAATTAATTTTTATTTATATTTTATACCCATCCCCAAAAATCTAAAACAAATTTGATTTATAAGGGCGACTTTTGAGTTCAAGATTAAAGATTAAATAAATCTTAATCTTCATTTCTGGTTTTTGGGTAGTCGATTATATGGTTTTACTTGCTAGTTTAAGCGGCCAATCATGGTGGTTTAATTTTGCATTAATATTGACAACATACACTTGTGGAAGATATAGCTTTTTGTAAAATTTATATGATAAAATAATTTAAAAACACATAAATAAATATATATATTATACTATGAATATTTATCGATTTCCTTTAACACGCGCAATATTTTACTTCTTCTTCTCATAAAAAATCAAAGTATGTTGAAAACATGTATGACGTTTTCACAAAAAAGGTTGCCACTATTGTGTTCCTCAGTATGGTGATCCTACTCATAATAAAAAGTTTAAACTACCACTCAAAAACATCAAACTCAATTAATGTGAGATTAAGTTAATTTTCGGATTATCTAATTAGAGAAATAAACTAATCTTGATCTCGAACCCAAAAAGTTGCCCTAAAAGTACCTAAAAGGTCTGCAGACAAGTATGCCTGTATAATATCCCTTTAAGTAAAACTTATACTTTTTTATGTTTTATTTGGTATTTTTCAGAAAGATCTTTATTCGAGATTTTCTTATACGTCCAATTTGTTAAATAAAAATCTAGTTTCACCATGCAATCATAAGCTATTGTTGCTGTTATGTATAATATTGGCACTCATTTCATTTCATTCCACTGCAACTGCTCCTTTCTTTTGAAGAAAATCGAAAAATTCAGTGGGAAAAAAAATATTTGTGTACCTAATATCGCGATATGAGTAAACGTGTTGGCAATGGTTTATATTGTGATATTAAAAAAGTTAAAATTTTTGATGTGTAAACATCTAAACGCTAGGAGGTAAAAATTTTTTCACAATACAATCACAAATTTTGAGTAAGATCGTAAAGCCTTGTCAAATCGGTGTGAGCTATGTATGAGTGTAATCATACGAACAAGAAGTACAGAGAAACTTAACAGCTTCATAGAAATACACTCAACCAAATTTTAAAGCATACCTTCAGGAGCAATGTTAATTTTAATAGTGTTGCCAGTGGGAATAATTTTGTTAAAAAGTTGAAAAATATAAAATAAATAAAACAAATATAAACTCTTAAAAGAAAGAGGGATTTAAATGTCAAATATGTTTAAAAGAGTTTTTATAACAGTACGACCACACGAGCAATTTCTTGTGTCTTAACACAAGCAATAACGTCGGCAGAATGATGACGTCAAATTGCTTGTGTTCAACAATGTATCTAGAGGTGGCGAACAGGTACATTCTAATATATTTGTATTTTTATGCATATACTTACTTAAATTATAATTTTTTAGATCTTTTGCTAATTGCAAATTGAAATTCTATTTATTTTATATATTTAAAATATTTTTTCTTTCTGGTTTGTTAAAAAAATTAATATTATTTTAATTTGACAGCATGTGTTAAGATATTATTGCTCAGCAATGTATTTTAACATTTGTTACTGAATATATATTTGAACACATATTCAAACGCTCTACACGCTAATATCTTGTGTCGGCAATCGAATTGGACAGTTGCCACGGCAATAATTGCCGAGATTATTGCTCGTGTGGACGGCATGTAAAGAATTTATAATATTATATTATATTATTATTATTATATTATATTACGTAACAATCATTGGGTAACAATCTCCATCTCATGCCAATTATTATGGGTGGAGATTTTAATACAAATTTTGCAAGCCCACAGTCGCAAGCGTTATCAAAATTTTTATTTGACGTTTTCCACTTGCATATGAGCAATTTTCCACAAACTCCCACAACTAATCGGCCCTAATCTCGTTTGAGTAGCGTTTTAAAACGACAATTTTACATTGAAAATATACCGTTTTACCTTAGCACCGTACTACCATTTAAATATTAAAAAAAAAATTCATTACTAGATGTTTACACATCTCCCCTGTGATCGGGCTCACATTGTTTTTTTTTATAAAAACCATAGTTAAATTTGGACAGATTTTACTTGTCGCATCTGAAATTTTGATTTTATATTGAGAAAGAAACAGAGAGGTGTATAAAAACTATGTATTACTTTTTCTCTCTCTCTCTTACGCACACACAAATTCAAAACTTGGCTATATGCAGGTAAAATGGCGCACTATGAGCCACTTTCTTAAATTGTGCGGCAAAAACATGAAGAGCAACCTTATCATACATAACACGTGGCACAAATATGCATGTGTGTCTTGCATGTGTGCAAGGCGAATTCAGTATCAGGTGACCTTATCAGCCCGGCTGATTATCAGCTGTTGATGCCAAATTGAGCAATTTGAACCAAAATTTCAAAATTTGCTTGGAAATCTTCTGACAGTTTGGTTTTTTAGCAGAGCAAACTACGTGTTGTTTTTTGTGTTGTAAAATTGTTGTAGCGATAAGTTCACCTGATACTGAATTCGCCTTGGCATGTGTGTAATTATTTTGGAACAGAAAATTGATATACATACTATATAGGTCTAGAGATATTATATTCACCCTGTTCTTTGTTTAGTTCGAAAGAAATTGAAATAAGTAATTAGTTGTTTTTCTTTCGTTAAAAAAATATGAAAATAAAATTTTCAAAAATTATATTGTTTACTTTTTGTCAATAATTTTCAAATAATTTTCAAACAAACAAAACAAACAAAACTATCTAAACAAACAAAACTATCTAACAGTCCCTTACTTGTTTTACAAATGTCCAAAGGTGAGATCTAGAATTGAGAGAATACATATTGATTTATCTTTTTCAAAATTTAAAAAAAATATATATAAAAATACAGATTTCAGAGCAGATGCAAGGACCTCTGATGTGCCTTCGGTCAGCGTTAGCCAAAACGGTGACAGTGACTTTGAAACTGCCATTTCGGCTTGTGGTATTGGTTGTTTTAATGTTTGTCTCGCAATCGCTTCGATGTCAACAGCGATATCGGCTATATATACCACATCATCGATATCTTTTATACTGCCAATTGCCGAGTGTGACTTGCAGTTAAATCTGATGGACAAAGGCTATTTAAATTCCGTGAGTTTTGCGGGTAAATTGAATTTAAAACATATTGGACGTAGTGACGCATTTAGATGATAAATACGAGTATTTAAGTCTATTCTATTCTCTTCTATTCTATTTTTTTTAAACGATATACTACAATTTTATATTGAAATGATAAAACGGTACCAGGGTAACACGGTACCTTTTTAATTGCGCAATTCAAACCCTTTTGTAAGAGTCGTAGGTCGTACATGAATTATTGGTAATATCAATAAAAACAATGGACATGATTGTGTAAGGCGTATTTCAAATACGACTACGACTGTTTGAAAATAGATTACAGAAAACTTCAACAGTTTTTTTTTAATCTATTGCCAAACACTCATAGTCGTATTTGAAATACGCCTTACACAATCAGACCCAATATAAATAATTATTTATATAGAAATTACAAACAACTTCCATTCGGCAAATGACTTCTACAATAGGCTGTGAATTGAGCAAATAAAAAATTGAGCCGTTCTTGTGTGTTTTTTCTAAAACTTTACTCAAACGAGAATAGTCTCAATGGTTAAGTTTTTCACTAATATTAAAATTCTTACATGTAATTTATAAAGGTATGATTTCTTCGGCCATTCCCTGGGGCTACATAGCGGACACTATGGGACGTAAAATAGTCATGGTGTATGCCTTAATATTAGATGGCATTATTGTAGCTGGCTGCGGCATATGTCAAACCTTAAATCAACTGTTAATTTTAAAATTTTTCGATGGTTTTCTGTAAGTTTAACAAAATTATAATCAAGTCATTAGATAAATGATATGTTCTCGCACAGAATTTGTGGTCCTTTTGCTGTGGTCATGTCGTATGTTTCTGAGTTTCATGGTCTACAACATCGTCCTCGTATGCTGATGATAATTGGCATGCATTTTTCGTCTGCTGCTATAGTTTTGCCAATTTTAGCTATCTGTATACTTCCTTACCAGCAGCTCTCTGTGGAAGTCTCAAGTTTTAAAAGTAAGCTTAAGTTTTATTATCTTTTCTTTTGATTCTTATTTTTGATGATTATCTTTTTAGTACACAACTGGCATGTTTTCTTATTAACGACAGCAATTGTGCCATTTTTTGGAGGAATTTTAAATTCTTTTTTTCCCGAAAGCCCCAAATTTCTCATGTCGCAGGGTCGCAATGATGAAGCTCTAGAGTGTTTGCGCACAATTTATGCTTTGAATTATAGAAAACCAAGAAATGAATATCCGGTAAGTAATAATTTAAGACAACAAAAAAGAAAGATAATTAGATGCAAGCAAACATATGTATGTGCCTAGCGTAGCCTTAATATAGAAAAGCCCTAACTTTTTGTTTTAAATTTTTGAAATCCAGTTTTTTGTTTAATTCGGTGGAACATCGTATGTATCGAAAAATGCAAAAATATTGATTTCCAAAAAATAATGAGTTAGGTCTTTTCTATATTGAGGTAACGATATATAGTATACATGCATACAAATATCGTGGAAAACCATTTCCCTACAAGAACACTACCAGTCAATTGACTGCTCATTTAATTGATATTCATGCAGGATATATTCATCACTGCGCAGAACAAAGTTTCTATCACTTTATTAAGGGCAAAGTGAAAAATGTGATGGAAACTTTTGTGTACGTGTGATGTTGTATCTCTCTCTAACTAATGAATATAACATATAGTTGAACTGCTCCCCGCTTTTTACTAATCAATTATAGCATAAATATTATTCAAGCTTTGCGGATCATAATTGACTAATATATATCCCCCACAATTGAGTAATTATACATGATTGCTATAATGACGATAAATATAATTTTTATTTTAATTTTTTTTTATAAAAAGATATAAACATTTAGAATAAATGATATACTTCAACAAAAACAGAATAAACTAGGCGGTATCTAGCCCTCTTAAACACCTTTTCACCACCAACGCATCTTGCTTTATACAACTATCTAAAGTTTTTAAAACAAATCTATTTATAAAATAAACATATTATACAAAGTAAATTTGCATAATATGGTGTTGCACAAACATGGGCGGACCAATGACAAAGATGTTATTAACAGTGTTTTAAAAAGTTTTGTGACTGACTGTACACGACCTGTGGTTGTTAAAGAAATTCCAGAAAATACCGCAATATCATACGGTAAATTGTGGCAGATCAGTCAACCAGTGCGAGTGAGACGAAAAACTCTCGAAGGTCAAACAACAAACAAAAGAAATATAAATTATATAAAATTTTTTAATTTTTTTTTATTCAATATTGTTTTTACTCATCTTTTTTAACACTTATAAGTTTTAATTTTAGCAGACAGAATGAATTGTATTTTTTTAATAAAACTCGATTTTGTAAAAGTTTTGTCATATGTAGAGTAGAGCAACTATAATTAATAAATAAATCCATTATCACTTCCTATCAAATGACTAGTCAATTGACTGTCACTATTGAAATCAATATAAATTGTTGCAAATGTGTTGGTGAAAAAATTTTCTGTTAGTTTCAGTCTTTCATTTCTTCTAGGGTTTATTAGAAATTTTTTATTAGTATTCGTGTCAAATTTGTCAAATGTTGCAATTAGAACAGTCCGGTTTTTAAATAATTTGATGAATGCTAATTTTTGGTAACTGATTTTCGGTTTTCTTACTTCCCGATATAAAAGAGGGGAAGCTGCTGATTTCACCCCGATATTCGAAAATCTAATTTCCTTCAGATGAGATGTCAAAAGAATCTATAGACTTTTCTCCAGTGCTTATTGTCAAATGTTTCATTATTCTTCTCTCCACTAATTTCTTTTTTTTAATATTTATTGTCCGTTTTTTTTGACAACTAAAAAGTTTTTAATTCAAAAAAAATCGGCTTCTTTTCTAGATAACAAACTTAGTTGATGAAGATCCTGAAAAAACTAAACAGCATTTAATACGCAAAAGTATACATTATAATACATTGACTCACAGACGTCAAACAGCCAAAGAAAAATTCATAGCAGGTCTGCAACAATTACGGCCCATGTTCTCAAATCCCCACCTCAAGCAATCTATTCAAGTTTATAGCATGTTTTTCCTTATACATTTGGGGTAAATTGAAGCTGTAAAATAAGTGTTACTTTAGTTAAATATAAATAAATTTAATTTCTTTTATGAAGGCTCAATTCTATACGTTTGTGGCTGCCACAAATTTTTGTTACCCTGGAGGAATTTGAAGCGAAAAAGCTGGGCTGTAGCAATATGTGCCAAATACTAAGTTATAATTATAATAAAAACATTTTATTGGCGCACAATAACAATAATACTGTTAACTGTGATTTGGTAAGACTAAAATGAGTTTTATTATTGTTCTAAGTAAACTAGACATGTTGCTGCGTTGTGCTGTGTTGTTTTGTTTTTTTTTTGGCTGTCTTTAGAGGCATATAAGTATCAGCTCCTACATCGACAATGTGATTGTGGCAGTTGCTTCGTTCTTATTATACTTAATAGCCGTCTTCGTGATTAATAAACTGGGCAGTAATATGGTATTAAGTAAGTAGTTGTAGTTTTCTTTTAATTTTTACAGAACACACTATAAAAGTTGTTTAATTCATTAATGTTTGTTTACTTTTGTAGGAATTTCCTTGTCTTTGGCATTTTTTACGGGCACATTAATGTACTTTAGCAAATGCCGTTTAATGACCTTAATACTGGCTTCCATTTATACGGGTGTCGTGTGTGTAGCGACGACAAATGTTGTTAATGCATCAGTGAATTTATTTCCCACTCAAATGAGGTAAGTTGTATAATCCCTATTGGCAACAAGAGTAAGCGAGCAATATGAGAAAGAGAGAGAATATTATATTATATATTGTAGTTAGAGACTCAAGGGATGTCAGTAAGGTATCCCTGGTTCTATAAGAAATATTAGAGTATCCTCACAAACCGAATGGGACATTTGGCTTAATTGACAAATAAAAACTAATTGGCTTAGGGCCATTTTCACAACTTGCCTTTAGTTGAAGGTAGGATTGTTAGCCCGATAAATATTTTTGCATTATTACAACTTCAATTGTTTATTGTTATTATTATCAATAATTATAATATTTAATGGATAACAAAAATAATAAATGAAGGTTTCATAATGCAAAGCCACTTATCGAGCATGCAAAACCCTACCTTTAGCTAAAGGCAAGTTGTGGAAATGGCCCTTAGTGGCTTAAAATATTCCATAGAAAATTATTTTAGGTTAAGACCGCTGCATACCTAAAATTTAAGTGTAAAACGGTACGAAATGAACCCTATAGTATATTTAAATTTTAGTAAAATCTAGTATTTACGAAATTTCAAGCAAAATCTGGTAGATTTCCCATACATAAGAAAATCTATTTCGTCAAAAATTTTTGTCAAAATCTCTTTTAAAATCTAAAACTTGCCTCTAGTTTTAAACTTAAATTTAAATTATATTTAAAGACGGCTTAATTTGTTCAATGATTAATTAAAGTTTTTATTAAAATACGTTGAAAATACGGCAGCACTAAAAAAATTCCAAATATAGAAAACTATGCATAAAACAGCTGTTTAATATAAATAAAAAAGTTATATTATCAATTTATAGAACATTTAAATTTCATAAAAACACATTCTGTGAAAGCAAAAGAACGACAGAAACTATTGCTTAATTCACAAAACCTCTTGTATCTCTGTATCGATTGTATTATCATATTAAATACAAAAGTGTAACAATTGTTGTATGAAATTTTCATATAAAAATGAAACACATTATTACACTTTTATTCCATATGTTTTTAAAATGTTGTATTCAGAGAGAGGCTCTCTGAGAGAATTTGTATGTAGCTTGTTCTCCTTTTTTCATTTAAAATACAAAATGCATTAATACACTACACAGAGGGGGTTCACAATTAAAAAACAAATAGTGTATTTGATACACAAATACACGATAAAGATTGTTGTGAATTAAGCATATATAATTTAAATACACAAGGACCTAATTTACATTAAGCATTTTTTTATGAAATTTCATGAATTTTCTTGCATGAAACTTTTTCTATATGCTAACTGCAGCTCTATAGAAAGAATACTATATATGATGCATTTTTGGCAACTTTTTTGATATGAGTTGCTCCTCTAGGCCTCCTATTGACATATAAAAAATGTTCATGCAACTAATTTCATGAAAAAAAATGTTTAATGCAAATTAGGAAAAGGTTAGTAATTTAAGCATTATTTAAGTATTATTTAATTATTCACTAAAAAAAAGTTTAGTATCTAAATTTAACTTAAATATGCAGGCATATGTTCTGGAAATCACAAGATTTCAAATCACTTGTGATTTTAAATTCACAATTCTGACTTTATAGTTTCTGAATATCAAAAAAGTTTTAACTTGTCGGTGTGATTTTATCCTTTCGAAAACACAACAAACCAGCTGATGATAACAACAAAAACATTTCTTGCAAAAGAAAGTGTCGTAAATTTTTTCACGATTTTATAAATTCTTTCATAGAAAATTGCTAATTTTAGTACAAAAATTTATTAAAAAGATGTTAACATCTAGATTTACAATATGCAACTTCTACCACTACTTCTTTTGATTGTTTGCCACGAACAAGAAGTCTTCGCTGCCCCGCTCATATACATGAACATCAATACATCCATCGTGATTCACTTATTAAATGACAGCATTTATTATTGGTTTAGTATAATATATGCCACGAGAATACATTTAAATAACAAGACGTATTTACATTTCAATACTGTTTACGCAGGCCTCTAGCATGCACCACATGCATAGAACATTCGAAATGAGATTTATATGGCAAAATAACGTAAATTGTATAATAGTATTAGTAATTTATCCCAAAGTTCTCTTTCATGCGAAATCATATCATTACTGTAAATAATAACTACATAACAATAAGCTTATATTTACCTGCAATAATCCCACTGTGCTGGCTCATATACACGCAGCGCCTCAGTTGTAGTGGGCATGCTTTTAGTCAATTACGCCTAAGCAGAGATAATCATCAAAGAAAATCCCATTATCATGTCACTGCCACTACAAATATTGTCTTTGAGATAAATTTTATAATGCAAAAAAAAAAATATTTAAATAAATGTTTGTATATGAGTTTGTATATTTTTTATATTAACAAAAAACATTTTTTATGCATTAACACACACAGAACAATGGTGATTATAATCATGATGACGTTTGGGCGTTTTGGCTCTCTTTTGGGTAATATTTTATTTCCATTTCTCATATCGCTGGGATGCATACCACCATTTCTGCAAATTGGAGGAACCATAGCAGGTTAAGTAAAAACAGAAAATTAAATTAATAAAAAAATCATACAAATTTTTTTAATAAGCCCAGCAAAAAATAAAAATAAGAGAAGTATTTCATAGAAGATCATCAATCATATCGGGTGTAAAAGGCGAACAGTTTGTTCACGTGAAATATTTCCCCTGAACAAATGTAGAAAATTATATACTAACACAACAGCATTGGCTATCAAATTTTTAGGGAAAGGGAGCACATTTCACATGAACTTTTATTCCCGAAAATGCTGAATATTTTCGAAATTTAAAGAACTGCACTAATAATGTTTGCATAATAGAATTTTTATTTAGTTCAAATTTTAATTAATGGTTTGTTATCGTTAACTACAAGACTGGCAGGAAACTGTCTCAATAAGAAAAGTTACCTTTTCAAATAATGGGCCTTATCGAGTTTGGCGTATTTCGACTTCAACTACGACAATTTGTTCTAGATTAAAGAAAAAATTTTTAATTTATTACAAAAACTTCGTAGTTGCTGTCGAAATACACCAACCACGATAAGAGAAACTAATGCAGTTCCGTTTACAGTTTAACCATTGAATTACGAAAATTAGCAAAATATAATTAACTAACATGCTCGATTGTGATTATTATTACGCATCATAATATTTCAATAGTATTCACCCGTATTGCGTATGTCACGTCTAATATTCGTCTTCGCGAATTTCGTACTAGATTAAAGGAAATGTGTACAAGGTTTGTTTAATCTAGGACAAAATTCTTGTAGACGAATATTCGACGTGACTAAAGCAATACGAGTGATTGTCTCCTCGGGAACTCCTTTTTTTTTTGCTGGGTGTAAATAAAACATAAACGTAAACATAAACATATTTTTATTTCCTTCTAGTCGGTTTCATTTTATCTCTATTTCTACCAAGTAACGCAAACACGGCCTTAAAGTGATAACAAGGACCTTAATTTGCTAATTTAAAATATCAATTTAAATTATTTTATTTCTTTTTAATAAAAATATATATTTTCAATAAATATTAAATAAGCTAACTACAGATGAAACAAACTACAAAGCTGTAAAGGTAAGTAAGTTATATTGTGCTATAGCTTTTTTGCTGTAACTAAAAAAAAGCAATGTGCAATTTGTAAAGGAATCCTACTATTATCGCTGCGATGTCCGCCTTTCTGTATGTCACAGGATGTCTTTTCGATTACCGTAAGATCTACGGACCTGATATGTTAAGCTTTATCCACCAAAAGCACAGTTAAAAATTAAAGGGTGTTCTAAAGCGAGCAAAGAAACATGTTGAAATCCTAATGAAATCTGCAAACAGCTATATATACACAGAAAAAAATTTCCGGTAATAAACACGTTTCATTTGAAAAAACAAACCAAAAATCAATTAAAAATTTTATAGAGTCAATTAAATTTTTAATTAACTTAATTTAATAAATAAAAGTTTTATTGTATTGTATATGTATATGTATTTAATAGTAACAAACCAAAAAAGTTTGTCTTAAGTAGAACAAAAATAAGCAAATTAACTAACATGTGCATAATTAGTAAACAACAAACGACAATGGTAAGACTGTTGTAAATTTAGAGATGGTAAAATTGAGCTTTCATTACAAAACACCTTTCAGCAAATTGAAATACGATGAATCCAAACAATTCACATATTCCATTTGCATAAAAATTAAATATATAAAGCAGAAATCTACATCAACTGATACCACACACAGTGGAGCAAACACAAAAGAACATTGATGATGAAGGTTTTGTGGCCTTGAAAACAGCTAGTTGTTCCGTTCAACTATGTGTTAGTCAGAATATTTACAACTAACTTTGGTGTTATTTGTTCAGTAATTATTATCACATGTAATTTGGCTTACAAAGCGATACGAACTTTAGCCCGTTCAGAATCATAAATATTGAATCAATTACATTTTTATTTGAATTTTTGTTTTTTTTTTTAATTAAACGTGCTTATTGCAGGAAATTTTTTTACTTTGTAGAATCTTGAAATTTTTAAAGCTTGTGTATTTTTATGTAGACTACACCAATTAACACTGAAATTAAAAAAAATCCTTTATTTTTAGTTTTTGATATTTGCTATATTTTGGAAACCGTTTTCTTGTCAAGTTCTTGAAATATTCAAAAACAAAAAAATCCAAGAATCAAAAAAATGTCAAAACGAAAAATCGCCAAAATGAAAAAAGCGCGTATATGGAAAAAAAATGGCAATCTTAACAAATTCCGAAAAAACCAAAAAAATCCCCAAAAAGAAGCAAGCGCCGCACGGTGGGTTGAATCAGCCCCAAAGTTGCTATTAATTCAGGGAAAGGTGGAAAATTGTTTTTTAGTATTTTTTTTGGAAAATTTATGCTTTCATGATCAACCAGAATTGCGGCATAAGCACATTTTCCATACAAATTGACACAAAAAAGTAACAATAGAAAGCATTCGAGGGATAGAATCTATTTTATTTTGACAGCGTTTTTTCAAATGCTCTCACATATAAATACTCATTCTCTCAACCATACCACCATACTTTTAATAAATTTCATATATTTTGTGAACAAAACTTCAAAGGAAAATAAGCACAAAAGAAAATAAAATAAAAACTAGAGAGCATTTGAAGTTACTGTCATAGTTTTTATTATGGGCTTTGTTAATTTGACAGCGATTTTTCTTGAAGTTGCGGACTTATTCTGTTTGAACATTTACTGATTACAAAAATGTATTTTTGAAAACACTGGAATCTTTTTTTTGTTAAAAAAAAAAATGTATTTAGGAATTATTTTTAACCCCGACTAAAAAAATTGTTGATATAAGTTTGTATAGGGTGTCTGTGTGTCTGTGCATCTGTGTGTCTGTCCGTGTCCACGTACAGACCAAACGGCTGGATTGATTTTGATTTAGTTTTTTCTGTTTGAAAGGTGACTTGATCGAGAAGGTTCTTAGTCATGTTTTAAGAAAATCGGTCCAGCGGCTTAGAAGATATAGCATCTTCTCTAGATATATTCGCGGGTTTTTAAAATATTTAATTTTTGTTATTATAAAAATTGTGGACAACATTATCAACATTATCATAATTATTTTCATCATCATTTTCAAAAATTTTAAGCCAACAATATCCTTAAAACTTAACAGCCTTATTTATAAAACTTATTAAGGCTTTAAAAAGGTTTTTTAGAACAAATTTCCATAAAAATTTTGCTTAAAAAGTCTTTATAAAGCCTTAATAATTTTTATAAATACGGCTGTAAATATTTACAAAACGGCATTAAATTCGGACAATTTTTTTCTTGAATATAAAAGCTGATATCATATGATTTATTAACACAAACTCTTAGAACAAACAATTCTTAAAATTTTTAGTTATATTCCACCAAATATTGAAAAAACTCTAATTTTGGAACATTTTTAACAATATCAACATATGTATATATGTATTTTTTCAAACAAAACTTTCTTATAGGCAGATTTTGTAAAAAATTTCGTTTCTAAACGTTTCAAATTTGTATGAAAAATAACGAAAATTCGTTTCAAAAAATATTTTTTCCATACAAATTTCAAAACGAAAAAAATGTTTCTATTTACAAAATTTGGCCATTAACCACGCACTAAAATACCTGAAATTTATGGTTCCATCATAAAATTTTAACTAAATGACCTTTAAACAGAAAAAAAATTTTAAATGTGTTAAATATAATTTTTTTCACTATTAGCAAAACCACGAAAAAAACGCTGAACTTTGACAGCACACTGCAGAAAAATTAAGCAACACTAAATATTGATTTTGATCACTAGTGATGCAGAATTTTATCTATTATTACTCGACATAAAACTTTATTCGAAAATATTAACTTGAAAATATTAATTAATAGCGACCTTGGACTTGATTCAATCCAATGTGCGCCCTGAGAAACCAGTCGTGTGCGACTCAAAGTCGGTTATTACTGAACTTATTGGATGATAGTAACACTATATTTTTTGTATCTACATATATTAAGATAAATGTTAATTTTTTTATTTGTTATCAAATTTATTTAATATAATTGCTTAATTCACAAAACCTCTTGTATCTTTGTATCGATTGTATTATCATATTAAATACAAGAGTGTAACATATGTTGTATGAAATTTTCATATAAAAATGAAATACACTATTACACTTTTATTTCATATGTTTTTAAAATTTTGTATTCAGAGAGAGGCTCTCTGAGAGAATTTGTATGTAGTTTGTTCTTCTTTTTTCATTTAAAAGACAAAATACATAAATACACTACACAGAGGGTGTTCACAATTAAAAAACAAAAAGTGTATTTGATACACAAATACACGATAAAGATTGTTGTGAATTAAGCAAATGTAAATTATATTACAAATTAATAAAAGAATAAGGAAATTTAGGGATTTCAATCAATACTGAATGTGCAGGTATAAACCGTCTCCAATTTTCTTTAAAAGGTTTTCTTCAAACCTAACCCAGTGAAAAAAATGGAAGTCATTCTAGTGGAACTACATTTTCATTGCTTGCGAAAAATCGATATTTTTAATTTGCCAAGAGTGAGCAAAAACCATTTGGAAGCTTATTTTAGTCGTACAAAACCTTGCAACTCCTCCATAGAGTTAGAAAATACTCACCAGAATTTAAAAAAATTTACTTTTTTAAAGAAATTTATGAACTAATTTTAGTCTTAAATTTAAAAGTTATTTGATTAAATTTGCATGAAAACACTGTTTCGAGCTTAAATTCGTATAAAAAGAAACGAATTGTTAAAATAGTTAAGTATTTACCATTTTTCCTAGATAAAAATATTATCATAGAACACAAAAAAGGGAACTTTTCTTAATATAGCTTCCAATTCAGTGACCAGGCATCGAAAAAGAGAACTTCTTGCAATGACAACCCTATGTAAAAATCAATAGATCGGATCGAAATTTTCACTACTTCCAGATCGCAAAGTCTACATTTTCATGACTTTTTTGGAGTCTCTTTTTTTGCTGGGAAGTTTTTCAAATAAAGTAAAAAAGTATGTATTTATTAAGGTAAGTTTTTTTTTAATAAATCATATCTAAGACCTTAATTTCAAAAAAAAATACAACTAGATGAATAAAGATAACTGCATAAAATATTTAAGGCCTTACATATTAAAAAAAAAATATTTTTGTTTTATAATAGGTTAAAAAAACAGTTTTCCATTCCAAATTTTTTTAATAAACCCTTTGTAACCAAATTATTTTTTCTGCCTTTTTCATAAAGAAATGTTTAATTTATAAAGGCTTTAATCATTAGATTAATTGTTTTTAATTTTCATTAAATTTGTTCAACTAAATACTTTAATTGAAGTTACGGATATCGTTAATTGTAAGAGTATTGTTAATGTATGTACGAGTATATTTTTTATATTTTTTATCTATTTGAAATAAATCTCTTTTTTTCAACACTTATTTACAATTGGAATAATTTATATAATAATTTTTGATAATAGATGCAATAATGAGTCATTTTTGCTTGAGTCTAGCAGTTTGATGACTTTTTAATTTTTTGCGTGTAATAATGAGATAAATAAAAAATGATAATACGAGTATGTATGTATATGTATGTAAATATGTTTTATTTCATTAATTCTATTCTTGTGATAAGAAAAGCAAAATTACACGTTTGTCGTTCACTTTCTTGCATTCTACTAATCAACTCTACCCTGATACAATGTTACTTACATACTTAAATAAAATACGGCCAAAATTACTGCATGAGTAGAAACAAAAAATAAATAAAACCCTTATTTTATAGATTAACCAGCAACAGAACGATCTTATGTCGAGATAATTTTTTTAAAGTAAACAAGAAAATGTCTGTCATATTCTTGTTATAAAGAAAAAAAGATTAGCAGGCGATAATTTTTGCTCTACATTGTTGTTTGTATGTCAATAAGGTTTGCAGCGTTAACGTTGTGATACTAATTGTGAATTTTTTGACCTGTTGTCACTTTCTGTGACCTTTTTTCATTACACTTTTAAATAATTTTTAACTACTCGTAGTTCGCAGAACACTAGAGCAATTGTCAGTATTGAAACACTTTTTCCGACCCCAATTTGAACAACACAAAATTCACTCCATGATTTTTCCATGTTTCATGAAATACGATCGTTGATGTTTGTAGGTGAACGGTGCAGAGCAAGGCTGACTTCCAAAACCTCAATTGCTTTATCTTCGAACAAAGCTTAGTGAAGTGCTTCATCACGTCACAGTATAAAACATTGACAATGCCCACATTTTCAATAAATCGTTGATATACTTATCAACTTAGAACGCCTCAAACAAGCAATCATGAGCACTATTTTCAAAGTTGATGGTCATGGTTACAATGTTTCGCTACTTTGTATCTGGACACGATACAAATATCGTATCCGAAAAGTATGTAAGCTTTTTATTAATATATTTTTGAAGTCAGAAAAAAATAAAATTTTCTGTCCTTGATGTTTTTTTAAATTTTTTCTTTACTAGGTCACACCCGCGCATTCTCGATAAAGTTATTTTAAGAAAAGTTTGATTTTTCTTCGCATTAACCATTTAAAATACAACCAATAATGCTTTCAACAGTTTACTACGCCAATATTAGTGTGCGCGAACAGCTCCTAAAAGTAATCATTCTGTTTAAGCTGAGTTTTGTAAGGTCACACCCACCACAGGATTCTGATGGCTATTCCAAGCAGAAATCATTTTCTTTGAGTGGCTTGGAACCCGCAGCCCTATTTAAATTATAAATTTTATATTTTTGAATTATTGGAAAATATATGAGTATGACTCAAGGTCACACCCGTCGCAATGAAATAACTCTTTATTATTTTTCTTTTATGCGAAATGTAAAATACAATTTAATTTTTTATATAAATAAACTTTTTATTAAATACCCTTTTCGCGGCCATTTTTTAATCCAGCTTTTGCAAGACTTTCTTGAAATTTGTCAACGGTAACCCTGATAGCAAGGTTGATATCAATTAGACATTTTGGCTCCTTGTTGGGCAGGGATGAGTTATAAAAAGGCAGTGGCCTTTAAAGGTTGAAATTTAACACACAAAGTTCACTTAATTTAATTTATTTATTTATTTAATATTATTAAAATTACTTTTAAATTGTTTCCCAAGGAGAATCCTTATCGGGGGGTGTCGACTGCTTCGGTAAATTTTTTCGCCGCTTTTAATTTAAATAATGTGTGTGTTAACGTTTTAGACACATAATATACTAATCATAGCACTACGTCTCCACTAGCCATCGACTTGGACATGACATGAACATGACGCCGGCGGAACAAATTTGAAAAGTTCATCAACTTCCTTGTTGTGGTGAACATGTGTGGTGTCCATGTTCAGGCATATCAAAGTATTTTGCGGTAGTGCAATAGAGATGGAATATTTACCAATCTTGTTCTGTCTATTTTCTTTCTATTGCAAATGGTTGCGGACAGCGCATCTCATGGCGAACATTGTTGCTCAGACATATTATCGGTCATTGATGTCAGAGCATGGACGAAAGTTGGTCATGAGCGGTCTCCAGTAGCCATTTGCGATGTCCGACATGATGCCCATATCAAGTTCATGGCTAGTGGAGACCCTAGTAATGATCATTTAAATGTAAAAAAACATTTAAAGAAAGAATTATAATGAAATAATCGTGAGATGCTCTAAAATTAATTAAAATTAAACTAACATTTTCGATCTTAATATTTTAAAAGTGTTAGTTTCTTGAAAAAAATTTATGAAATCTTAATCTCTAGAAGAATAGAGTAGATTAATGACAAGTCATTTTAGACGTCAGTCTTAGCAAACAACCCTGATAAGGTATTTAAATAAATAAAATTATTTTTTCCCCACTAAAATGTTTGTATATTTTATTAAAAATGATGAAATAGCATTAACAGATCTAACAACGTATTACAAACTGAATGACATATTCGTTTCTTTATTTCTGTAGTTTTCATGAATAACAGCGCATGTTGAAAAATCCAATTTTTTTCAGTAGAGTCAAACAAAAGTTATTTTTAGATAGAAGTTGCATTGTTGTTTTAGAAAAGAAAAATAATTTACATAAGTACGACCAAATTTTTAAAAATTTTCTCAGGCCTTTTTAAAACGCATTTAAAATATAACAATTTGACAAATGAAATATTCGAAATGAGAAAAATATAACATAGCTTGTTATTCAAGAAAATCACAGAGTTATTAAGCACTTTTGGGGGAACTAATGATTGAAACGCGTTCATAATTTAACCTTCACTGTGAAAGTGACTGACGTCCTTCCATCTAAATTGATTTTAAGCCCCAAAGTTTTTCTCTTGAAAGATTTGCAACATTTATTTTGAACTTAAGCTATGGCTTAGTGTGCTCAAATATGTACAAAGTATTCCAAGAAGAGTTTCATTTTGATGTCTAAACTATCGAGTACTTCTAAGAGAAGTTATCTGATGATTATTTAAACTAACAATATCAGTCCAATAGTCGTGCTGGTTAATCTTGCAGGATTATAGTCTTTTTATAAAATTTTCCATCACCAATTCGCAGATTTGCGGCTGTTCCATCTTTGAGGAAATGCGCATGGCAACTCGGTAAAGCCGCTTTCACACATTTCATACATTGAAAGTATCTGTAAAAACCTGGCAACAATGTCAGTTGATGGATTTCAATCACACCGCGTTCTTTTGTGATTTGACAAAACATCTGACATCAGCTGTTTTTGTGCAAGTTCAGACTTATGAGATTAAAATAAAAATTGATCTATGAATGTGACAAAGTTATCCAAAATTGCTGGAACGCAAAGACGCCTCTCAGACAGACAAATTTTACTTTGCATAGTCTCAATTCAGTTAGGTGAAAGATAGAGGTAGGAAACTTTCTCTTTCTGTCTTTTCCCAGCTGAATTAAGACTTTACAAAGTAAACTTTGCGTGTCTAAAAGGGGTATAAAAACATAATTGCAAATCACGACACACTAATGTTGCTTACTTTTTTAAATTAATTTTAATTTAAGTGATTTTAGTCGCTTAAAACGCATAATATCACAAAAACAAAAATTTACATCATTGGCAACAGCTTGTAAATAATCCGTAAAATAAATTTTATATATTAAAGAAAGAGAGAAATATGCCCAAATGTACTTAGAAATTCATTTTGCTTTTTAATAAATTTGCATAAAAAAAACTTACTCTTTAATTGAAAGTTTTCTGATTATTTATTGTGCGAAATTAAGCTTAAATTATACGTGCCATAACATATTGCCATATGCATAACCAAAACCAAAATTCAATTGGTTTGTATGGTTATGGCTACAGAGCTATGGAGATTCACCCATAATCAAATACAGTGTTGCTCACTAGTTTGGTTCTAACAGCTGTTTTGTATGGTTATGGTTATGGCACGTCTAATTTAAGCTTAATCGAAAGAAAAAGTTCGTACAAAGTAAGTTTGTCCAGGATATGAAAAAAATTACTTTCTCATTCTCTCTCAAAATTGCAAAAAAATGTATCTGGAACGCTTTTACGGTAACTTTGTACAACTTCGGACTGTTTCATTATGAATCCGGAACATACCTATTGTGTTCGTATATATGTAATTTAACATTTACATTTGAAAGCATGTATAATAAGTTGTTTGTAAATTGGTGATTTTGACAGACATACCAAATTACATGAGATGCATAACTGAAAAGTCCGTGTGAACGCAGCTTAACCCCTTAATAACCAATCATGAATATTCCCTCGGAATTTACTTCTCACGGAAAATAATTTTCTCGAGAAAACATTCCTCCAATCATAAATTACTTGGGAATAAAAAATTAGTAATACGTGGGATCACCGCATTACGAACCTCGTTGTTTTGCTTGTTTGTTGACATTTTGTTTCTCCCTTTTTTTTTTGAGTGAGAGAGTAAACAAAATTACTAAAATTCAACAATTTGGAAAAATATGTAAAATAAAAGTTTACAAATGATTTATTTGTGCATTATTTTTGTTTTTTTAAATACAAGATCTATAAAATACAAGTTTATGTATATAAATTGTGTTTTAATTGTGTATTAACTATGTTTTTATCTAAACTCCCTTCTGTTTTGCAAGGGAAAGATTTTTGGTGAAAAAAAACTAGTTCAACGGCGTTCATAATACCAACTTTTTCCCGGCGTTTTTTTGCCGAATTTGGTAAAAAAAAAGGGGGAAAACAAATTCATGATTGGAGAAAAGGGAAAAGTGAAAAAACTCTCACGGAATTGTTACTCATGATTGGGCTGAATATAATTATTTGGGTTAATCAGAGCTTTAACAAATGTTAAAATTATGCATTAAACACATAAACCACAGTAGGCTACACAACAATACAACTACAAATACTGTTGACTTCTATTGTCGCATTGTAGTCAGAGGCTTAATTTTATTGACAGTCAGAGCAACATTACATGCACCTGATATATTGATTTCAAATATTTCACATTTATAATTTATAATAGTTTTAAGCATGATACAGTAACATAAAGGTAAAACCATTCTCTCTTTTCGTCGCCATATTAACCTCCTGACGTTTATCCTGATTATTTTTTACTCTCAAAAATAACGCTACCGTATTCATTTATAAAATCCGAGCTTTTTTAATTAAAAAAATTTTTTATAATAAAAATATTGAAAAATTCATCACTTTTGCATTAAAAGTTATTGAATAGATATTAATATAAATACATAATAAACAATTGTAATTTGTGAAAAAAAAATGATTCGCAATGAGCAGCATATACCACAATTGCAGTAATACCAGGAATTTCAGCAATGGCACGAATGCCAAGTTTGTTCAATTTCCTTCAATTACATATATGCGGCAGAAATGGAGAGAAGCATCAATATAGATGATGGTTTGCTGCCAAAAAATCCTTTCGTTTGTTCTGTTCACTTCCGTGAAGAACATATGAATGTAAAAAATCTTTACATCCGTTTGAGCCTAAGTGCAGTTCCTCTTCAAAGGTAACTGCCATATTTAATACATGCATTACATTATTGCTTTAAAGCAGTGTTGTCCACACGTACACTTTCACATTAAAAATTAAAGAAAATGCAACTGCTTTGGAATGTGTATGTATATTAATATTACGCAAGGTTAGAAAGGGTGGTGCTAAAACACACCTCCAATCGTATACCAAGTTGGTTCAATTTTTAACCAATAGTATGCAAACTCGAAAGTACTTTCGTTCCCTTTGAATTACAGAATAGTACCCCTGGTATTTACATTCGGTATAAGTTCATGTAATGTAAATAACACTTTGTATGCATTTCGTTATCCTCATGTCCAATTGATACAACGTTTTAAAAATATGTATTAAACTACAATTTCTAAACTCAAATTACACATTTCAAAAAGCATTCCTAAATAAAAGTTACCATTATATTTATGTGGCAATCAAATAATTTAGGTAAAAGTCATAATTAATTTTAAACGTCAAATGTGGTTTTACCTTTATATTATTGTATCATGGTTTTAAGCTACGATTCATTTCACATTTTCCATTATATTAGTACAGGGTGGCCCAGAAAGACCGAAGTGGTGTGAATTCCTTATAACTTTTTATTTAAGACATATTTTTTTAATTTTTTGTTTTTTAAATACAGTAAATTTATAGGGAATATTTTTAGATTAGTTATTAAAAATTGTATCCCGCAAGTGGTGGCCATTTTCTGCTTCGCACAAATGTGCTCTTTCCATTTCCATTATTCATAACTTATTTATGAGTGACGAAGCCCATTTCCAATTAAATGGGTTTGTTAACAAGCAAAACTTTAGGATATGGGCTAAGGAAAACCCGAGAGTACTTCATCAACGACAATTACACCCAGTTAAGTGTACTGTTTGGTGCGGTGTTTCTTCAGAAAGGATCATTGGTCCATATTTTTTGGAAAATGAAAGAGATGTCGCCATTTCCATCAATGGTGATCGATATCGGCCCATATTGGAAAATTTTGTAAGGCCAGCCGTGGAATACCATCCGCAAATATGGTTCCAACAGGATGGAGCCACAGCGCACACTCCGAGGGCCACAATGGCTATTTTACGCGACATCTTTGGGGAAAGAATAAATTCGCGTAGAAGCAATTTTAATTGGCCTCCGCGTTCCCCGGATTTAACCGCTCCAGACTGTTTCCTTTGGAGTTATTTAAAAGGGAAAGTTTATGTTAATAAGCCTAGGACTATTGAGGAATTAAAAACCAATATTCCAGACGAAATTAACAACATAACACCGGAAGTTTTGCGAGAGGTCATGGAAAATGTGTTGAAAAGAGATCATTTGTGCGAAGCAGAAAATGGCCTCCACTTGCGGGATATCATTTTTAACAACTAATCTAAAAATATTCCCTATAAATTTACTGTATTTAAAAAACAAAAAATTAAAAAAATATGTCTTAAATAAAAAGTTATAAGGAATTTACACCACTTCGGTCTTTCTGGGCCACCCTGTAGTTCATGAAGCCCTTTAGTTGTCTATGATGGTGTCAAAATAATAATTTTTATATTGACATGTGCTTTTTTATTTTTGATGGATTCGGTAGTCGGTAGCTTGCTGTGGTCTTATTAAAAAAATTAATTTGCCTTACAAAACGTTTAACAAACAAATTTCATTCCACACAAACTTTGTTTTGTAAACATCTTGTAAAACAAAATTATTATTTCTGAATACGGCAGTATGTGTTAAATGCTTTAAAAAAAAATTTTTGTTAAAATTATATTAGTACCTTGTGTTTATTATGTTAACTTCTGGAAAAATAAACAAACAAAGCCAAATATGTACATATGATGTATTTTATTAATCTTTGTTACACGAATCACAGTGGAGGGAATTGAAAAATGAAATGGAAATAATTCTGCGATTTCTGACGGATTTTCTGAAAACAAAGAAAAGCCGATTAGATGCAGTTCACACTTACTTATTTTTCCTAGCTTATCAGAAATAAATATACCCAGCAAAAAAAAAACATAACAAAAATATGAGGGCGATCATTAATAAAATTCCGCAAGAAATTTTTCCCTGTTCCAATTAGAGTTTTTTGCTTTGCCTATTACTTGCTATTAGTTGGAATTGTTCCCCGGGAAAAATTTCACGTGGAATTGTATTCATGATTGCCCTGAATAGCAAGTAACAGGGAAAACAAAGAAATTCTAATTGGAAAAGGTAGAAATTTCTCGCGGAATTTTATTCATCCTTGTCCTGTATGTTTGAATCATGGGTTCAAGTCATGAAACATGCATGATTTTTACATTAGCATGTCGTTGGAGATCATGTGTTTGTGCGGAAATTTCAATAACCAATAACCAATGCATGTTCTGCGATTCGAAGACGTTTTTTCATATGTTAAAAAAATAAATATTTCGTCTAAGTTGGTGATGAACTCGTGCATGTTCCCTGATTTTAAAGCTTTTTGGATGTTAGTTTTCATAATGGCGGATTTATTACAATTTAGGAAAGCGCTAAACATAATTTCACTGCACGTAATGATTAAGAAGACATGAAACTTACAAACTTTTTGAACTACTTCCCTTTTTTTTTGTTCGCTAGGTACTAAAACAAAACAAAAATTATATAACAAAATGCAACCTGGAAGTAAATTACAGCATCCGATATCGATCGAAGTTTTCATATAAGCACAATTAAAATTGCATGAAAATTTGTTGGATATTTAATGTCCCTCAGGTTAAAAATACAGTCTCGTGCTCGAAATAATCATTAAAATAAATCATAGAACTAATTGAGGATATCAAAGCAGAAGCGGTGTAATTCACATTTTATTGGTTACTATTCTGATGATAAATACATCATTTTCTTTACCAACTGTCAAAGAAAAGTAGAGTTAGCCCTCTTTTGGTACTCTAAAGAAGATGGAGCTGAAAAATCGTTTATAAAATTTTAAACTAATTAAGCAATTAAATCATTATAAAAAGCAGTTGCTTAAATAACTATATAGATGTGGGAAATACCGCTTCTGCACTGATAGCCTTAATTATACTGTCTTTTTGTGCTAGAATATAACAAGTTAAGTATTTAAAAAACTGTTTGTACCCAGAAAAAAATTACACATTACCATCAGAACTACTTGCGATATAATGACTTACTTTTCTGATTACCAAATTTCATTACTCACTTACAAATCACATTACCTAAAATTTAAAGAAAATGATATACAAATTATTATTAAATAGATTACGTGTGCAAGTTGCCAAATAAAAAAGTAAGTACTTCCCAAGAATCGATTATTTTAGTTTCACGCCTTGTTTAAATCATTAAGTTGGTCATCCAGTAAGGAAGTGCTTCCACCAGAAATGCTTAGTTCCAAACCCGATTACCTTTTCTGACATTTTTTGCTGGGTACTTTTAAGATATTTATGAATTTCTTATGACGTATTTGACAAAAAAAAGGGAATAATGTTTTTAAATTGTATTTTGTGTAAGCTAATTTAATTTTTAATTTTTAACACTTTTATTTATTTACATGCTTGAATGCTTTTTTGCAATTACACACAGATTTTTACTTATAATAAATAACTGAAAGTAAATAAAAAATTTGAGCAACAAAAAAGTTTTGAAAAATTCCATAATTTGGATTAGTTAGTTTTTATTTTGTGTAGCGCCCGCGAAAGAGGCTGGGCGGCGTATATTAAACATATCAAAGAACGTGTTTGGACTTAAGAGTGGATTCTGGTACCTAGAAGGGTGTATAATAAGATGAAATTAGTTAGATTTCTGACAAAAATTTACTTACCCCAAAACGAACTTGGAAAATCAATAAAAATGAGAAAAACATTAACAGCCTTTTTTTATTAAAATTAAAAAGGCTTTGTAAGGGTTTCTAAGGAAAAATTTTTTATGAAAATTTGTTTTAAAAGCCCTTTATAAAGACAGTTTAAGTTTTATAAATAAGGCTGTAAAATTTTACTTTATTTTTACTTTTAAAATGCGTTTTTCTCAAAACTTCATTTTCACACAAGGTCCCTTTTCTCGGAGAAGGTCACATATTAGCATATACAATAGAGGCCTACGTAAACAGTCTTGAAATATAAATACGTCTTGTTTTTTAAATACATTTTAGTGGCATCTATTATACTAAACCAATAATAAATGATCTCGTTTAATAAGCGAATGGATGTATTGATGTACATACGTGTACATATGTATATGAGCGATGTCGCGAAGACTTCTTGTTCGTAACAAAAACTCAATAGAAGTAGTGTTCATGCGTGTATGCTTGCTATTTTGCATATTGTACGTTTGAGTGTGTGTGTGTGTGTGTGTGTGTAAGATGTAGATGGTGAGCTATTATGTGTTTAAAGGATGTCTTTTAAAAGCAAGCGCATACAACTAATGTCAATGCATGTGTGCGTTTGTATATGGCAGAAAAATAAAAGAACATACACACAACTTATGTAGGTATGGATGTATGTGGATGCATAACGTTTGTATACGCGCCCATGCCTATGAAGAAGCAAACATCATGCGCCACCCTGTATTATGAACAGCAAACAAAAAATATTCTGTAGATCTTATGTAACTAGAAATGCATGTGAACTAAAATTTTTTAAATAAAGCATCATATAAAAATTTTCATTTAATCGGGATGCTTTGGTTCGACCCACTGTAGCTCTGACCAGCCGTCCTAAGGAATATAAAGTGATATATGTATTTTATTTTCTTTTTTCAATTCCCCCACTGTGCGCAACACGAAAATTTTTATACAATTTTATTTTCAGAAGATAAGGAAGGGGCCTACAAACCAGGAAACACACACTCTGAGATTTAGAAAACACGATGAATTCACACCAAATTTAATAGGATTTAAATGATTGCACAGATATTGCAGATAACGACACGCAATCATGGTAAGAAGCAGTGTTGCCAGCTTAGCTTTCTTAATGGTACTAAATTAGAAGTGTGTTATAAACTTACACCAAAGTTAAATTTTTTTCAAACTAACAAGTGTATCGGGAACTTGGAAGCTTACGTTTGAAACTATTAAGGTACCTTTTTGCATCGTTTTTGTGTATGTAAGAAGGGAAAACTTAAAAGTTATTTTTGTGCCAGGTGCAAACGAACGCAACAAATTTTAGACAAAGGATTTGATTTTGGATACGAGATCTTGAAAAATTTCAAAAAAGCTTAGTGTGAAAGATATAGATTTTGATAAAGATTTCGAGACATTGTAAATGTAGTATATCCCAAAATGGGCCGACTTCGCTCATTTACACACCTTCAATAGAAAATTTAGTAGAGCGTAATTAATTCTCTCACCTTTTGTACAGGATCCCAGCAAAAAATTTAAAAAAAGTTAATCGGATTTGGAATTAAGCATTTTTGGTGGGAGCTCTTCCCTACCGGATTACCAACTTAATGATTTAAACAAGGCGTGAGACTAAAATAATCGATTGTTGAGAGGTACTTACTTTAATTTATTTGGCAACTTGTTCACGTTATCTATTTAATCTAGAAAAATCATTCTCCTCATTTACCATAATTTTTTTACATTTTAGGTAATGTGATTTGTAAGCGAGTAATGAAATTTGGTAATCAGAAAAGTAAGTCATTATAACGCAAGTAGTTCTGATGGTAATTCGCAATTTTAGTTGGGCAGTAAAAATAAAATAAAAACATTAGATTTTGAGTAGATTTTCTACAAATTAACTAAAAAATTAGGTTTCGTTTTGTATGGAGCAATGAAATTTATCTGGAAATCTCGTAATTACTATAGATTTCGAGACAATGTATGTAAATGCCTTATAAATTCTACTATATTTTAAGTAGATTTCGAAAAAAAAATCTTTCTTAACGAAATTTACTAGATTTTGCTTAAATATGAATGCAATGCAATAATAAATTTCAAATAGAAAACTTTGATATTATTTTAATAATTTTGGAAAGCCGATCTAGCCTTATGTCTCACCTATACCTGGCAACACTGCTGATAAGGCAAAATTTATGATGCCTTATTTGAGATGAAGATTGAGATACAGATGACGACTATAACAGTGATTACATACAGTTTGTTAAATTTTCTTCAGTTACTTTAAATATGAATATCACACTTTGGGTGGCAAAACTATTTTCTAATTTTATCTTGTATTTGAACAATTTATCTAGTTTTTGTCTACCTTCAGCTGAACACAGTAACAAAATGTTTATTAGATTTATATTATGTATGTACTCTGTGTGCCACCATAAAATTGTTAATGATTTTATAAAATAAAATGTTTAAGATATAAACGAACGAAGCCTTTCCTCTTGTTTTAAATATCAGCGTATTTCTTAATAAATTTGTCAGTTTATTTAAGGCATTCGGCGGGATACGTTTGTATTTAAAACTGTTCAGCGGTATCTCATAGAAATGATTTTCGATTAAAATCATTTTACATAAGAAATAAATAGAAATAAAAAAATTATTGAATTGCATTTTCATAATTGTTTGCTAACAAGTACAAATTTATTTTAATAAATGAAAATCTACAATGGAAAAATTTTTTATTCATGTGACTCGTATAGAATTGTGAAAACAAATAAATTAACTAATTGATCAAGTTCAGCAAATTAATTGATGCAAAAGGGAAAAGAAAAGTGAATAAATTAAAAAAAAAATTATTAAATATATTGAGAGCAAAATACATAGTACATACATACATATAAATATATTTATTAATCTGTGATCATGGAAGCTTCAGAATCTAACACGGAGCCCAAAACTGATAATACTTGTGATAAAAATAAAGGTAAAATTATTGCAATAAATAATATAACAAATATACTATATAAATATACATACATACATACATATATACATACATACATACATTACATATGCAGGCATACATACATACATACGTATGTATGTATGCCTGCAGTTAAAATGGAAAATTAAAATTTTAATTCATCATCAAATTTTCATATTCAAATTTGCATAAAAACAAACGAGTTGCGATAATGAGTAATTTTTCACCAATTTTCCCAAAGGAAAATGTGCTCCAAAAAGGATATTTTTTTCTTAACATAACTTCCAATTCGGGGATTGGGAATCGTAAAAGAGAACTTCTTGCAACGACAAGCAAATTCTACATTTTCATGGCTTCTTAGGAATACATTTTCTTTGCGGTGCAATTGTAATTCATAATTGCATTTTGAATATTCAAATCGGTTGTATCTCAGAGTGCCTAAAATGAATTCACCTTAAAGCTTGGGTTCCTTTCTAACCTTTTTCTAAGACACAAGCCATTATCATTAGCAACATTGGATCTTCAACTCTAGTCGTATTTCATTTGCATAAAATTTTTCTTATACAACTATTTATAAGTTGTCATTTGTACTGATGTATTGTAAGTAGAAATACATAAACTTGGTTTACGTATTAGAGGCCTGCGTAAACAGTTTTAAATACATATTGTCTTTTATATGTACTCTCATGGCATGTATTATACTAAACCAATAATAAATGCTGTCGCATAATAAGTGAAGCACGATGGATGTATTGATGTTCGTGTATATGACTACTTGTCGCGAAGACTTCTTGTTCGTCACAAACAATCAAAAGAAATAGTGTTGATGCGTGTATGCTTGTTATTTAGCATATTGTACATTTGAGTCTGTTTGTAAGATCTAGATGGTAAGCTTTTATGTGCTTAAGAATAGTTTTTTAAAGCAGGCGCACACAATTAATTTCATGCTAGAAACACAACTGGGACGAACGACGAATTTCGTCCACCTTGACGAATTCGTCAAGAGTTCCCTGAGTAAATTTGTCGTGTGAGGCAAATGGAACAAACGAGGTGACTGACCATGGTTAGGAATTGTCGTCAGAATAAACATCTATCTCCTCTATGTCATGCGTCGGTAGGTAACCGTAACAATATGTTACGGTCACGTAACAATATGTTACGGGCTCGATTGGCACTGGGATGTGTGTGCCTCAGCTAGCTCATGATATTTCTCTGGGAGCACTTCGGACAGTGTTCTCAACCCTTATACCAGCTCACGAACTCGCAGTAATCATATGAATAACAAAATTTTCAACGTGACTGAATTACCTACCGACGCATGACATAGAAAAGATAAATGTTCCTTCTGACGAACCAATTCCTAACCATGATCGACGAATTTACTCAGCGAATTCCTCTCCTATAATTGATAAAGTTGGTTGTGTTGATGTTTGTAAAAAGGCAGAGAGAAATAGAGAGAAAATTGATCTTTCTTCATTCGTCGGCGTACAAAATATAAATAAATCTATCTCAGAGGGGTTGTGTTCATTTTCATATGCACAAATGTGTTTTATTCTTTATGACGAAAGTTCGCACCGAAAAATTCGTCGTTCGTCCCGGTTGTGTTACTATCATCAATGCATGTGTGCGCTTGTATGTGCTTATAAAAATAAAAGAGCATACACACAACATATGTATGAAGGTACAAGAATGACGTTTGTATACGCGCCCATGCGTAGAAAGAAGCAAGCATCACAAATTCTTCGGTCAAGAAATATTGGCCCGTATGACGACTTCGACTACGACGATTTTGTACTAGACTGAAGAACATTGCATTAATCTAACACATTTTCTTTAATCTAATACCGAATTTTCGTAGTAGTAGTAGAAATACGACACTCGTAATAAGGCCCATTTTATTCTTTTTAATGAAACAAATGTCTTGCTAAAAGTATTGTTTAGGGTTTGTTTTAGTAGACTTCCTTGCAATAAAGCATTTGAAAGATCCCTCATCTTAAAAGTTCTTGTAGGTGGTCTTTTGCAGGGGTCTATTGCGTATCAAATTGAAGATTTTTATTCAAAACTAAAAAAATTTTAATATTGAAAATACACAACTATTTTTGCTCTAATATATCTAAGATATAAGAAATTAAAACGTCTGTGTACATTTCCCCTCCACGCTGCTTTACCATTACGTTAGAATATTTTTTCGATGCGTTTTCTAAAGGCTCAGCTAGCCGACTGAAATGGAATGTTGCTGCAACAGTGGGAAACAGCTGATCGATATTGTTATGTAAAAAGTAATGAAAATAATTATAAAGTTGTAATGTAACGTAACCTACTTTTCACATAACAATATCAATCAGCTGTTTCTTACCGTTGCAATTACATTCCATTACAGTCGGCTAACTGAGCCTTAAATGAGTTAACAAGTAAGGACTGTATATTGTGAATACTGCAATAAAAGTTTATAAATTCTAAAATTTAATAAATGGAAGATAGTGTTGAAAGTGAGTAGTTTTTTTTGTGAATTTGTGTATTAGGTCGATTCGAATTAATCGAATCGGTATTATTGAAGTGACCTTAAAGTTAATTATTCACGGTCAAAATGCATGACCAGTGGTCTAATCGTCGCTTTCGATAACGTTCTGCTTCTATCAGGTTTTTTTTTTAGTTTGAGATTAAAGCATTCGCTATGGAACAATGTAATGAAATGTTTTACGATTGTATAAATTTAATTTTATTACGAGTATTTTATAACAACTCATTTTATACTTGTAATATATTTTATATTTGCCTTGTGGCCACATGTATTACTGAATTTAATAAATAAATGAAATGAAATAATATGGTACGATATCAAATGCCAAAATCTCAAACTAAAAAAAATGGGATCGAATCAGCTCGTTATCGAAAACGAGGATTAGACCCCTGCATTATAGCAAAAATAATGAAATTTTGTCTGTATGAGTCACGCCGACGATGCTTAAAGCTAAATCTTTTTATTTATTATTTACATGATATTAAACTTAAATATATATGAGACTAATATAATATTTAAATAGCACTAGACTATCAGACATATAAAAAAATCTAAATTTTTTTGATTTTGCACTTGCATGTATACCACACACACACATAACAAGTTAAGTTACTCAAGTTAGTAGGTTATACAAAGAACTGTCAAATTTCATACGTTGAAAGTTATGGTATGTAGTTTGACAATTGGGTTTGCTCTTAGCTTGTAACAAAATTCTGGCTTCAAGCTTACGTATATGATGCTTGTGTCATGCATTTTGATCGTGAATCCTGCGCTTAAGCTAAACTAATAGAACCACAAAGCCTTTTTTTTATTTAAATTAAAAAAAATACAATGATATCAAACGATATCAATAACACCATCACAGTTCTCTAGAACAATCGATTGTCTTCTGAACTTGATATATTTCAACTACAAATATTTGCAATTTAAAAAAAACTTTTTTTTCTAGGTAAAAGTAATTAAAACGAAATTTTTTGTACGGCAAAGAAATCGGAAATAGTTTTTTTCTTAAATAAAATTGAAAACAAAAGTTTTTCGAATGAAAAGTCTAAAAAGGAGTATTTAAAAATTGTCACTTGTGAGAATGCATCAGCGTGAGTGAAAAAACTATTTTTGGTTCGTTTTATAATTTTTCAACAATTTTGATTTACTGTCAATTTATCAAGTGTTTCTTTTGTGATTTCAAATAACGATTAAGGGCTAATAAATCAGTGCATTGTAATCTCTATTTTTGTTTTCAAATGTGTTTAAACTAGCAAACCTATAAATCAATACAGTATTTAAACCATCTGTAAACGCATCAAATTGGCCATTTAAATACCAATACAAGCCATATGGTTTTGTTACTTACAGACCATATGTTTTGCATTAAAAGAGAACTCAACTTTTTTCCAAGCTTCTACTTTTTCTTCAGATTTTGTTCGAACTGTGTTCTTATACTCTATTATTCTTTTATACTTCTCTACTTCTCCAAACATAAATATAATTCCTTTCAGAGTAAAATTTGGCGACTTTTTTTTACATTTATTCTAGTGCTGCCACAATATTATTTTTTAAGCTATACATAACGTATGGTTCACTCATTTACTGCTGTTGAGTTTAAGTTTGAGTTTAGTTTAACTAAATCAGCATTTAAGCTTTGAATGATTTATTAGCCGCAAGGCAGCAGGGGTATACTGTGTGTACGTACTAAAAGTGAGCACAAGCCCTGAAAAATTGCAAAGTATTGTATTTTTTTCAAGAGCGAATATTGTTTGTAGTGGTTATCGTAATTGAGTGTAAAGCAAAAATAGAGAACAATGAAACAAAAAACAAAAGTGTGCAATATTTTTATTATACACAATATAGTGCACAATACTTCATTTCAAAAACTCAAAATTTCATGAAATATTAAATGATAAGAAAACTTTTTACAATGGATATACCATTGTGAAAGATACTATTTTTATTTTAATTATTTATTTATTTTATTTTTTAGTCTTAAATTAATAAATTATAAAACTTAGAAAAGTATCGCATACAAACTTACACGCTTAAGTAATCTACGTTGTTTGTTTTTTATTTTACACTTGTGGGCTCATTTTAAAATTGTCATTCGGTGTGCACTAGTGAAATATGCTTCGACACTACAATAACTAATTCCCTTACTTAGCAGATAAACAAATGTTGTTGCATACTTTTGCCATAATAGAATAAACAGTTTTAGTGTTCTCATAAAATCAAGAGCTCTAAAAAGAGAGAACAATTCAAAACTGTACACCAATAAGATTAAGCAAGCAAACATCTTGTGCTCACCTCTAGTGCGTACATAAATACATACATATGTACATATTTATGTATTTCATATATTAATTAAAACTATGAACACAATATAATGATACAAATTGATGTACAAGGGAGAGTATAAACATTAATCAGCTGATGTATTTTATGCATTTTTTTAAGAAATTTGTTGCACAAAACTTTTTATATTTGATAATAGCAGCGCTTAAGAAAATAATGTGATATGAAAAATTACTTGGCATGAATTTCTAAAGCATTTTTTTATAGCAAATAAAAAAAAGAAATACAAGCAACTAATTTCATAAAAAAATTCCCAAATTAAATTACATAAATTTCAAATTTGAATAATATATTAATAAACAATCATTTCAGCAGCAAAAGTTCTTCCATTGTAATGTTGTACTTCGATAAATTACCAGCAACCCATTCGTCTAATTTTTCAATCATATCGGCTGATAATTCCTTTTTATATCCATCAACTTTGCCTTCTCGTATAAAACTAGAATTAGAATTAGAATAAAATTAATATATATCTTCAAATAAACAGGTATATATATAAGTAAATATTAAAACCCACTTGTGATGTTCATAAGGTAAACCCCACTTCTTACGAACTTGTTCAAACTCCCAATGATGATTCGTTTTTGGATTATTTTTCATCTCTTCAAACGACAAATGCTTTAACATTCTCTCCATTGTCTCCTCGGTTATGGTTTTGTTTAGAAATTTACAGACATCTGTAATGACTTGGCGTAAATCCATTTTCATACGTTCAAAGCTGGTATAGTAAATCCATGACTCATTGCGCAGTGTATAAAATTCAGTTAAATTTGAAAATGGTTCTTGTATTGTAGGCCCAACCATTTGTTGAGCAATGTATTGATCAATAGTTTTGTCCATGGAAACACCCATACTACGTGTATGATAATATTCCGAGACATAAGCATCACGTATGTTACGTGCAACATAGACCAGCTGTGTTGTGTTATAAATGAATTTTATCGAGTTCAATGTTACTTTTTTACGTTTTCATTACCTTAGGTTTTTTTTCCCAAATTTGAGCCGGCAGCAGAGGTAAACAGAAATGAGTTTTTATCAGTCTGGGTCGGGTTAAATTTTCCAAAGGCTTAAATGCAGTTTCCAAATTCTCATTTATTATGTACTCAAATCTGCAATAAAAAATATGTACTCGTATTATTCGAAAAATCTCTTCCAATTTTTATACATATAGCTCATTTACTTGAAGAACGTTCTAACTCAAAAAAATATTGTTTTAGAGAAAACGAATTTAAAGTTCTGAATTTATACACAACATAATGTGAAAAGAAAATTTTATTATTTTGGGGGAGTGAGAGTAGAAGAAATAAAAAAAATTACGGCCACCATAATGTACATGCGTGACGCTTGTTTATATACGCGCCCATGCATATGAAGAAGCCAGCATCACAAATTTTTCAGTCACGAAGTATTTTCTTCTTTAATCCTATACCTGCAATAACTGAATCAAATGTCTTACCAACAGTGTTATTTAGAGTTTGTTTTAGAAAATTTCGCTGTAGTAAAGCATTTGAAAAATCCCGTATTTCTTAAAGGTTCTTGCAAGTGGTCTTGTGCAGGGGTCTTATATACATACATCATAAAAAAATAAATATTTTGCATACGCTTTGCATACTAGATGTATAGTTATGCCGAATAGCAAGGAATTTCGGGAAAAAAATTTGCCTTCCCCGCTTCACGAATAATGCCCCATATAGTTTTATGAAATTTTTGCATAACGTGATTTTTGATTTATGACGTTGTTCAAGTAAATGGACAATATATGCATATAAACCGAAGATAGCAATATTATTAGAATGAAACCATCCAGAAGTAATGTTTCTTTGCAAAAAAATTATGTTTTGAATTCTCTAACATAATAATGTTATTTTAAAATTAGACCCCTTTTCAACACGCAAAGTTAATTCAGCTCAGTGAAAGAAAGATGTAGTAGTACAGTCTCTTTCTGTCTTTCTGTCAGCTGAGAGCAAAGTAAACTTCGTGTGTGGAAAAGACGTGTTAGTGAAATATGAGTATAAATAACACACCTTTTAGAAACGAAAAGTTTACTTTGCAAAATCTTAGTTCAGCTGGGAGAAAAACAGAAAAAGAAGTTTCCACAATGCAAGCAAGCGACTCGTCTAGCAAATTTGTATAGGAACCACTCAAAAATTAAAGTGCTTTTCATATATTTTTTCTAGACAAGTCGCTTGCTTGCATTGTTTAAACTACACGATACTATTCATCCCTCTGTCTTTCACATCGCTGATTTAAGGCTTTGCAAAGTAAATTTTGCGTGTGTATAAGGGGTATAACGCATAATTGAATTCATTATTTATAACACAAGATAAGTCCGTTCTTACCACAATTATATTTATAGCTAAACTAAACAGGGATTTTTGTTAGTGCCAAAAAAAATTTTAGCGTCAAAATTATTAAAATAATTATAGCAAATTTTATTAGAAATAAAACTGAGTGAAATAAATTTTAACGTTTACCCTGGGCGGAGGATTTTACCTTCCTTAAATGCAAATACATAAAATATAAAAATATTAAAAATATTTTGACAAAAATTGAACCTACTCAGCCTGTCTAAGGAACGTTTTCGTTCGACACTTATATATCGTCAGCTGAAACGCAAAACCACGTAACTAACAAAAATTTGACTATTACATTAATTATTGACTTTATCATAAAAATCAGCTGAATTAAAAATAAAAATAAAGAAACCTTACTTCAGTCACTTGAATAATTTTGTTTGTGTATTAAAATCTCACAGCCCTATTTATAAAAATTACCAAGTCTTTATAAAGGGTTTTTAAGAAAAATTTCCATGTAAACTTTTTCTTATTAATACTTTGTAAAGGCTTAATAAGTTTTATAAATAAAGCTGTCAATCTTTAGCTGGGGAGGCATATCAATTTTATTTTTATTGTTATTAAGTTGGAAAAATAAATACAAGTCCTTACAAACTAAAAATTACAATACTTGAAAGGATGGCTTTGGTTGTTTTTTATTATCACACTGTAAATAATGCTTAAATTGTCAATATCTTCTTTTTTTGTGTTGAGTTTTTTCTCTCTCCTGTATAATTTTAAAAAGTGTAGTTCCATAATTTTCCACTTCAGGTAACGGTATTTACATATGTACATACACATGGGCATATGCATCTTATTATGTCTTTATATTGAAAACGAAAACATATGCTCACATTTTATTGTTAAGCCCTCCATTCATTCATTTGGTTTAGATTAGGGATGTAATGAATACCGATAGCGATTCCGATATATCGGCGATATTTCTGATTTGCCAATATATCGATATCGGCGATATTTTACTGTCGATACGGCGATACTTCTTAAATTTGTTTAAAGCTGTTTTGAACAAACAATTCAATTTCAACGATTTTTTTTCATAATAACTAAGAGATATAATATATTAACGTACCTTTTCACAATGTATGGTTAAGAGTTAACGTGAACTTTAACTGACAGTTCTTCATACAAAACTTGCGTTAAAGTCCATGTTATCTTTTAACCATTGTGAAAAGGTACGTAAAAGCTGAACGTAAAGTGTAAACAGAAAAATTAAACGTTTCTTTTGCTTTGCTTTGCACCATAGTAGTGAAATGTTCTCTCAATGCTAAATCATGTATGTATTTAAAAAAAATATTTTAATAAAATTATGTTAAACTTAAAAAATAATTTGGTTTTTGTTAATTCCAGAATTAATTCAAAAATCAATTTTATATATTAATAATCTCTTACACTATAATTTTGTATTATAAAAGATTTTGTTAATTTTAACTTGAGTTCAGTTTCAATATGCGTATCGGTATCGGGATTGGTAATGGCAATATTTCTTTTCGAGTATCGGTATATGTATCGGAACGGCAAAACGGCGTATCGTTACATCCCTAGTTTAGATATAAAAAAATTGTAATAAAAATATTGTTTGTTTAAAATAAACTCTCGAAATAAATTGTCGAAAGAATGTTTTATTTTGAAATCGGGAGCCTGCCTGTCTGCGAACTTTGTTATTACGAAAAATTATTTGAAATTTATGCATGTTTAGAAATGGTGTATAATTATGAGCAAATCAACTTGACATATGTACATATGTATGTATGTAAATTATTTAAACTAAACTTATTTTAACTGGCAATTATCCAAAAAAGAAAGTCTTTAAACTTACTCCATAAACGGTGAACGAAATTCCAAATCTATTTTTAAAGCCGTCTCAAAAGCAAAATCATTCATAACCAACCACAACAATTCTTGCATCCAGGTGGTGCCACACTTCGGCAATGTCACCAGCCAGACGTCATCGGCGAACACTTCGAGTTCATGCACTCTTTTAAGAAAATCCAAACGATCTGCACGATGGTGTATTATACGCTTTGACCAGTCTTTGTTTATTAGATCGGTGGGATAACGTTGAGGTTTTACTTCAATCAACTTGAACATAGTGATTAATTTATTGTTGTTGTTGTTTTTGCTGCTGCTGCTGGTGCGGCTTCTTATCTAGCTACAAATGACTGCACAGCTGTGCTGTGGGTGAATGCTATTTGAGTACTAAAAGAAACAAAATTTTGTTGTTAAAGTATTACAAATGTTTAAGTTAAAAGCACCGGCAGTGTATTAAAGCTTTTTCCCTCCCAGCGGTTAAGATTACAAGGCGTTAACCAAGCAGGCCTCTTAGATGGTTTGTCTGAGGGAACAAATTCTTCTATAGCAGATCTAATAACAACGTTTAAAATTAGCAGATGCTGACTTAACAATTTTTAATTATTCACTTTTCATTCCTTAATTGGGATGACATGAAAACGATTTCATGCTGGCGATTTTAGTGACCAATTTTTTATGGGCCTCCAAATATTTCGAAAATCATTGCATTCTCAAAAAATAGTATCATCAGTTTTTGGCTAACAGCTAATTCAGACCTTTCGATAGCGCTCAACTATAAATGGCAAAAATGTAGCTTAGAGTCTAAAAAACAAATCGGGACTGCTAATTTTTTCTAACAATATTTGACAAAGTTGTAGCTACGGTAAAGCTGGACAATTTTTGTCAACGTGTCAATACAATCTGAACGCGTCTAGGCACCATACAAGCTCATGTAGACCACTTTTTACATTAGTAAATCAACGCACCTTATGTTTTTGTAAGGCGAATGTTATTTTCCTTTCATTTCCTGATCTTGTGTATAACAAAGCAAATACTAGTTAGAAAAATATCTTATTAAATAGTATATGGTATTAATTCTTGTAAATACAATTTAAAGCATTAAGCACATTCGCGACAGGAAGCTACCGACTAATAAATGTCGAGGATAAAATGCACATGTTTCTATAAGAATGATTATTTTGTCGACAGCAACGCAACCTGGGGGCTGGTTGTTGTCCATGCTAATTTTTTTTATGTAAAAAATAAATTGATTATTTTTATAAATGCGAAATATTTGAAGGTGGAAATATTGACATTAGTATTTATACTTGAATATCAAGTGCTAGTAGCTGGCTACGAGGCGACAAATGCAGCTAGCGGCATTTGAAGTTTTGTGGTCGTGTAGTCTGATGTGCTGAATATGTTTAATGCATAGCACCAAAGAAGATCTAACTTCAGATTGGAACACTCAATTTTGCTAAGCTATTTTTAATGGATATAAAATAAATATTCAAATATAGTTTCTAACAAAATTTTTTTAAGACAAAGATTAATATCTCACTAAAAAGAAAAACTCAACAAAATTTTACATATCTATTGATAGTTCCAATTTAATACAATTGTGTTAGACTTTATTATAAAGAAATGATTCTTGTACTTAACAATTTATAAATGGTAGACAATGAACGTTTTTCTATTTTTATTGTTGAATATTTAAAATTTTATTAATTTGTAATTTTCTTCACACATCAGGCAGAGAAAGGATATTTACTTTAGCAGCAATAGTTCATCCAGTGTTGTATTATATTTGGAAAAATTTTCAGCGACCCATTCATCCAATTTTTTTACCATTTCGGGTGATAACTCACTCTTATAACCGTTAACTAATCCCTTGCGTACAAAACTATAATATAAATACAAAAAAAATGTGAGAAACATGATTAATATTCTTTCATTTAGATACATTTACATTTCTGCAAACATTTGAACAAAAAAGCGTAGTACTAATGAAAAACATTTTGATTCACACATTTGTTAAGTTACACAGTTTCATACATAACTAATAGACAAAATCATAGAACGAACATTATGGGAAAATATTTAACTTAATAAGGTCTTATCTGAATCAAAATATTTTTCAATGGTGTTTAGTGTCAACGCTTTTTTGTTAAAATGTCAGCACAAGTGAGAACGTACCTTAACATTTTCAATAACATTTAAGGGGTCCAGCTATAACTGTTGATACGCTGGACCATGTTTGAAAAAGATTTGTCTTAGTACTTTTTTCATTTAGTTATATTTTCTTTAAATTTTTTATATAAGAAATTTTACTTTAATTAAATTTATTTATTTGATATATTGTCAAAGTGTAAATACAATAGGTCTGTTCATTTACTTTCCCAGTAGAAACTAGCAACGAGAGAGTAAGGCGGAAGTTACAAAATTACTCTCCCAAATATGAAAAAGTAAATGAACGCTTTACTTGTAAAAACTTACAAGAAAATTTTTTTCATATTAGAACCATTCCTGGAAATCATGATACAATTGTACTTTTTCTGATGTATTTTGTTTGATAATATTTTAAATTGCATTTTTTTTTTTGAAATTTGCATTTAATATCAAATTATTTACACAGTTTTCATGTATTTTTTACTATTTTTATACATTTTTCATAATTTTTTAATTTTATTCATTAACAAATACAAAAATTCCACTTTCCATCTCTGAATATATATGAGAAACAAACAAAATTATTTGCCAAAAAAATTGAATTTATGTGGCTTAATGAAAGAAAAACCATAAATTAAGAAAACATGCTTTCTTTTTTTACATGTTTTTTACAAAGAAATTGACATTTTTTCAGATTTCCTTTTTCAGATATTTTTAAAATAATTTATTTGACAACAAAACAAACAACAGGTGGTTGGATAATTATTGCAAGTAAAAATTTTACTAGCAACAGTTTGTAGGAATTTTTTTGTCTCTCAATTTTTTCACTCTTTTGGTGCTCTGTCCTTGCAAACTTTTTGAGTTAATGAACACTTTCCAGTAACAATTTTTAGTAAATGAACAAACCTAATAATTGAAATTTATTTGCTGGATTTGGTTCAGGCAAATAAATTTCAATTATTGTAAGAAATTTTACTTTTGAAAGGTACCAGTATTTGCAAGTCATGCCATGCTTACGATGCGGTTATCGCTATACATCCAAAATGCCTTGACAATTATCATAATCTGAGAGAGTTAATAAAAACCTACACAATAATATATATAAAGCACATACATACATACAGAATTTACATATATTTAGTTTTAACCTACTTGTGAGATTCGTAAGGTAAAGCCAATTTCTGGCGATCTTGTTCAAACTCCCAATGATGATTTGTTTTCGGGTTATTTTTCATTTCTTCAAATGATAAATGCTTTAACATTCTCTCCATGATCTCTTCCGTTATGGTTTTGTTGAGAAAATTGCAGACGTCCGTAATAACTTGACGTAAATTAAGTTTCATGCTCTTAAAGCTGGTATAGTACAACCAAGGTTCATTTCTTAACGCGTAAAATTCGGTTATATGTAAAAATGGATCACTCGTATATTCTCCCTCTATATACGAGTCAATAAATTGGTCTAGAGTCTTATCCATAGCGAAACCCAAACTGCGGCTGTGGTAAAAATATGAGACATAGGCATCTTTGATGTTGCGCGCAACATAAACAACCTTAAATAAAATATAAATTAGATGGATGGTCTAAAGGATGTTCCATTTACCTACCTTAGGTTTTTTGTCCCAAATTTGTGCTGGTAGCAGAGGCAAACATAAATGTGTTTTAATAAGCCGGGGCCTAGTTAAACTTTCAATGGGCTTAAATGCGGTTTCCAAGTTTTTGTTGAGTGAGTAATCAAATCTGTTTACAATTGAATTGTTAATACAAAATACACTTACAGTCTTATTTATAAAAATTATTAAGTCTTTACAAAGGATTTTTAAAATAGATTTTCACTCAAAATTTTCTAATTAAGCCTTTATAAAGCCTTGATAGTTTTTATAAATAAGACCTTCACGTTTTATAATTTTTTTTTTGTATTTTGTGTACTTACTCTAAAAATGGTGTCCTCACTTCTAAGTGCTCCTTTTTAGCCGTCTCAAAATCAAAATCATTCATTACCAACCATAACAATTCCTGCATCCAAGTCGTGCCAGATTTTGGCAATGTCACCAGCCACACATCATCATCGAACACTTCTAATTCATGTACTTTTTCTATAAAATCTATACGATCTGAATAATATTGTGTGTAACGCTGTGACCAGTCTTTATTTATTATATTTGTGGGATATCGCTGTACTTTAACTTCTCTAAATTTCGACATAATTTTATTATTTAATTTTTTTGTTACGATTTCGAATGCTTCTACTAAGCAACTTGCGGTACGGAACTGATATCAGCCAGATAACTGCTAAAGCTCTAACTTAAAAACATTGCTCTTCAATTTATCAGCACCAGCGTTACCAGCTTAGCTTATTTTTATTTATTTTATTTTATACGTATCTAATGAATCCACACGAACATTAATTAATACAGTCAAATCCCGATAATTCTTATCCCGATAAATCGTTATTCCCGATAATTCGTAATAAACTGTCGGTCCTTTGAAAAAATCGCGTAATTCGTAAAATTTTCATGCATTTTGGTCCCCTCGCTAGTTTGTAATTTTTAAAATCTTTTTTACCTTTTATAAATCGTAATTGTTTGCTAACTACCACTTATAACTCGTAATAAAAACAACGGAAACATGGAAATAAATTTTTTGTTCACCGCTATTTTTTTTGCGTGGATTTTTGCTTTTGTTTGTGTGTGTATTTATTTTCTTCTTATGATCAGTTTAATAATAAAGAAACATTTTTTTTATCGTTTTAGTAAATAAATTGAAAAACTCCGTTAATTTGTATTTATTTTATTTTAACTTCGTTAAATCGAAACCCCGCTAAATCGAAAACCCCTATAATTCGTAAGAAACGGCCGGTCCCTTGCGATTACGAATTATCGAGATTTGACTGTATATCAACACAGTTAATGAACTGATATCAGAGTACTACACATACAGATCTTCTAAAATGAAAAAGCACTGATAAGAAAATTGATATCTTGCGCTTTTGAATGACTCTGCATTTATTTGTACTATTATATTCCATTTTTAATATAAGATAAGAAATATAAGAGAGAATTTAGTTTTCATCATTATTAATTTGATAAAAAATTTCCTCAAAATGTTGAATTAAAAAAATAAATTATTTACCTTAGTATTTGAAATAAAAAAATGGTAAGTTATGGACACCAACTTCACTCAATGCATTCAAAGAAAGTTTATTATTATTTTTTATTTTCCATAAAAATTTTATGAGATGGAAATATTTGGTAAAAAGTTTAACATGATAGAGAATGTCTACCAACAACTTTAGTCAAATTGTAGTTTGTTAAAATTTTTATATACATACATATGTCATTTTTCCTCAAATTCCTGGCAACGCTGATCCACAATAAGCATTATCTTTTTCTTTTATTATATAGTTACATACTAGATATATGTACATTAGTGTGTCCCGAAGAAAAACCTTTCGATTTTTATAGGTACCCCAGCATTTTTTGAAAGCTTGAACTTGTAAAATGTCTACTGAAATTTAAAAAAAAAACTAAAAATTCAGCTCAAAAAGTGGATAAATTCTGAGCCATTAAAAAAAAATTTAATTTGCTCATACCGTTCCAAAGTTATAGCCTTTTTAAATTTTGTACCCATTTTGTGTTGCCAAGCTTTTTGTAATGGATATAATTTCTAACAAAATTTTCTTAAGGCAAAAAATAATATCTCATTAGGAAGAAAACTTTGTTACAATAAAATGTTATAAATCGGTTGATAATTTCAAATTGTTACAAAGTATTATGTTAGATTTTATTAAGAAGAAGCGATTATTGCAAGTAGCAGATCATAATAAAATGGTTGACAATCAACGTTTTTTTATTTCATTGTTCCATGTTTAAAATTTTATTAATTTGTAATTTTCTTCAGACACCAGGCATGAAAGATATTTACTTAAGCAGCAGTAATTCCTCCAGTGTTATATTATAATTAGACAAATTTTCAGTGACCCATTTATCCATTTTTTCCACCATTTCGGGTGATAATTCGCTCTTATATCCATTAACTAATCCTTTGCGTACAAAACTACAATATGAATACAAACAAAAAAAAAAAGAATGTGAACAACATGTATGAGTTACCTCTCTCATATAAAATATGGGTTTGTTTTATGACTAACTATTTCTAAAATATTCTGGGCTTCTAGCAATAGCCGTTTACGGGGTGTACCTTGTTTGAAAAAAAAATTTGTTTTAATACTCTTTTGCATTTTGCATTTTTTCTTCTGTGTTACTTTTGAAAGGTATTTGGAAGTCATGCTTAATAGTCTCTTATACTTGACCATTCGATTCATCAAATATTTTGTAGAATTTTTTTCAATATTGTAATTGCATTGAGGAGTTTCTAAGACTTAATTAATTTATGGCATATCTCGATGATGTCAATTTGGGCGTGACTTGAAAACAATTAAAAAATAATGTTTTATTTTATATATGCTGTCTTCAAAGAAAATACAACGAAATGCAGCAAAAGTGCTAAATCAGCTTACCCTACGGCTATAACTAGAGCCCTAAAATGTCTTGGTAATCGTCATAACTTGAAAAAAAAATTATTTTCGTTATCCACAAATAGAGCAGATATAGAATTTTTCCAAATGCTTTTTTTCAACGCACTTGTGAGATTCGTAAGGTAAATTCAATTTCTGGCGAATTTGTTCACCTTCCCAAAGATGATTTGTTTTTGGGTTATTTTTCATTTCTTCAAACGACAAATGCTTTAACATTTTCTCCATGATCTCTTCCGTTATGGTTTTGTTGAGAAAATTGCAGACGTCCGTAATAACTTGACGTAAATTAAGTTTCATGCTCTCAAAGCTGGTATAGTACAACCAAGCTTCACTTCTTAACGCGTAAAATTCGGTTATATGTAAAAATGGGTCATCCCAATATTCTTCATCCGTATGGGAGTCAACAAATTGATCTATAGTCTTATCCATTGCGAATCCCAAGCTGCGGTCATGATAAAAACTTGACACATAGGCATCTTTGATGTTGCGAGCAACATAAATTACCTAAAATAAAATGAAAACTAAATGGATGGTCTAAAGGATGTTGCTTTTACCTACTTTAGGTTTTTTATCCCAAATTTGTGCTGGCAGTAGAGGCAAACATAAATGTGTTTTAATAAGCCGAGGCCTAGTTAAACTTTCAATGGGCTTAAGTGCGGCTTCGAAGTTTTTGTTGAGTATATAATCAAATCTGTTTAAATTGAATTGTTAACACACAATTCACTTAAATTTTATAATTTGTTTTTTTTTTTGTTTATTTAGCTTACTCCAAAAATGGTGTCCTCACTTCTAAGTGCTCCTTTTTAGCCGTCTCAAAATCAAAATCATTCATTACCAACCATAACAATTCCTGCATCCAAGTCGTGCCACATTTTGGCAATGTCACCAGCCACACATCATCATCAAAGACTTCTAATTCATGTACTTTTTCGATAAAATCTAAACGATCTGAATAATATTTTATGTGACGCTGTGACCAGTCTTTATTTATTAGATTTGTAGGATATCGCTGTACTTTTACTTCGCTAAATTTGGACATACTTTTATTATTTTGTTGGTTGCAAATTCGAAAGCTTACACTAAACAACTTGAGGTTTGGAACCGATATCAGCAAGGTAAATGCTAAAGCTCTAAATTAAATAGCTCTCCAGTTTATCAGCACCAGCGTTACCAGCTTGGCTTTTTGTTTTGTTTTGATGAGTTCTTGCCTAGAGCACAATACCCCATATTCTAATTGCCGCCCAATGCAGAAACAGTGCTGAGAAAATTGATGTCTGCACTTTTAAATTACTCTGCTTATATTTTTACTATTATGGTCTATTTTTAATATAATGCTAAGGTTTTCCATACTGGATCTTAGAATCGCAAAGTTTTTTAATCCACATCAAAAAGAGAGGTGATAGCCTTTTTAATCAAGGAAGTTTCAAAATTCATTTTGAAAATATATTCATGAGAATTCATACCGCAATTCATAATGTTAAAACAAAAATAATTTTAATTGCATTATAATTTAAAATTACCACAAATTAGTAAATTTAGGACACCAACTTCACTCAATGCACTCATGATTTTGTAAAAAAGAAATAAAATTCGCTAATTTTAAATTTCCAAAATTTTTTAGAAAATTTTTGACACAACGTTTAATACCGTAGAAAACTTCTTACAATAAGTTTAGTAAAATTGTAATTTAGTAACGTTTTTATATAACGGGCTTTTTGAATTCGATACAGCTTATTTTTACTACACATGCTGGCAACGCTGATCAACACTTTCAATATGCATTACCTTATCTTTTATTATTTGTATGAATTGTATTAGTTATCTATGACTATATAATCTTATAAATAATCAAGTAGATTGTGTGGTACCATAACTGCATATGATATAAACAATACACAGTCGTGGACTTAGACCTGCTCCGCCCTCGGCACTCTTTGATATGCCGCCTTTTTTGATTATACAGAATCGATTATAAGAAAAAACATACAAATAATTTTTAAATCCTTAAATGATTGTGTATTAATTTTGATTAATTTATGTGTATCTATATATAAAGGGTGTTTTTTAAAGAGGTATAAAACTTTAAGTTAACAACTTTTTTTAAACTGGCGGCCATGATGTTAGCTGCCAAATGATTTATGTTTAGTTTAGTTTGGCGTTTCAACATGACGCCTAAGCTTGTGTTCATAGTTTTCCTCGAAATGCGTATCGTACACTACGTCAATTTTACGTTCAATATAATTGTCCATCAGAGCGATTAATTCGATTAACTATAGAATATTTTCACACCACGTTTACTCTAATTCAGTGATCCCCACACTCATACATTCACATTTATATTTGTGTTGGTGCTTCGTTTTTGAGCGTAATATATTTTTCTCTCATCATAAAATTCTAATTCGAGTAAATTTATCGGATATTTCAAAAAATAGAAAACATTGAAATTAAACTAATATAAAAAGAACCCATTGTCGTCTAGTAACATGCGACTACACATCCGGCACATAATAATTGTATGAAATTAAAGTGGTAGCCCTGGTTGTAGTAACCCAGCTATCATTTGGGTGATAATCTTTTACAGACATATCATACATGATTTTCCTCAGATCACTTGTGATGATTAAAAACTCATTTATCACGTGGTGATAAAATAGGATTCACTTATGATTAATTTGTAAGATCAAATAATGATTTCTTAATAGTATTATATCTTCTATTGCTATCAGGGTGACTGAAGGCATTTTCAAAAAGTGGCACCAAAATAGGGGCTTACGGCCAATTTCACCAACCCTATTTAAATATCAATTCATATTTAAATGTCGATTTTAATTCATTTTTGTATAGAAAAATTACTTTTAAATATGAATTGATGTTTAAATAAGTTGGTGAAATTGGCCCTTAATAAAAAAAGAGCTTCATTAATAAAAACGAGACAACTATAATTAACTTCTTGTTTTTAATGTATTATTATACAATTTACTTTAAAATAAGGGGGACAAAAAGTGACAAGGAAGTCGAAAAAGTGCTAATTTGCCACTTTAGTCCATCAAACGGTCACGCTAATTGCTATAAGTAAGTAGTTGTTGTTAATAACACTGTGCTAGTTCAAAAATGTAACAAGTGGGAGACCTTTTGGGCAAACCTAATTCGAGTACGCTGAATCCAATGGTGCTAACCATTTTTTTAGGTTAACTTTTGCTTAAAAAATAACTGAGGTTGAAAACTTGGTTAAAAGCACTAAGCGTAATCGGATTAGATTTACCCACCAGGTCCGCTGCTTGTTACAAAAAAAGTTTCGAATTCGAGCACAGTGTAATTTTGTAAAATACAGATTCTATTTTCTATTTTTATAGTTGTATTTCCTGTAAAGTACAACTAAAGCTGTTTTATGTTTCATCAAATTTGATAGATTAAAATTAAAAAATAACATATAAAAAATCTATTATTGCTATATTGATTATTGTTCTTCATACGAAACTTGTTGTTAAATTCCCCATTAGTTTTTAATTTTACATTGGGAAAAGGGCCGTTATTAATTTTTGTAAATATACTTTAACAACGAAAAAGATTAAACTTCAGTTTGGCACTACCGGAACACTTAACTTTGAAAAGCTTTTTTTAATGCATATAAAATAAATATGTATTTAAGTATAATTTTTCAAAAATTATATAATTATAATTTTCTTAACCCCCCGTTGTCACATGCAAGTGCAAGTGAAAAAAACTCAATACACTCGCATTTTTTACTAACACAGCCACAGTTATATCAGCCAGCTTGCAATGGATTTTTGAAGCAAGTAAATTTTTACACTTGTCGCAAGTAAAGTGACAAAACGAAAAACAGTGTTGCCGAGTACATAGTTATTTCATTAATTTTAATAATATTATAGCTAATTTTTGGTATATATGAAAAGGATATTGATAAATGACACCAAGGCTCGTTTTAGAGCCCTATTCGAGTATAAATTTCATGTTTTAATAAAGAAATATATTAACAACACAATTGAAGATCAATATTGACTACTTGGTAACACTGCACTGTTGAAGTAAAACTATTTTTGCTACAACTTGCATTGTGCTGTGTAGCCACTCAAAAAATTTTTGTTTTTTGGGCATTTCTCCTGATTTTCGTTAGTAATACATACACACTACTTGCTAGTAATTACTGGCATGTGACAAAGGGGGGTAAGGCAAAGGTTAATATCACAGTAAAAAGAAAAACATGAAAAAAATTTACAAATATATTTATAGTTCCAATTTATTACAATTACAATAAAATCTAACATTTTATTAAAAAGTAACCATTTTTATATTTAACAGTTCTGTGGAAAAAGGAAAAAGTGCTTATGACTCGTAATTTCAAAATATTTCAATAGCGTTTATATGGAAATATTTTTAAATTACGAGTCGTATTGAATGCTATAATTTGCACCCTGATTTTGAGTTAATTACACCTCTGTAGTCTTGATAGTCGAAAGTACTCCTGGGCAAAATCTAAATTATTTTGTGTGATGTTTGAGGAAGTTATAGCGCAATAACTTGCTGCTTATATTTTTTCCACTTGTAATTTTATAAGGAATAACAGCTTAATTCGGGGCTTACTCTTTGATATATTTAAAATTGAGTGTATCGCTTATATTGTGTAGAACGATCTTTTCTGTGATAGTTTTAAATTAACAACGAATTTTAAAATTTAACTGCAGAAGAAATAAATTTCTGAAAATCGTCTTCAAAGTTTAAAAGTGTTCTCCTAAAAAACAGTAAACAGTAAACAGTACCTATTCCCACATACATATGTAGTTCATAAATGGTAGACAAGCAAAGTTTTCTTATTTTATTGTTCAATATTTAAAATTTTATAAATTTGTAATTTTCTGCATATACCAGGCATGAAAGATATTTACTCAAGCAGCAATAATTCATCCAGTGTTGTATGATATTTTGAAAAATTTTCAGCAACCCATTTATCCATTTTTTCCACCATTTCGGGTGATAACTCACTCTTATATCCGTTAACTAATCCTTTGCGTACAAAACTACAATATGAATACAAACAAAAAAAAAAAAGAATGTGAACAACATGTGTGAGTCTCTGATATAAAAAATTGGGTTTTACAAACTATTTCAAAAATATGTTGGGCTTCTAGCTATAGCCGTTTACCGATTACCGTTTGTTTTAATACTCTTTTGCATTTTGTCACATTTTCTTTTGTGTTCCTTTTGAAAGGTATTTGCAAGTCATGCCCAATAGTCTCTTATACTTGACCATTCGTTCGTTTTGTAGAAAACTTAATTAATTTATGGCTCGATGATGTAAAATTGGGCGTGGCTAATTAACAAATAATGTTTAACTTTATATATGCTGTCTTCAGAGAAAATACAACAAAATGCAGCAAAAGTGCTAAAAAAAAGTACGATAAGGTTGTCTTTAGAGCCCCAAAGTGTCTTGGTAATCGTCATATTTTGGTTATAGAGGGTTAAATAAAAAACCTATTTTCATTAGCCACTCTAATACAAATACAGCACATATAGAATTTTTCCAAATGCTTTCTTTCAACGTACTTGTGAGATTCGTAAGGTAAAGCAAATTTCTGTCGAATTTGATCAGACTCCCAAAGATGATTTGTTTTCGGGTTATTTTTCATTTCTTCAAACGATAAATGCTTTAACATTCTCTCCATGATCTCTTCCGTTATGGTTTTATTGAGAAAGTTACAGACATCCGTAATAACTTGACGTAAGTTCAGTTTCATTCTCTCAAAGCTGGTATAGTACAACCAGGGTTCATTTCTTAACGCGTAAAATTCTGTTATATGTAAAAATGGATCATCCGAATGTTCTCCATCTGTAAGGGAGTCAACAAATTGGTCTAGAGTCTTATCCATTGCGAAACCCAAACTGCGGTTGTGATAAAAATGTGAGACATAGGCATCTTTGATGTTGCGAGCAACATAAATTACCTAAAATAAAATGAAAATTAAATGGATGGTCTAAAGGATGTTGCATTTACCTACTTTAGGTTTTTTATCCCAAATTTGTGCTGGCAGTAGAGGCAAACATAAATGTGTTTTAATAAGGCGGGGCCTAATTAAAATTTCAATGGGTTTAAATGCGGTTTCCAAGTTTTGGTTGAGTAGACCATTTAATCTGTTTACAATTGAATTGTTAACACACAATACAAATACATTATATAAATTTTTTAAATTTATTTAGCTTACTCCAAACATGGTGTCCTTAATTCTAAGTGCTCCTTTTTAGCCGTCTCAAAATTAAAATCATTTATAACCAACCATAACAATTCTTGCATCCAAGTCGTACCAGATTTTGGCAATGTCACCAGCCATACATCATCATCAAACACTTCAAATTCATGTACTTTTTCGATCAAATTTATTGAACTTGAATAAAATTTTGTGTGACGCTGTGACCAGTCTTTGTTTATTAGATTTGTAGGATATCGCTGTACTTTAACTTCGCTAAATTTGGACATACTTTTATTATTTTGATTGTTGCCAATTCGAAAGCTTCCACTAAACAACTTGAGGTTTGGAACTGACATCAGCAAGGTAACTGCTAAAGCTCTAACTTAAATAGCTATTCAGTTTATCAGCACCAGCGTTACCAGCTCAGGTTATTTTGATTACGTTTATTTTATACGTATCTACGTATCACATGAACACTAATTTATCTAGTTGATTAGTTCCTGCTATAAGCTCACATCAGTATTTTTGACGCACATACTTGATGAGTTCTTGTTTAGAGCACAATAACCCATATTCTAAATGCCTCCGAATGCAGAAACAGTGCTGAGAAAATTGATGTCTGCACTTTTAAATTACTCAGCATATATTTTTACTATTATAGTCTATTTTTAATATAATGCTAAGGTTTTCCATATTGGATCTTAGAATCGCAAAGTTTATTAATCCACATCAAAAAGAGAGGTGATAGCCTCAATTATACGCAATTCATAATGTTGAAACATAAATAATGTTTAGTTAATTTCAATTATTATTGTTCGAACTTCATTTGTTTCTATATCCATTTGCATAAAAGTAACGTACATATATAAAAGCAGAAATCTACATCAACTGATACCACACACAGTGGACCAAACACAAAAGAACGCTGATGATGAAGGTTTAATGGCCTTCGAACATAGTTGTTCCTTCCGTTCAACTATGGGTTAGTCAGAATATTTACAACTAACTTTCGTGTTATTTGTTCAGTAATTATTATCACATGTAATTTGGCTTACAAAAGCGATACGAACTTTAGCGTGTTTGAAATCATAAATATAGAAATAGTTTCATTTACATTATAATTTAAAATTACCACAAATTAGTAAATTTTTATCAAAAACTTCACTCAATGCACTCATCTACATAGAAATCCTTCATGATTTTGTAAAAAGAAAATAAAATTCGTTAGTTTTATTTTCCAAAATTTTTTAGAAAAATTGTATTAGGAGAAAATTTTTGACACAACTTTTAATACTGCAGAAAACTTCTTACAACAAGTTTAGTTAAATTGCAATTTAGTAAAATTTGTATATATTAATATGTATAACACCCTTTTTAAATTCGATTCAGCTTATTTTTCCTACACATGCTGGCAACGCTGATCAACACTTTTAATATGCATTATCTTTTCTTTTATTATATACATGAATTGTATTAGTTATCCATCACTATATAATCTTATAAATAAAGATTATAATAATTTTTTAATATAGTTCCCCAAAATTTAAATCATGTGACAGTGGTCTTTGACCTTTCAGAAAAAAAGTTAAACTAAATGCACTTTTAAATCTATTTTCAATGCCTATTAAATGGGACCAATTTCGACCCTGTATCTTAAAAACTTTTGAAGATATGAGCAATAATGGCAGACCACTTATATGGGTTTTTAATGAATTCCCTACTTTCCGTAGAGCCATATTTCGGGAACCACAAAAGCTAAAAACCTAAAATTTTTGAATTTATATTATTTTAGTACCAAAGAACATTAGTGCAAATTTATGTACAATTCTAAGAGGGTAAGATAAAAAATTGCGTTATTTTCGTTGATTTAAAATGGTATTACCCACAAGTAAAAATGCAAAATAACACACAACATGAAAAATTAATGCCATAAAGATTATTTTAAAAAAGTGGTATATTACATAATTTTTTACTTTTTTAGACACTGATGAACCTGCTACCTTTGAAAAGGCCATGGACACAGCCGGTTTCGGTTTATTCAATATATTTCTACTTATTGGAGGCATGGCGTCAATATTAGCTAATGTCTTTTCCACCACAACAATGGCCTATATATTGCCCATAGCGGAGTGTGATCTCAAATTGTCACTTATTAACAAAGGCACTCTAAACTCGGCCACTTACGCGGGCATGATAGCCTCGGCCATAGTATGGGGATATTTGGCCGATACGCAGGGCAGAAGAAAGATATTGATCGTGGGATATTTGGCAGATTCCGTGTGTGTGTTTTGCAGTTCCATGTCGCAAAATTTTGCAATGTTGGTGACGTTTAAGTTTTTGGGAGGACTAATGTGAGTTTAAAATAAATCTGCAGTTTTGTTAATTGTTTATTTTTTAACAGAAGTGATTTTATATATTTAGTGTCAACGGTCCTGGTGCGGTTTTATTTACTTATCTAACAGAGATGCATGGTGTGAAATATAGAGCCAGAGTGTTGATGGTGGTAGGAGTTATGCAGTCGTTAGGTACCTTAACATTGCCCGTAATAGCTTGGTTGATATTACCCAGAGATTGGGATTTTGTGCTATTCGAATCTTTTAATGGTGGCCATTAACGCAAATTATTCAATTATAATTGATTTGATTATTAAACTTGTTTTTTCTTCCTTAGTGCACAGCTGGCAAATATTCCTGTTTGTCTGTGGCCTTCCTAGTTTAATCAGCGGCTTAGTGATAACACTGCTACCGGAAAGTCCTAAATTTTTAATGTCTCAGGGTCGTAATGTCGAAGCATTGATGGCATTTCAAAGAATTTATGCCATTAATACTAAAAAGCCAAAGAACACTTACCCGGTAAGTAATAAAAATCGAATAAAATTAACAAACCAAAAAAAAACCAAAACCATATCACTGTTAATTTCTAGATCCACACGCTTATCGAAGAGGTACCCAGTCGAGATACCAATGAAAATGAAGTTGTTTTCACAATCGAAAATAAAAATGACTCCAAAATGCCTAAAAGAACACATCGTTCTATGTCTCAATCACTGCACGAGGGTTGGCAACAAATGAAACCGATGTTTCGTAAGCCTCTACTGTTAAGATCATTGCATGTTTATCTTATGCAGTTTTGCATGCTGTTAAGGTATGTTTCTGCATTTACTTTAACATTATAATGCTTTAAGGACTATGATATTTGTTTCCTTTTCAGCCTTAATACCATTCGTTTATGGTTACCACAACTGTTTGCTTCAAGTGCCGAATATGAAAGTTTACATGCAGGCGACGGTGAATCGGCTTCACTTTGTAATATACTAGAGTACAGTGCTAATAAATCGGCCACCACAATAGCAAATAAAAATTTGAACTGCAATGAGGTAAAATTTAATATAGATAAAATTCATACTTCGCCTACCATATTATACGATGTGTATAATATGTATATAAATTCATATGTTTGAATATGCACATGCATACTAGAAGTGTGCACAAGGCATTTGCTTGCTTAAAATTCATGATGCACATCATTGAGTTGTTCTCTTTTTTATGAGAACACTAAAACTATTATTTCTATTTATTAAAAGCATGCAACAGCATTTATTTATTTACCAAGCATGGGCATTATTTATTGTAATGTCAAAGCAAATTTCACTATTGCTTACCGATTAACAATAAATATTGTTTATAGTTTGAGAATATGTGTATGTGTGAAAGAAAAACATAAATCGCAGATTATTTAAGCGTTTTAATTTTGCATGTGCTGCTGTTCTCAGTCTTATAAATCATTAATTTAACAGTTTAAAGAATAAAAAATCAAAACATGTAATATCTTTCATCATTGATATATATTTCAAAAGTTTTATTACCATTTAGAGTTCAACCTAAATTAGAGCGTCAAGCGTTACGTTAGCAACAGGGTATGTACTTTCAGTACATTCTAATAATATTTTATACGTTTAAATGTACTGAAAATACGTTCCCTTGACGTAACGCTTGACGATCTAATTTAGGTTAATATTTTATGAAATTTTAAGTTTGTGAAATGAAGTATGAAGTGCAGAACAAAAATATTGCACACTTCACACAACTGTCTATTCAACTGTTGTACAATGATGTTGCGCGTTTTTGTTTAATTGTTCCCTACATTTGATTCACAATCAATTTCAATTACTTACAATACTGTGCACTTTTTAATGACTTGCACTCACCTCTAATGCATACATAGATATGGATATACCAGTGATGCCTACCCAAAATATTTCTTAGATATAGATTCGATGTGAAAAAGAGGCTGTTTACAACAAATCTTACTTTTATTTTTAAGGTATTTTTTTTACCGTTAATTAACTTCGTTGCGATACAAAATATTTAATAAGGAGCTTATTACCAATAATAGTTGAGGATCGTTAATACTTAAAATTTAAATTTTAAACAACGAGAAAAATTTAAGAATTAAATTATGCTATCGTTACTCAAAACTCAGAAAGCGCCAATAAATTCAAAAAACACTCAAACTAAAAAAACGCTTAAAACCGAAAAAAACCCAAAAACGAAAAAAATGCCAAAACTATAGTTTATATTGTTCGTATTGAATTACATATCTCTTACCTGTACGGAACCCTTCGTGCACGGGTCAAAGTCGCACTTCACTGAATTTTTTGTATTGCTGTGTTTTTGTAGAGTTGCATAAACCTAATAAATTGGCCTTGCATAGTGTAAATTAGGACTAAACAACTTTTGTGTGATAAAATCGTTTTAAAGAATGCTTTAACTTTAACAAGCATTTATGAATATCACAAAAATGTTGGAATGTGTTTTTCACTTAAATTAAGCTAAACACAATTATATTTCTTATTCATCATATTTTTTTTCACTTGTATACTACTTAGCTAATAACTGCAGGTTAAAACTGAACCATAGTGCAGTATAGTTAATGTTTCTAATTGTTTATTAAATTTTAAAAACATTATTGGTTTAATTATTTCTAGCACAAAAATATTTCAATGGACACTTACATTAACAACATAATTGTAGCTCTAGTGGGTCTGATGGGCTACTTTGTCGCTGGTCTTATTATCAAGGCACTGGGACATAAGAGAATGTTAGGTAAACTGCAAAGATACCATTAATGTTTGTGTTGAAAATTTTACATTAACAATAAATTTCAGTTTATGGTCTACTTATAGCTGGAGTTTTGGGATTTAGTTTGCACTGGTCTACCAGTGGCTTAATGACACTTATTATTTCCTCCATATTTGTAACCATCTCCAGTATTTCAACTTCCTCATTGTTGGGCTTGATCGTAGGCCTATTTCCCACTACTTTAAGGTAAGTTCAAATTTGTTCAAACTTATTTACTTGGGGGCCACACGTTACATTTTTGGCTTTCAATTCCATTCAATTTGTAATACACTCACACTTTTTTCACTAACACGATCAAACTTATTGAATGTGAAAACTAGATTACTTTCAAATTCACCTATCTATTTAAATGGCAATTTAGTTTTCAATTTGAGCAGCTGGTCACAGCACACATTGATTGAAGCTACAAATTTGAGTTGTTTCTTCGTCGGTGGCATTTAAAAAATGAAATTGATTATCAATTTGTGTCACAGCTATCAATTTCAAAGAATTTTGACACACAATATGTGTAATGGAATTGAAAGCCATTTATTGAACGTGTGGCTGCAGCGTTAGGTACATATTAAAAAAATTCAAAATACATACATACAATACATATGTGATAATTCAAAAATTTCCTATTTTTTAGATCTTTCATAATTGCAGCAGGCTTAATGTTTGGCCGCCTGGGTGCGTTATCGGGTAACATGCTGTTTCCAGTACTAGTCGAAACTGGCTGTTTACCCCCCTTCCTAATGGTTGGCATAATTATGATTTGTAAGCTAAAAAAAAGTTTAATTTTTAAATCTGTAATCAAATAAGTTTTGAAACGTTTTTTTTTATTTTACAGTGGGCAGCGCTTTATCTTTTATTTTACCAAGTGAGAAAAAGACGACATTTACCTAACTAAACTTTTGTATTTGCTTGTTTTTTTAGTGTTTAAGGTTATAATAAGTAAAAAACAAATTCTTTATAAATCTTTGTTTGTTTGCGTGTGTAGATAACAATTTCTCTGAATACAATATTTATTTATGTAATTTTATATTCAAAGTTAGATAAAGTAAAACATTTCACTTCTTTTAACGAGCCTCTCCACTCGTTGTGATTTTGTATATTTAATTATTACTAAGATAAAATATTTTAATAGAGATTACAAAGATTCTATTTGTTAAGTATCATAGAAAGTATAGTAAATATTTATTTTATATTAAAAGATTAAAAAACAAAAAACAGAAAACATCTTCAGCAGCCTTATTCTACTTGCCAACGTGGACACAAAATGATATTGTTTTGCTTTACCTACTTCAAGTTGTTTTTATTGTAGTTGTCATTATCAAACTTTATGGATGTCAATGGATGCAATAAAAACATTGGCGTATAAAGGTACGAGTTCAAGAAAATGTAAAATCCAGTAAAATATGTACAACAGCTCATTGTTAATAATTTTGGCGCAAAAATATTATACGTGTGCCAAGATAGCATCGATTTTTGGGAATTAAAAAACCGGGGACAAAATGGAGGAAAATCGTGGGTATTTTTAAAAATATGTATTAATGGGCTGCAATTGTATAACTGTTTGTATAGCCAAAACAAATATAGACAGAACTAGTATAAGAGTTATTGTGTGTGCGTGCTTTTCCAAATTACAATACAATTAAAAACAAATAAAGGCCGAACTATAATATGAATAAGCGAACTTAAGCAGCTGTGCGGTTACATATAAAACGTATGTGGCAAACTATAATGTACTTATGGAACTTTTCGTCAAGTTTCGTTAAATGTCATTTGCTTAAGTTAAGTGCCAAACTGAACGCACATTCCGTATGGAAAACACTGTTTGTGCATTTTTTAAACTTATGCAAACAGCATCAGAAAATATTCATTGATTTTAAATATTTTTTATTGTTTCTTATTTTAAATTCAGAAAAGAAAGCAACACTTTTATTTTCATTCTTTGTTTTACAATATAAATGTGCACACATACACATGAGCTTATTTGCATACATATGTACGTTCATTGTTGTACTTTTTAGTAGGCAAAACAAATGAAACAAGTAATAAAGTGGTGGATATAATTATACCTGAATTGTTAATAGATTAGGACATTCCAACAAGTTAATTTGATTAAATTGCATTCATTTAGTAGTTATAAGAAGAAACAAAATTACTAACAAATTTTGAACAATACTTATATGTACAGCTGTGGCGAAAGAATACTTAAGTGCATGTAAGTACATTGTGGCCACCTAAAAGTCACATCTGAATTGCTTAAGTATTTCACAGACTTATCGTTCAAGTCTGGCATTAGCTTAAAGGCCCAACTATAATATGAATAAGCTGGCTTGAGCTAATGCCAGAATTTAACGATAAGTCTGTGAAATACTTAAGGAATTCAGATGTGACTTTTAGGTGGCCACAATGTACTTACATGCACTTAAGTATTCTTTAGCCACAGCTGCACATATAGGTATTTTTCACAATTTTTTTTTAAATTTTGTTTCTTTTTATAACTACTAAATGAATGCAATTTAATCAAATTAACTTGTTGGAATATCCTAATCTATTAAAAATTCACGTATAATTATATCCACCACTTTATTACTTGTTTTATTTGTTTTTCCTACTAAAAAGTACAACAGCGAACATACATAAATAATCTCAAGTGTATGTGTGTACTGAACTTAAGCCTGACTAAAAATTATTTCTGATTAAATACTAATATAATATAAAAATATATATATATAAAAATAATATATAAGCTGCTGTTTCACAATTGATTCGCCTGCAGAAAGCAGTTAACAATTATGGTGACCACTTGCAGTTATATATTTTTCCATGTGCGCAAAATCTCGGTAGAACTATTCAGCTATACAACTATGCATTCCGCTAAATTGCACCAAATTAAAATTTATTTCGGTATGGGTGCCGTTGTTTGAAATATTGTAATGGAAAATAACTGGTATGTATTTTATTTATATTGTATCTTAATATCTAGTTACTATAATAACACTTGTCTACAAATTTAAAAAAAATTTGAGTGCAGAAGCGAAGCATGTTTTTTAACTAATTTATGTCCACTGAATTCCAATCTGGCATAAATTTTGGGCTATAACGTCTTGTTCATTTTTTATCGCATGCTGGCAATACTTTAAAACCGTTAATATTGACACTCCAATTTCACAATTGTTAATTTGACTGAAGCCCACATTCATTACAAATCTTCATAATAAAAGCGTTAAACATGTCAGAGAGAAGGTATGCAATATTAGAATCATTAAAATGCGCATATTTACGTTACGAGTATTTTGGTTTTGCTGTCAAAAACTTGACACCGATAACATTTTGCAATAGTTGCAGAGCTTTTTTATACAAATTAAAAATCAAAAAAATATTACTTATGCGAATGTCCCATCGATTTCCAAACCAATTCAACGTCCACCAAATGATCCATTACGAGTAATTTTCAGAGCGACGAACAGGAGGTGCGTGCTCACCAAGATTCAATGAAAATTTAGAGAAATTATCAAGCATTTTGGGACAAAAGCATGCTGGGAGACTATTGATGGATGGGAGACTAATATGTGAAACCGAACCAACAAAATACAAACTTTCGAAAATTCATTGATTTTTAAATAAACTAATGAATTTTTGTGTAAAAACTAATACATTTTTTTTTTGTATCTCGAAAACCTGACATGATAAAGAAAAGCCAATTACAGATTCGAGTTCAGCCCACTAAATTACCCTAGGAAAGACATCTGGTTGCACCATTTCACTTGTTGTCTAGTGTAATTAATACGATTTGTACAGCTTGAGAGCCGCAGGTTGCAAATCACTTTTATATTAAATTCAAGTTAGAGTTTCATCAAAAATTTGCAAAGAGAGCTTAAATTATGTTAACATACTATAACTAATTATAATTTTTCGGATTATTAAGGTTGGTGTATGTTAAAATATGTGGCTCTCAAGGAAAAAAGTTTGGCGTCCGCTGTTGTACCAATTTTATACTTTGTGTTGATATACTATATAAACTATTAAATTGTACTTTCATCATCCTGGAAGCTTAAGCTTAATCTAAAATGACATTATTACTTAATTAATTCTTTAATAAGTCTATAAGGCTTTATTACCAATGCAGTGTATTGCAGTTATGTAATTATATTTGAATTAGTTGAGAAATAAGGGAAATTTACATTGCTACTTATGAATTTATTTCAGTGAGTCGACGAAAATTGGTACATTGTATCAATCGTGTGAAATCACATAAATAGAATATGCTAAAAACATCATGCAGGTATTTTTTAACAAAGTCTTCTAACAACTCAGTAAATTTCTGAGGAATTTTTAAACACAAACCTTCGAATTACTCTCAATCAATTACTTTTTATAAATAAAGTCGTAACTAGTATCATTACAGTACAAAAATACCGCCTAAGAACGAATCCAAAGTATAAAAGTGACGAAAAAACCCAAAAAATATATATTTGATGTAAAAATACAAACATATTTATCAAAAATCTTTATTTTCTCGCCAATAATTTCTATAATATTAATCTAATATTAGTTTAACTTAAAGGTATTTTTATTTTGTATATATCAGTGTTTAATTTATTAAAATCGAAGGAACCGTTATCGAGTTATATTGAAATAGGTTGGCGTGACCGCTTTATTTAGGGGGTCATATTAGCCACGCCAATTAAAACAAATCTGTACGTCATAGAAACTGAAAACGAATTTTTATTTAAAACTAATTATTTTGCAAAACAGTATAATTATAATGCGTTTTCATTATTTTATAAGGTAAGATCTATAGATTATATAGACCCATTAACATTTGGACCAAATATTTATCACTAAGTTAATTTAGTTTTTTCTTGTCCGAATTTCATGTAACCTGCTTACAGCCTATTTCACCAACTTATTTAAACATCAATTCGTATTTAAAAGTAATTTTTCCATACAAAAACTAATGAAAATTGACATTTAAATATCAATTGATGAAATTGGCCCTTAATGTATTAAATATAATTTTGAATTTAATATCGTTAATATTTCCATTACTAAGATTTTTACTTTAATCATTAACAACCTTATATAAAAAAAACTTAAAAAGTCTTTATAAATAGGTTTTAAAACAAATTTTCATAAAAAAGTTTTCAGCCTTATTTATAAAACTTATTAAGGCTTTAAAAAGGTTTTTTAGAACAAATTTTCATACAAATTTTTCTTAAAAAGTCTTTATAGTCTTTTTTCTTCTATTTTCAAAATTTCACAATTCTTATAATTAACATAGTCATTTTGATAGTGGGCGCAAAAATAGTAATTTTTGCTAAATTCTAGCAGTTTGATGACTATTTAATAAATTACGTGTAATTATGAGATATGTATGTATGTATTAGTGTCCTGCACAAGACCATTTATAATACATTTCAAGACATGAGAGATTTTTCAAATGTTTTACTGCAGCGAAATATTCTAAAACAAACTCTTAACAACACTTTTGGCAAGACAAACAAATGTCTTGCTAAAATTGATGCTTAGGGTTTGTTTTAGAACATTTCGCTGTAGTAAAGCATTTGAAAAATCTCTCATGTCTTGAAATGTCTTATAAATGGTCTTGTGCATGACTTTAGATGTATGTATTTCAAAAATGATAATACAAATATTTTTGTTTGTTTAATTATATTTTTATGATAAGAAAAGCAAAATACAAGTATTTCGTTCACTTTCTTCCATTTTACTATTTCACTGTTTTTCTTTTGTTGTACAATGTTGCTCATTTAAATAGAATACTGGCAAAATTGCTGCATGAGTACACGGAGGGAAAAAAGTTGGTTGTTACTATTTGGTATTAAAATTGGGTTAAGTCCATTTATGTTTACCTTGATAATTATTATTATTACTTATTTATTGCTTTTACCTTGATTTGATAATGGTTGGTATCAATTTTTTAAGAACAACTCGGTATCATTTTATTAACAAACGTTCTACCAATAATACAAACATTTTCTGGACTGGTCCATACAACATTTTCTTGGGCGTAATAATTGCACTAATAACTTTTAAATGGACAAATGTAATTTAAAAACATTTTTTTTATAACCCCAAAAAAAAAGAAAAATTTCAAGATTTTTTTAATGTAACACGAAATATCTCTGAATTTAGAGGGGCTAGAAAAGAAATAAACCTCTTTTTGTAATCAGCAAACAAAAATATATAAGAATTAGTTACATTTGATAAAAAAAAAAATTAAATTCAAAAAATTTTCAAGGACTAAATTAAAAACACACGATTTTAAACATCCTTGCGATAAGAGTCAGATACGCTGATATACTCATCAATGTGAATCTATTTATAATTAATAATTAATAATAATAATCCAGAAAGTATTTCTAAGTTTGGAGTACGATTCGTACCATTAGTACCATTTTTATTTAGACATCCAAATCAGTGTTGTGCAGTGTTATCTTATGACATTCTTGCAAGACAAATAACAACTCAGGGCCTGTGCCAAACGGTAGCAAAGTACAAGTGCAAGTAAATTTTTGACACTAGCCCCAGGGGCTAGTAGAATTTTTGACACAACAGATAAATTTTTGACAAAGGCAAATAAAAAGCATGGTATCATAAAATGTACATTACATAAATTTTTACGTCGCTTAAGTGTAGTTAGACTGTGAAAAATGCATTGTTTATTTCAATTTGCGAAAAATTTTGCATCATATATGTAAAGTTATATAATTTTCTGCCACAAGAATATGGTTTTATATAAAAATCTTCTTTTAAAAAATTGTTGGCAGCCAGCGGCTTGCAGTAAAATTTTTTTGCTTCGCCGCCGCAGCAATTTTTTCATCAGCTTCTTTCTATGCTAAAGAATTTGTAAAAATTTTACGTTGTCAAAAATGAAATTTTTTCCACACAGGTAAATATTTTTATACCATAGTACTTTTCTACCGTTTGGCACACGCCCTCATTAGATAAGTGTTGTATATTTTCATAAGTCGTGCGATTGTGTAGGATAGTGAGTACCAGCCTTTAAGATTGTATACCGAAAGATAACATGTTCATGATCACCCCTATCGTGAATAACAAGTGAAACTTTTGTTCACGTGAAATTTGTATTCCACCCGAACAGAAAATAGGTATCGCGAATTCTACGTGAAATTTTTTCACGCTATCAGTCCCAGTGAATGTAAAAAAGGGAAGTAGATTTGTACAGCTTAAAAATTAATTGAAAATCAGACAAATTTAAGTTTAATAATCAGAAATACAAAAATTCTAGGTCCCAAATAAATTTTTTTTAACTTAAAAGTTGTGTTTCTAAATGCAGTGGAAAAAAAAACTTTAGTATACCACCGCGGTGCACCACAATGAAATTTACTGTGTGTGAGACAAAGCGATTCCTACTCCATGAAAAAAGGTTATGCAGGGAATTATTGTTAAGAATCATGCACTTTACGTACTAATCTTGTGCAAAAAATAAATATTTATAAAGTTTAATATACATACAATTCGAAGGAAAATATCAGTTCGCCTGCAAAAATAAAATGAATAAAACGAAGGGAAAAGTGAAAAAATCCACGTGAAAAATATTATTCATGATAAGGGGAAATCAAAAATGGGAAAAATTTCCGGGTGAAAATTATTCACGATTGCAATTTTGTGCAAAGTGAAAAAATTTCGAGTGAAAAAATCTTCACGATAGTGGTGGATTGGTTTTCAATTTGATGCCAACCATTAACAATTTTACAACACCTTTTTTCTCTCTGTGTAGAAACCGAAAATAAGAGTATTATTTTATAAATTAACATAAATCAACCAGTAGCAGAAACGATGTTGTGTCGAGATAATTTTTCTAAAGTAAACAAGAAAATATCAGTCATATTCTTTTTATAAAGAAAAAAGATTAGCAGGCGGTAATTTTTGCTCGAATGTTATTGTTTGCATATTAACACTGATTGAAGCGTTACCATTCTGATATCAACGGTAACACTTTCTGTAGCCCTTTTTTCATTCGACTTTTATCTAATTTCTAACTAGTTCGTGCTACTGTTTAAATTTTTTTAGAGGTAACACTCAGAACACTAGAGTATTAGAACTCAGTATTAGAACAGTGTTTTGATCCCAATTTGATCAACACGAAATTACTTCGATGTTGTTTCCACGTTTCTTGAAATATGATCTTTGTTGTTAGTAGGCGAAACACCATCGACATGTATTAAGAACGTCGTAAACAAGCAATCATGAGCATTATTTTCAAAGTTAATGTTCATGGTGACAATGTTTTGCTACTTTGCATCTGAAGACGATAAAAATAAAAATAAAACGCATACAAGTACAAACTTTGTATTAATACATTTTTTGAAGTCAGAAAAAATCACATTTTCTGTGACTTTTTCTTGACTATACTGCCTGATTTTAAAACACTCGGTTTAGAACAATTAAATTCACTAATAGCGAATTTTTTTTACTTTTTTGTAGTTTTCTATCTTTAGAGCTTGGAATATCATATCTGAAATTAATTTAGTATGTATGACTTAAAATAAATGAATGGGACCATTTTATTGGAAAACGAGAAATTTACTCGAATTCGGGTTACAGAACATGGCCCGTTACACTTAAATATGTAATGCAATGAAAAACCCTTTCAACCATTCACTACACCAATATTATTGTGTGCGTTTAGAAGATTTTGCCGAATACATCCTAAAAGTAATAATTCTGTTAAAACTGATATTTATAAGATCACACCCGTCACAGCCTTCTGATGACTATTCTGAGCAGAAATCAGTTTCTATCTTTCCATTGTTAATTTTTCTTTGAACTTTAACTTGCTTGGGAGACGCACCCCTTTTTTAAATTGAAAGTGTTATTCCCCATATTAAAATGAGTTTGATTTAAAATTTTTCATACAAAATTGTCTTAAAATGGATTTCAAATACATTTTAGCTTTTTTATGAATATGGGGGTATATATGTACATATTCTGCCTTATCGTGGTTGGCGTATTTTAAAAACGACTACGACTGTTTAGTAATAGATTAAAGAAAAGCTGTTGAAGTCTTCTTTAAGCTATTACCAAACAGTCGTAGTCGTAGTCGTATTTAAAATACTCCAACCACGATAACGCAGATTTTAATTATAGCAAAAAATATAAAAAAATACAGAAGTATGATTCATGGTCACACCCGTCACAATGGAATTACCCATTATTATTTATCTTTTATACGAAAAATTAAATAACAATTTAAACTTTTCGTGACAGGTCAGTGACTTTTTAAAGTTTGAAATTAAACACAAAAAGTTCATTATTTTGAATTATTTTAGTATTTTTGATTTTATTTGCATACCGCATATTTATATTGCTTTCAAATGATATCCCAAGACTTATCCATATCAGGGGTCTCCACTATCAGACCGTTGATTTTTTTCGCCACTTGCAATTTTGAAAATGTATGTATGATTTGGTTAACACTCTTAACGCATAATACAATCATTATAATGAACATTTTAATAAAAACAAAAATTTAAAATTTAAAAAACAGTAATAATTCTTAATTAATCGGGCTAAAGTTCAGTATTTTTATTCTTAATATATAATTAAAGATTTATTTTAAGAAAATCAAATTAATTAATAAAATTGAGTTAAAATTTTAATATACCCGAGATGCCCTGTTTTGTTCCACTGTAGCTTTGACACCCTAAGGAATACAAAGTCCAAATTCATAGCTAAGCTTGGCTATACCCCTTCTATAACTGCGGGAGATTTTAACAAAATCGGCTTATCTGACTGAATATTTATTTCCATTCCATTTTCCAATTCCCCCACTGCCAGTAGACAATAGATAAATGATGTCGTTTAATAAGCGAATCACGATGGATGTATTGATGTATTGTATTGTTCGTAACAAACAATCAAAAGAAGTAATGTTGATGCGTGTATGCTTATTATTTTGCATATTGTACGCTTGAGTGTAAGACGTGTTTAAGGGTGGTTTTTTAAAGCAAGCGCACACAACTTATGTAAATGCATGTGCGTTTGTATGAGCGGAGAAAAATAAAATATTACACACAACGTGTATGCGTATGTACATTAGGGTGACCGTTTTTTTATTTCTTCTGCTCCCACCCCCCAAATCGGTTCAGTTTTATGTAAAAAAAATGCAAAAAAAATTCATACCGTTGAGTTGTGTTAGGGGGTGCCCATATATTCAACATATTTTTTTTTAGTTTTATTTTGACTATATACACATATGAAATAATTTAATATACATATATAAACTCTTATTGTATACGCTTAAAATAAAAAATGCCATAAAAATTTAATTTTTAATTTTTTTTTTGTATTTTGTTGGTTATTTTCCTCATTATTTTCTAAAATATTAATTTTAGCAAAAAACTTTCTGTGAGACTAATGTTGTTGACTTGAATGTCTAAAACGTCATATTCTTGTAAAATGATTTTTGAAAAATATAGTCATATGCAAAAAATCACATTGAAAATATGGGCTTGAAGGCCAACTTTGCGGGCCGGACTTACTCCCTAAAATGCAACTTATCGTTATAAAATTTTTTTTACATAAAACTGAACCGATTTGGTGGGGGTGATAGTAGAAGAAATAAAAAAGTATATATGTATGTATGTATATATAAAACTGCCATTAATTTAAATTTAAAGCAATTTTTTATGGTCAACAAATTCAATTTATCATCACGGGAGTCATCATAAAAACTTTCTGTGAGACTAATGTTGTTGACTTGAATAGCTACAACATTGTCATATGTCATATTCTTGTAAAATTACTTTTTAAAAAAATAGTCAATGCAAAAAATTACATTGAAAAATGGGCTTGACACCCATTGACGCACCCCCTAAAACAGAACTTATCGGTACGAAATTTTTGTTTTTTTTTATACCGCTGAACTGATTGGTGGGGGGGGGGGGGGGGGTGAGAGTAGAAGAAATCAAAAAAAGTCTACATACAATTAACGGCCACTCTTATGTACATGCATGACGTTTGTATACGCGCCCATGCGTATGCAAGTATCACAAATTTTTTAGTCACGAAGTATTTTCATCTATACCTGGAATAACTGAAAGAAATGTCTGCATGCTTATGAAAAACTTTTAAATTCCAAATTTCAACCATATCCGTCAAAAATTTGGCTGAAATTAATTTTGGCCTAAAAAGTACCTCAAATTACCCAACTTGCACTGTGGGAAAAACGAAAAATTTTATAAAATTTTTTTCTCAGAAGATAAGGGGCCTACAAACCAGGAAACACGCACTTCGATACTTAAAAAACACGATGAATACACATCAAATTTAATACGATTTTCATGATTGCACAAGATAACGATGCATTGACGACAAAGAAATCATGGTGACAAGCAGTGTTGCCAGCTCGGCTTTCTTAACGGTAATAAATTAGAAGTTTATAACATTTATAAGGTATAAGGGTACCTTTTTACACCGTTTTGCGAAAGAGACAAATATTAGCCGTACGGAAAACATCCAGAGTGTGAATAAAATGTTCCTCAAACATGTCCTCGTAAAAGTATTGGAAATATATTCTTCCTAAAAAGCGAGTTAACTGTCACAATATTTATGAAGGGGAACTTTAAAACCCCTTTTGGAAACAGGTGCAAACTTTCAAAACTCATATACAAGCGAATTTTTTTATCTGCTTGTAGTACAGTGTTTTAAAAAAATTAATACGTGTATACATATCTTATAATGTACACTTCATTAATTAATCTCAAATTTAATATCTTTAGTTAACTAATAACTTTAGTTTAACTAAATATATATCGAGGGTTTATATTCAAAAAGTGCTATCTACAATTCTTGAATATTTTAGTTGGCAAAATAAAACTGTTATTTTCTTTAAGTCCAAGAGCAATAACTGTATTTGATTTGAAAATTTTTAAGCCTTGCAAATAGCACTTTTTGAATATAAGCCCTCAATATAATAATACTGTGGCAAAAAGGAAAAAGTACTTAAGATAAGCTGATTTTAAGTTAATGTAACCTCCGTTACAGTACTATGACTTGCGACTTATCTTTTTAGAGTTCCGTACACCAAAGGTGAAAAGGGATCATATGGTTTTCGCTACGCTGTCTTCCTGTCTGTCTATCCATCACAGGCTATTTTCTCAAAAACCGTAAGAGGTACGGACGTGAAATTTTGACAGACTACGCAAACAAGTCGTCAAATAAAAACAGTAAGTACTTCTCAAAAATCGATTATCTTAGTCTCACGCCTTGTTAAAATCATTAAGTTGGTAATCCAGTAGGGAAGAGCTTCAACCAAAAATCCTTAATTCCAAACCCGATTACCTTTTTTAAATTTCTTTTCTGGAACAGTGTTTGCTTAAAAAAATAAAGGTTAACCGAGAATTTCCCTATTTAACTGTAAGAGAAATAAATTTCTGAAAATCGACTTGAACGCTTAAAAGTGCTTTACTGTAAAATAGTAAAATATGAGTTGAGCACTTTTCCTTATTGCCACAGACTAGTTTATTTTGATATTTCGCTGAAACTTTCGAAAATTATGAATTATTTCTTTCTTTGGTATACTACTGTATTCACAGAAAGTATTTTTCACAGAAAGTATTCATAAAGCATATCCAGAGCCTATATTCAAAATACGTCAACTGCAAAAAGCTAACTTTTCAGTAGAGCGAAATAACTAGTTAATTCGCTCATTATTGTAAAATTAAATGATGAGCCTTCCATAATATGGTTTAAATATACTGACTAATTTATAGGTCTGCCAAAAAAAATTTTATTTTGCACTTGTTTGCTTATTTTTTTAAAATAGCACATTTTAGTCGACAAAAAAAAACAAATATTTTTTAGAGTTAACATATTTTGTCGGGAAAAAATATGATTTTTTTTAATATATGTACATATTTCTTTTTGAATCAATTTGTGAAATCTTTTACTCAGTACTAGATATAAGAATTGAAAAGCTACATGAAAAAATAATTAACTTACGCCTGACTGAAAGCCTCTTCCATCTCGAGGATGTAAGAGCTTTAGCACTCTCTAGCTCAATCTCTATTGTAACAGGCTCACTCCAAATTTACAATTTCGAAAGCTTATAGCATTGACTATAATCGATTCATACATAATGTTGCTATTTGATTTAAAGTTTAAAAGTTATATATATATTATTTTTAACTGTTTTAAACTCAACATACCAATTTTGTTTTATCGGAACTCTTAATTACTAATACGTTAAAATTAAATATATATATCGCAAAAAATAGCCATAGGAGATCAATATCCCTACCAGATTTGTGTTTAACATGCCAAATGCAAAAAAATTATACTTTGAGATAGCAGAATAAAAACAAAATTATATAAAACGAGAAAAAATCATATTATCATCATAAAAATTTGCTTAACAAACCTTTCATTAAACCAAGATACTCGACTTTTTTTATAAATAAGGCCAATAGTATTTAAGCTAAAACTGTAACATAACAAAGTGTTGAAGTAATTAAAAATTATACTTTCTGCCAAAAAACACCGAATCAATGCAAAGATCTGATAGAGGAAGATAAGAAGTACGTGAAATAAAAAATTAAATTTTAATGGGCGTGACTCCACCCATTTTTTAAATAAAGAATTGTATCTAATTTAGAGCTCAAGATGTCTGTTAAGTTTCGTAAAAATCGGTAAAGTAGAATCGCGTGAAATATTATAATAAATTTTAATGGGCGTAACTCCGCCCATTTTTTAACTTTCAAATTGTGTAATTACAAGAACCAAAGGTGTTTTATAGGTTTCGCAACAATCAAATAAGTATAATATCATAAAATTATATATAAAAAATTTGGGCGTGTCCTCACCTACCATTTTACGCTGTACTGAGTTATTAACATACCAACCTCAAAAAAAAGACGAATTGTAAGCCTGCTCCTTATTTTTTGAATTTGAAGTAGGTTATTTAGTATCGTATCACTAAAAAGAACCCCTAGTAAGGAGTGCATGACGAGGCCAGTATATTTAAGATATTGTTACGTTTAAATTTTATTAAACGTGTGAGTTCTTTTGATTGCTCAAAAATAAAAATAAATAACAACACGATTTTCTTATTTGCAACTGAACTTCCTTTTATTAGTGACTAAACCAATTACAACTTGTCTTTTCTTATTTACTTCTTAACGTTATTATCCACGGCACGATGTCTTTTACTTTCAACGATGTTCACTCTACTAATTTCCAATTAGCACTGACTGACTTGTTCGTTCACAACACAACTGAACTTCACAACTGACTTATTCACGACTGACTTACCATTGGTTGCATCGCGCTTTTTATACTGTGCACCAATACCACTAGAAGTTTCAAGCATAGTCCAGACGATCATTATCATCTTAAATGTTGTTTACTTAGTGCCAAATTAAGTTCATGTGGTAACTATGTACATACATGTGTATATGCATACGTGTGTACATCATTAACTAAGCAATGCGTGGTGGTTGTTTACCTTTTGCCTTTCGTTTGAATTAGCATGTATGTATGTGCGTGTGTAAATATGCGAATCTTCTTAATAAGCAGACGCTTTTTTGTTGTTGCTTTTGCTTGTTTACGTGTTACGCATGCTTATTTAGTTCTTTGCTACAGTGTTTGCACGCGAATATGTGTGTACGTTTGTTGCTTTAGTTAAATACTTCTAGATAGTTCTTTGCATTAACCCTGTAGGAATCTTTTTACGTAACAATATGTTTGTATTTTTTCCCCCAACTAGATCCTAATGCAATGATATACTAACTAAAAGCTTTCAATTCAAAAACGCTTTCAATTTCAAAAGTTCAATTAAATGTAATATGTATCACTTAAATTATCATGGACCCGTGACGAAGAGTGTAAACTTCGTGCTAACCTGAAAAAACAGAAAATGCTCGATTAAGAAATTATACCTGCTTTACATTTGATTGGTATACTACCAATGACATTGAATTTTTTTTATCATGTATCATATCATATCATATTTTTATAAGGAAATATACTTACTTGGATTTAATGAAATGTCTGGGTTGTTTAGAATTAACTAAAAACAAATTTCAAATAGAAAACCTTGATTTTTTTTAATCATGTTGAAAAGCCAATGTAGCCTTATTTCTCACCTATACCTGGCAACACTGGTGATAAGGCAAAATTTATGATGCTTTATGTGAGATCAAGATTGAGATAAAGATGACGACTTTCATTATTGTAACAAGGCACAGAGATAAAAAGCATACACCAAACATGTTAAATTTTCTTTAGTTACTTTAGATACGAGTATCACACACTTTGGTTGGCAAAACTGTTTTCTATTTTTACCTTGTATTTGAACATTTTATCTAGTTACTGATCACAGTAACAACCCGTTTATTACTTTCATATTATGTATGTATGCATGTACTGTGTGTGCCACTATAAAAATTTTAATGATTTTATAACATAAAATTGTTAAGATATAAACGAAGCCTTTCTTTCCTATCATTTTAAATATCAGCGTATTTGTTAATGAATTTGTTCAGTTTGTTTAAGGCAATCGGCGGGATAGTTATGTGTGTATTTAAAATTGTTCAGCGTTAACTAATATAAAGGATTTTCGATTCAAATCCTTTTACATAAGGAACAAATAAAATTTTATTGAATTGCATTTTCATAATTGTTTGTTAACAAATACAAAATTATTTTAATACATGAAAATTTACAATGGAAATGTTCTTTGTTCGTGTAACTCGTATAAAATTGTGAAAACAAATGAAGTAACCAATTGAAAAGAATAGTGAATATATTAAAAAAAATTATTGAATGTATTGAGAGCAAAATCTGTGATCATGGAAGCTTCAGAATCAAACACTGAATCAAAAACTGATAAGAATAAAGGTAAAATTAGTGCAGTAAATAATATTAAGGAAATATACATACATATATTTATATCTTCAGCTAATATAATAATTCTTTCTGCCAAAAAACCGACTTCAATGCAAAGACCTGATAGAAGAAGATAAGAAGTACGTGATATATAAAATTTAATTTGAATGGACGTACCTCCGCCCATTTTTTAAATGCATTATTGTGTGTTTTTCAGAGCTCAGGGTGCGTGTTAAGTCTTATTAAAATCGGTAAAGTAGAACCACTTAAAATAAAATATTAAATTTAATGGGTGTGACTCCGCCCATTTGTTTTAATTGGGGGATTGTGTCTGTTTTAGAGCTTAAGGTGTGTGGTAAGTTTCGTAAAATTCTCTTAATTAGAACCACGTGAAATAGTATAATAAATTTTAATGGGCGTAATCCCGCCCATTTTTGCAACTTACAAATTATGTGATTACAACAACCAAATGTGTTTTGTAGGATTCGCAGCAATCAAATAAGTAGAATATCATAAAATTATATAAAAAATATTTTGAGCGTGTCCCTGCCCACTTTTTTTACAATGGGACAAAAACAAAATTTTTACAATCGGTCTTAAATGTACTGAGTTTCGAAGATACACATAAAAAAATAGAGACGAATTGTAAACCTCATGCTTTTTTTTGAAGTCGGTTAAAATGGATTTTTTTGATTTATCATTGAAATCATGGAATTAAAGTTCCTTCAGCATTTTATAAATATATGAACATATATTAAACAAATTATAAATGTTATAAATATAACAAACACTCCAAGAATATATTTTTAAATTCGAGAAGGGAGGGTTGTGATTAGAATTGTCAACTCTTTTGCATATGTAAAACACGGTTTACGGATAATTAAAAAATATGTAATTCGAATAAGTCAGTTGTTAAGCTATATGTTAATTTTTGGTTACATTCCAACAAGTAGTATTTTACTTCCGTACCAACTACTCGTAGTTAAGCTAACTTATTTCATATTTTGCGGTATTTAATAAAACTTATCTATTAAAGACCTGCAAAAGACGTCTTATAAGAACTTTTAAGACATGAGGGCAATTTCAAATGCTTTACTACAGGGAAATCTTCTGAAACAAACGCTAAACAACGTGTTCGGCAATACATTTGTTTAACTTATTGCAGGTATAAGAGTAAAGAAGAAAATAGTTCGTGACTGAAAAATTTGTGGTGCTTGTCTCATTGACGCGTACACTAACGTCATGCATGTACATACATACATACCTACATAATTTTTGTATGCTCTGTAATTTTGCTCATACAAACGCACACATGCATTTACATGAGTTGTGTGCGCTTGCCAGTGTTGCCAGTTTTTTTTCTAGAATTTATCGCCAATTTTTGATTTCTCATCCTCAAAAATTCCCAAATTAATTTTTTAATTAAAATTTTTTCTTTTGTGAAAAAAATAAAATTTTTTAAATTTTTTTTAATTTTATCTGAAAAATAATGACAAAATATTTTTATATTTATTCAATAAAATTCATTTATATCGATAGCTACGAGTATATTTACATTCAGATAAATTTAATTCGTACTTATAAAACTTGTAAGTCCTCGTCCATACAGTGAAACATTTGAGTTTGTAGACGAGAGTGGTAAGAGGAATGGCAAAGGGTACTTTGTTTCATGTACACGAAGTTCTTGTTGAGTACGTCATTCTCGTCATTTCTCAAATATATGAGAAAATGTAATAACCTGCAAAACAAAAACTTCAGTGTGGACACGAATGCACTTTCAAAAGAGAAATCAAAAATGTTTCGAAGCAAATGTTTCATGTATGGACGGGGACTAAAGAAAATACAAAAATAAAAACTTGTAAAGAAAAAATACACATAGTTTAATATACACAAGTATAAAAAAATTGTTAACCAAAGTTTACCATTTCAAAAACTTTAGAATCGAAATCTTCTGATTCATCAGTTTCAGAAACTTTGTTGTACATAGTACTTGTATTAAAAAGCTTTAGCATTTAGCAGAAGATTTAAATTTGTCACAACAAATTGAATTATTTTTAAAGTGTGTGTTTATTCTAAGAAGTGCTTCAAAAAAGTCGTTTAGCATTTTTTTGCATATTTTTGTTTTGGTAGTGTTCATTATTGGTTAATCTGCCTTCGTACTTCTTCTTTATTACAAACCATACACTATGAATAGTAACACACATTTTTAGACTTGCCAGACGCACATTTCTTAGTTCAAAAATCATTCTTGTTTTGACCATCAGTTATAAAAGAAATACCCCAAAAATCCCCTCAAATTTGGTTACATCCCCAACAAATCCCCAGATCCCCAATACGAAATTTTCATCCCCAATCGCGGAAAAAAATCCCCAATTCGGCGACAAATCCCCTAAACTGGGAACACTGGCGCTAGCCAGTGTTAATGTTAAATTAATGGCAGTTTTATATATACATACATACATATATACTTTTTTATTTCTTCTACTATCACCCCCCCCCCAAAATCGGTTCAGTTTCATGTAAAAAAAAACACACAAAAAATTTTATAACGATAAGTTGCATTTTAGGGAGTAAGTCCGGCCCACAAAGTTGGCCTTCAAGCCCATTTTTTCAATGTCATTTTTTGCATATGACTATATTAAAAAAAATCATTTTACAAGAATATGACATATGGCAATGTTTTAGCCATTCAAGTCAACAACATTAGTCTCAAAGAAAGTTTTCTGCTAAAATTAATATTTTAGAAAATAATGAGGAAAATAACCAACAAAATACCAACAATTTTATGTAACAAAATTATATTTATATGGAAATTTTTTATTTTAAGCATGTACAATAAGAACTTATATAATACATTAAATTATTTCATACATATGGCTAATTTCATGAGCCTTAGCACTAAAAAATAAATTTATTTAAAAATTAAAGATTTTTTCATGAACTGGTAGCTAATACATTAAAGTTTAATATTCTAAAATAAATTTAAAAAAAAATAATTTTAATTAATTTTTTTTATATCAACTCCGTCAAAATATCTATCTCGATATTACTGCCCCCGAAAGTAAAATACCACCATGCCCCATGACATTTGAACGTTTCGAAGAGGTGCTACGATTTATTTTCCTTCACCCCATCAAAGGAAATAGCAATAAAATATATGTAGTTTGAAAGATTTTTTATATTTCTGTGTTGTGTTTTCGAATGTCCCACCCGTAACGAAAAACAAGTAAAAGTTTATATTACTAAACAATGTCGCAAGCAATTTGTTTGAAATTTTAAAACTAAAGGCTTCTGCCTTTATATTTTGCTGCCAATTTTTTTTTATTTAAAATTTTTTATAATATATTTGCTTTTTAAAATTGTCCCACCCGTGACGAAAAATTTTTTAATGCCAGATTTATCAAAGAAATCATTCGTTTGTTGAAAAATGAGGTCGCAAATTTGAATTTATTGAAAATATTCTCAGATGGCGCTGCATCTCAGTTTAAAAATAAGTACACGCTCTCCAGTCTTTGCTTTATGCAAAGGGATTTCGGCATTTATATACATTTAGCAAAATTGTAAAATTGTACCTTAGGAGATAATCTATCGTTATAAATAATTTATCTTTCTAAAGATAATCTGGCAATATCATATATAATTATATTAGATGATTATCTAGCAATATCACAGTTTTATCACAGTATTACATTCGTATTTCTTCAAAGTATCGCCCTGGCCCTACAAACTCTCCCGAAGGTGGAATCTTCCGCAATACGAATATGACTGTTGGCGCAATAATATTTTTCTTCCAAGCAATACGATTTCGAATCATTTTCGTATTACTTTGCTTCTAGGGATTGTGGAAATTACATACTGAATGATAAACTTATTTACATACATATGTATGTATACCCTTTTCCATTTTTGGTGAAGGGTATAAAAATACTGATGAACTGTTTTAGCGAAAAAGTATAGAAGATGATTCAAGATTTTTTTGACAACTAAATATGGGTTTCTAACAAAAAGTTAAAATTGCAACATTTTGAGTTGACGCTCTTTATACTGGTTTCGCACAACACTGAAAGAAAAACTTTCGTAAATGCAACGATTTTCGACATTATATTTACGTTTTAGTCATTATTTTTCTACCAACGCAACGCTTCATTCATATTATGAAAATTCTTTCATTAGCTGAAAAAATGTCATATCTACAACGAAATATTTGCATTCAAGTAACGACATGGTTTTTACTAAGCAACGTACATTTTCATATCTTGAATGAAAAATGTAATTTATGATTTATTTGAACGGGCTAAATTTCGTATCGCTACTTTAAGCCAAATTACACGTAATAATTATTAATGAACATATAACATCAAAGTTAGTTGTAAGTATTCTGCCAACACATAGTTGAACGGAACGATGCGATGAAACTTTTTAGTTTATACAATGAAGTGACATTAGTTTTACATTTTTGAACGAACTATTTCATTGAATAAACAAAATTTTCATGTAAATCATGACAGTATTTCATTACTGAAACGTAAAATATCATTTTTTGATGATATCGTATCATTTTGTTAACAACATAAGTCATTATTGTAATTACTGATTTGATTTATTTAATTATCATTGTATCTTATTAATTATTCAACTTACGTGTGTATATTGGCACAGGCATCAGAAAAACGTTTGTATGATATAATTGGCTTCCCCGGCCAAGATTCGAACTTGGAGCTCATCGCGTGGTAGTTAGCATGCTTACCGCTGCAGCCACAACAACCTCAAATATTATTTAGATACACACTAAATACATACATTAATGAAATTTTAATTCAAAGTTATTTAATTGATCTAATTAATTCAACATTATTTAATTTATTTGAAAAGTTAAAACTTATAAATATGTATATATATAAATAAATATATATATTAAAAAAAACTTTGACTTATCTCCAGGATTCGAAACTGTGACTACAAGAGTAGCACACAGTGACTACTAGCCAACAGCAGGACGACAGCAGGATGGTTTCTTCACTGTAGTTAAGAAAATATTTCATTGCAACAAAACTATAGTTTTTTTATTATATACATATAATTTCCATAACTATAGATTAATTACAATTGTGGTATGATACTTTGAAATTATTTTATGTCACCTAATCGGAATATAACATGTTTCTGTATGAATTCTTCATAAAAACATGTATTTAAGTTTTTCTTTACCCGAAGGAAAATTATTTCGAACATTAATGATACTAGAAAATGTAAAATATTAAACACTAGAATGGTTTCATTATATTAATGAAATTTGCATCAATATAATGTAAGTTTATTAATGAAATTTGTCGTTGTATTAATGAAAGGGGTTCAACGTTACGGTTTCATTCCCGTTACTAAGTGTTTTTCTTTCAGTGAAGCCAATATGGCTACCATCATAATTTCCTCTCTCGCCCATGAAGTAAAAAGTTGCTCAGCTTAAATTGCTGTGTTTCAAAATTATAAACACAGAAAATTAATAAACAAATAAATTATGTATTGTAATTTTTTTTACTCTTTCAGACAATGATGAACCTGCTACCTTTGAACAGGCCATAGACACAGCCGGTTTCGGTTTATTCAATCTGTTTCTTCTTATCGGAACCATGGGGGCAATATTAGCTAATGTCTTTTCCACCACAACAATGGCCTATATATTGCCCATAGCGGAGTGTGATCTCAAATTGTCACTTATTAACAAAGGCACTCTAAACTCGGTCACTTTCGCCGGCATGATATCCTCGGCCATTCTATGGGGATATTTGGCCGATACACAGGGCAGAAGAAAAATATTGATCGTGGGATATCTGATAGATTCTGTGTGTATGTTTTTCAGTTCAATGTCGCAAAATTTTGCAATGTTGGTGACGTTTAAGTTTTTGGGAGGATTAATGTGAGTTTAAAATAAATTTGTGATTTTGTTAATTTTTTCTTGTTCAACAGAACGGATTTTATATATTTAGAGTTAATGGCCCTGGAGCGGTTTTATATACTTATCTAACAGAGTTGCATGGTGTGAAATATAGATCTAGAGTGCTGATGGTGATAGGAGTTATACAGTCAATAAGCACCTTATCATTGCCCATATTAGCTTGGTTGATTTTACCCAGAAATTGGGAATTTGTGCTGTTCGAATCGATTAATGGTGGGAGTTAATGAAAATTTTCCAATTATATTTGATTTGATTATTTAACTGATTCTCTATTCCTTAGTGCACAGCTGGCAAATATTCCTGTTTGTCTGTGGCCTTCCCAGCTTAATAACAGGCTTAGTGTTAACACTGTTACCGGAAAGTCCGAAATTTTTAATGTCTCAGGGTCGTAATGCCGAAGCATTGATGGCATTTCAAAGAATTTATGCCATTAATACCAGAAAGCCCAAGAACACTTACCCGGTAAGTTAAAAAATCTAATAAAATTAACAAAAAATAATAATGAAACCATATCACTGGTGATTTCTAGATCCACACACTTATCGAAGAGGTACCCAGCCGAGATACCAATGAAAATGAAGTCGTTTTCACAATCGAAAATAAAAATGACTCCAAACTGCCCAAAAAAACACATCGCTCTCTGTCTCAATCACTGCACGAGGGTTGGCAACAAATGAAACCGATGTTCCGCAAGCCTCTACTGTTAAGATCATTGCACGTTTATCTACTGCACTTTTGCATGTTATTGAGGTAAGTTTTTGCATTTACTATAACATTGTGATGCTGATTTAAGGACTATGACATTTGTTTCTTTTTTCAGCCTTAATACCATTCGTTTATGGTTACCCCAACTGTTTGCTTCAAGTGCCGAATATGAAAGCTTACATGCAGGCAATGTTGAATCGGCTTCACTTTGCAATATACTAGAGTACAGTGCTAATAAATCGGCCACCACAATAGCAAATAACGATTGGAATTGTAGTGAGGTAAGATTTAATATAGATAAAATTTGTATAAAGTCTAAATTCATACATATCGCTCATTTACTTCAATAGTGTCATAACTTAAAAAAATGCATTTTTTTTAGTTAGTAATGCAAAATAATTCGGCACTTCGTATTCGTGTTTTATCTTGTGTAAAAATTGTGTATAAATAACTTGAGTTGTATGTAAACTGGCAACTTTAAACTCGTTTTCTACAAAACTAATTTTTTGAGTTGACACTGTTGAAGTAAATGAACGATATATATCTAATACAGTACACTGTGCTTCAAACGGCCACTTTCTTTGTCCAAAACTATCGCCCATTTTCTGAGAAACACATATCGCTTAAAACAGGTGTTTGGACAAACGAAAACGCTAGTAATTTAGCGTTTTCAAACCGCTTTAATGAGCATATGAAATGAAGTATAATTCAAATTTAATAGCCCAATTCACAAACTAATGCAAATGGTCCACTCACCACTTAACAATTCTTAGTGGTGAGTATCAATATATGTATTATACCATTTTGCACATGCTACGAAGCAACACCATTTGCATAAGATTATGAATTGGGCTAACATGTTTTCGTTTTGTATCTGTGTGTCTGTGAACCTGTGTGTATGTGTTTCTGTGTGTCTATACGAGTCTACGTACAGACCAAACGGCTGGTCCTATTTCAATTTAGTTTTTTCTGTCTTAAAGGTGGCTTGATCAAGAAGGTTCTTAGCTATGTTTAAAGAAAAACGGTTTAGCTGTTTAAGGGCCACTCAGACTATAATACAAGTATTAATACTTTTGACGAAAATGCATCCCTGGTCTTATATTTGTTTCAAAAATTTCAAAAAAAAAAAAAAAAACAATAACAACTCATTATGTCAGAGCTGCATTTTCCACAAAAGTATTAATACTTGTACATATTATAGTCTGAACGGGGCTTTAGAAGATATAACATCTTTTCTAGATATATTCGGGGGTTATTTTATGATTTTATTTAAAGCCAATAAATAAAGCAAGAACGCTGTGTGAATTTTGTGTTATAATAAAACATAAGTTTCCATTGCCCGAACCCACCTTCAAAATATTAAAAAACGCATGTTTTTCAAAACATGCCGAAATGCGTTTTGCGTTTTTCAAAATACATATGGGCAATTCTCCGAGAAATTCCACTATTTTGTAGCGTGCGACAGTAAGCAATTAACCTTGTATTTCTGAACAACGTTACTCGATTTTTCTTAAAATTTTACCTAACGTAGGGCTGCTGACGCGCTACACAAATACATATACAAAGTAAAAAAAAGTTTTCTTTACATTGAAAAAACAAGAACGTTTGCTTAGTGTCGCATGCTACAAAAAGTTGACATTCCTGTGGAAATTCCCACATATGTACATATGCATGTACATTAGAGCGTCTCGCCTAACAGGCAACATAAAAAGTGCCCCGTACACCAGCGAATACAGAGTATTGTTCCAAGGACATTTCAATAAAAGTTTTTTTTGCCGAATATAGGGGTCGCTTTTTTAGTTTTTTTCATTATATCTTCCATATTCTTCAAATTTTTTTATAAAAGCATTTTTTAAATAGTTGTGCTGTAATTATCGAAATATTTTCTTAGCAAAAGCTTTGATTTTTTGCGAGCTATAAATTGCTAACATTAGAAAATGAGATTTGGGGGGTAAGTACTAGAACGGTACACTTGAAGACAATGAACCTTAGAGCAAAAATATTGGCCTCCCTGAGACAAAAAAAATCGCTATATCAAACTTTAAGATCGGACTGTAAATATGGAAGATATATCGAAAAAATTAAAAAGGCGACCCCTACGTTCGGCAAAAAATGAAAAAAAAATTTTTAAATGTCCTTGGAACAATACTTTATATTTGCTGGTGTAAGGAGAACTTTTTTTCTGATACGGTCTAATGTACATAGATACATATATAAACGATTTAAAAACTCTGACTTTTCCAGAACATTGGCGTATTTCAGGGCGCTAGGACTTCGCCACATTAAGAGTCGGTGAAAATGTAATATTCTGACTAGTAATTTTGGTAGTGGCACGCCCATTCAAAGGAATCTTTCCAAATAGATTTTAATAATACAATTAATAAAAACTATTTTTTCTGCTAAGACTTTTCATGTCAAATAAAACATGAAAGCGACAACGAATAGAAAATAGAGTGACTTTTTATGTTTGGAATGAGGGAGTTTTGTGTGTCAGTTGTGCATGAGACCAAACATTTCGTACGGCTGTTATATAAGCCATATTCCTCTTTGATTATTTTTAACCATCTTCAAAAAAAATGAGGAGCACTACTGATGCCATATCATTAGATCGGAAGTCATGCAGGATGTAGTCATCATTGCGTAGAACAAAGTTTCTGTCATATTATTAAGGGCGAGATGAAAAATGTAATGGAAACTTTTGTGTACGTGTGATGTTGCATCTCACTCTAACGCCTATAAAACATATAGTCGCACTGCACTGCTCACATTACTACTTCTTAGTAATCAACAGGGAAACCACAAATATGCAATTGCATGTTTTTTCTTGTCTGATATATCTATCCGGAATTAAGATATTTATCCGTTTCAGAACTTTTAACGAATTCTGGCATCGATTTGTTAGTGCATATTTTTGCATATTTTACCCTTTAAAGCATGTTTTTGCATACTTAAGCCTAACGCGCATGTTTTGAGCATTTTTCGAATTTTTGGAGCATACTTGGCGTTTTTAGGGCATATATTGGTACTTTTAAAAAAATTATTTTAATATTTAAAAAAAAAAAATTTGTAAAAATTTTCGTCAAAATTTCATTTTGTAGTGAAAGAATCAGTAGTATGGGGAAGCAATATTTTGCTACCATTGTGAAGTTAAACTTTAAAAAAGGCCATTGTGCATATTCTGGCTTCCGAATCGATTTCACACGTTTTCTCCTGATGTTAAATCACATGCTACACGTGTTTAAGTTGAAATTTAGAATGTATTAATTATTCTAAGATCCGATTTTCACTCACTTGTAAACAGTCTTGTGAAAGAAAAACGAAACAAGAAAATTAAAAAAAAATTAAATCTTAAATATCCAATTTTTTTCTGCTAAATTTTAATGCTGGAACAAATACTATTGATTTTTATATTCCAAATTTCAACTTAAACAGGTGTAACATGTGTTTTAACATCCTCACTGGACGCTAATTTCAATAAAAACTTGGTTTGGTAATTGTTACGCAAGCTGTACCGATTACATCAGTTGAGGTTGAAAAAGAACATTTTCAATGTATAAAAGTTTATTTAGATGTGACCGGCGGCGATTTTTATTTAAAAAGCTAAGTGAAGTTTTTTTGTTTATTGCAATAAAAATTATAAAAAAAGCTTATCTTATTCTTCAAAATACAGTTCGTGGTCGCTTTTGAAGTAAAGTTAAATGTTCGCTCTTAATTAATTTTTTTATTGTTACTTTCTTCTGTTTATTTTATTTTTTGTCTTGTTTTATATATATGTAAATTTTATTGAATTGCTGAATTAAAATTAGTTTTTCATTTCCAAATAATCTAATTTATGTTATTTTTAAAAGCATATTTTTTGAGTTTTTAGTGCTTATTTCGAAGTTTTAGTGCATATTTCGAAGTTTTTAGTTCATATTGAATGCGCATAACACTTTTTTGGAGCATATTTCTGGTTTCCCTGGTAATCAACGATAGCATAAATATTAGTCAAGTTTGACGCTGGCACAGGTATTCATAAGCTATTGCTAAAGTTAGCGTAAGTATAACACAAAAATTTTGTATGAGAAACCCGTTTTAAGGAATGCATAAACTTCAGCCAATCATTTATGAATAGCGGTCTAAAGATTTTGAATATCACAAATAAATTTTGGATTGTGTTTTTCGCTTAAATTAATCTTAACACGATAGTTTTTTTTAATGCTGGTGAAAACTTTGAAAAATCTAGTTTTTTTTTGAGAAAAAGTTGAACTTTGATGGCTTATAATTAAACGGTTAATTAACGTTAACAAACAAAAAATAATTTTTAATTGGTCTGAAGCGTGGATTGCTAAATTGCAGTAACAAATGCATCAAAAGGCAAAACCAAAAAAAAATATTTTTGGCTATAGCAAATGGCCGTCTGAACCATAGTGCATTGTAGTTATTTCTTTATAGCTCTTTAATGAATTTGAAAAACTTTTGTTTGTTTGTAATAATTCTAGCAAAAAAATATTTCAATGGACAGTTACATTAACAACATAATTGTAGGTATAGTGGGTTTCGTAGGCTACTGTTTTGCTAGTCTTATTATCAAGGCACTGGGACAAAAGAGAATGCTAGGTAAACTGCATAGATGACATACATTAATATTTGTGTTAAAAATTATACATTAAAAATAAATTTCCAGTTTATGGTTCACTTATAGCTGGAGTATTGGGATTTTGTTTGCACTGGTCTAGCAGTGGCTTAATGACACTTATTATTTCATCCATATTTCTAACCATCTCCAGTATTTCAACTTCCTCATTGTTGGGCTTGGTCGTAGGCCTATTTCCCACTACTTTAAGGTAAGTTAAAATTTTGAAAAATAAATATATTTACATATGTACATATGAACAAATTCAGGATATTTAATTATAAATTTTCTTTTTTAAGATCTTTCATAATTGCGGCATGTTTCATGTTTGGCCGTCTGGGTTCTGTGTCGGGTAACATGATATTTCCAGTACTAGTCGAAATTGGCTGTTTACCACCCTTCCTAATGGTTGGCACACTTATGATTTGTAAGCTAAAATGTTTTATTTTTAAATCTGTAATCAAATAAGTTTTGAAATGTCTTTATCTCTTTTACAGTGGCCTGCGCTTTATCTTTTATTTTGCCAAGTGAGAAAAAGACGACATTTACCTAACTAAACATTTTTTTGTTTACATATTTTTTAGTGTTTAAGATTATTATAAGTTAAAAATAAATCTTTGTTTTTTTTATTCTGTAGATAACAATTTCTCTGGTATTTATTCATGTAGTTTTATATTCAAAGTTAGATAAACTAACACATTTCACTTCTTTTAACGGGCCTCTCCACTCGTCTTGATTTGGTATATTTAATTATTACTAAGATAAAATATTTTCATGGAGACTACAAAGATTATATTTGTTAAGTATCATAGAAAGTGTAGTAAATATTTATTTTATAATAAAAGATTGAAAAAAAAAGAAAACATCTTAATCAGCCTTATTATAATTGCCAACATCGCCACAAAACGATATTGTTTTGCTTTGTTTACTTCAAATTATTATTATAGTTGTCGTATTTAGAGATTATTGCAAAAATGTATAAAAAAAAATTTCAATAAATTTAAAACTTGGAACAATATTAATCATTTTGCAAATCGCTTTTATTTAAACCTCAAGAAACTGAAATAAATTCATAAATAATAACCTACATTTGCCTTATTTCTCAACTAATTGAAATATAAGTACATAATTGCACCACACTACATTGGTAATACAGCCATATAGACTTACGGCCCTATGTATAAGCAAAAATAGGCATGAAGTTAGCAAAAGTGACGAAATTGAATTAAGTGGTAACAAGTACCTCCATACAATTTGACATTAAAAATGTTGGCATTACCTATGATTTTTAATGTGAAGTTTCATGGCAAAACCATTTAAGATCATGTTAAATTTTGCCACTTATGCTAACTTCATGCCAATTTTTGCTTAATGCTAAACGTTAACAAATTTTGTATGTTTTTTGATTTTGTAATTTTACATACATATAAAATTTGTCAAATTTTTCCCTAAAAGTTATCGGAATAAGAGGACATTAAATACATTGACATATTTTTTGGGAACAAGTACAACTCTTATGGAAATCAGACATGGGCATATTGCAGTAAGTAATTACTGTAGTAAAAAAGCAGTAAACAGTAAATTTTACTGGTTACTGAAAAAATTTGCAGCATTCAGTAAAATTTTACTGAATACTGAAAAAAAGCAGTAACCAGTAAATGTTTAAATACTGTAGCGTGACTCTTATAGAGTTATTATAAGTCGAAGCAACCAACACCAAAAATACACGCTCTACTTAAATTGTAACAAATACCACAAAAAAACAATATCAAACAAATATCAAAATATTTACTTCCCTGATGGGAATGTATTAAATTTACCGTTTCAGTAAACATTTCAGTATTCGCTAGGAAATAGTGAGACCACATCTAACGAGAACATCACTTCATCGTCTTCAATTTACTGCTCTTTCACCATTTCTTTGAATTGTGCCGAATTTTTCCCATTGTATATATGTATGTAGAACCTTCCGTGATCTTCGTTAAAATGTTAGTTACATATATTCACACACAGATTCATTGAAGGTGGTTCGGTCGAGGAGCATATAGGCCTTAGAGGAAACCCCTCTTTATGAATTTTAGGCAATCCAAATATAAAATTTTACTGAATACCAGTAGCCAGTAAAATACTGCAACAACATTTCATTATCAGTAAAATACTGTAAAAAAATTTCATTCTCAGTGCCCAGTAAAAACAGAGTTTTTACTGCAGTAATTAGGTCTGTCTGCGAACACATATTTTGCATAATTTTGTGCAAAATGTTGCAAAATCTTGCAAAATGTTGTCTGCGTACTCCAAATCTCTTGCAGCGAGAGAGCCAAAAAGAGAACTTTTTGACAGTTGAAAGTTAGAGAACTTGCAAAATGTTGCTGGAGAAATTTCCGCTTGCAAGATTTTGCAACTAGTTTGAACAGCTGTTTTCATTTACTTTTTGAATGAAATAATTTTTGTGAAATGAAAATAAAAAGTAAAATTTAACAATGTCAGAGGTAAATAGTTAGAATTGTGTTAATTTTTAACGTTAATAATAAATTATAATAAACAAAACATTTTATTTCATTCTAGAAATGTCCAAATATACAGTGCGACCGTGGCATAATAGCAGAACCAATGATTCCAATAATGCTATTTTTCTAGCTAAAATTCTTTTGCTTTGTTATTTCAATTGTTTACACACCGATCAGATGTTTTCTTGCAAAATTTCACTGGATACTGTCTGCGTACTTTTTGAGATATTTTCAGCCGACAGAGTAAAAGTGGTCTTACTCTCCCGTAAAAATTTACTGAGTATTTGCTACTGGAAAAGTACCCAGACAGACCTATTATTTACTGTAAAATCTGACAATACTGACTGACTATGGGGAAAAATGTTACCCACAAATGTGAAAAATAAACAAAACAAAATAACAATCGATTATATAAAAAATCAGAAGAAATTCACCAAAATGGAATAAATCGCTTAAACTAAGACTGGGTCAAACAGGGCAATTTTGTCTGAGCAACTTCTCATTTTGGCTGCCCTATTCATTTTCTTCTCCTCTCCTTCTCTCTATCTCTCTTCAATAAACTCAATAATACATAAAGTGGCGAATTGCCACTTTTTCGACTGCCTTGCCACTTTTTGTCACCATTTTTTTTGTATAATAATACATTAAAAATAAAAAGTTTAGTGTAGTTGTATCTTATTTTTTAATGTTGCCCCTTTTTTTGATAAATCCCCTATTTTTTGCTACTTTTTGAAAAATGTCATCGGTCACCCTGCATCAGTCTAATAAAATCTCCAAGTATGTACATATCATTGCCTTAATGTAGAAATGCTCTAACTCCATATTTTTTCATATCGAATCTTATGCATATTCCGATAGAAGCAAGCAAAGATAATGACTATATTAAGGTAGCGATATGTTTGTGATGTAGTGAATGTCATCACACAATTAATTAAGCTTAGCTTAATATTTTAAAATAAATAAATATTTTGTTGAAGCTGCCTAATATGAACAATTTAGTTTTTAGGGTTCCGTACACCAAAGGTGAAAAAAGACCCCTATTGTTTTCGCTACGCTGTCCGTCTGTCCGTCACACGATATTTTCTCAGGAACCCTAAGAGCTACGGACCTGAAATTTGGATAGAGTATGAAGAACTCTGGCGAGAATTAAAAATTAAAGGCTGTTCCAAAACGAGCAACGAAAATTGTTAAAATCCCATATAATATACATACAATTCTATGTACACATGTATATTGACATTTGAAATTTGTAAAATTAGTATATTTTTATATAGACTACAACAGTTAACACTAAAATTAAAAAATTTAAATTAAAGGGTGGTCCATCAGTTAATGCAATTTTGACTATGTAATTTTGACAACTTGCTATATCTTGGAAACCGTAAGAGCTAAACTCCTGAAATTTTCAAAAACGGTAAAACTAAAAAATTCGAAAATTATAAAATCGCCAAACCGAAAAAAATCACCAAAACACGAAAAACAATAGCCAAAAATGAAAAAAATCGCCAAAATTAAAAAAATTTCTAGCACTTAAATACATATATCGCCAAATTCCGCCAAAAACCGAAAAAATCGCCAAAACGCAAAAATTGTGCCGAAACCAAAATAATTGTTTATATGAAAAAAATCGCCAAAATGAAAAAAATCACCAAAATTAAAAAAAGTCGCCAAAACGAAAAAAATCGCCAAAATTAAAATGAACGCCAAAAACCGAAAAAAAATCACCAAAACTAGAATAAAAAGTGCCAAAACTAAAAAAATTTCCAAAATGAAAGAAAAACGCCAAGAACCAAAAAATCACCAAGACAAAAAAATTACCGTCATATGTACATATATGAAAAACGCCAAAATAAAAAAATCGCCAAAATAAAAAAAATCGACAAAACTTAAACAACCAAAAAAATCTCAAAAACGAGAAAAAAGTTCCAAAACTCAAAAACCGCCAATAAACGCAAAAACCCCCAAAAACTAAAAAAACGCTTAAAACCGAAAAAAACCCATAAACGAAAAAAAATGCCAAAACTATATTTTATATTGGATAAAGTTCGTATTGAATTACATACATATCTTGTGTCCGCACGGAACCCTTCGTGAGCGGGTCAAAGTCGCACTTCACTGAATTTATTATATTTTTATGTTAAGAGAATTTGGTTTTATTACCATGCATTTTTTAATAATTTTTTTTACTAATACTACATACTTACTAGAGTTGTGCAGCTCATGAACGAACTAGTACTAGTACTTTGTGTTTATTACCATGAATTGTTGAATTAATTATTTTTTCTAATACTACATACATATGTACATAGTAAAGGTATTCATTTCAGGTTTTTCCCGTTGGGAAAAAGGAAATACGTAATTTTTTTGACAACAAACGCAGGGAAAAAATTAAACAATTTTTTTCAAAATTTTTTTTTCTGTTTGTTGTAAAAAATTACATTTTTTCATTTTTCCAACAAAAAAATTAAAAATACCTTTATTATGTACGGTTGAGGAATTAACTCTACATACACCCATCATTTTTGGGGTTTGAGGAAATTTGGGAAGATATTCAAAAAATTAATTATGCCAATATTTAGGGTGCTTATAAATATGTTTATACAAAAAATAAAAAATTAAAAAACATTTATAATAACAACAATAAAAGTAAAAATATTCAAAATCCATAGCAAAAAAGTCTACATACAGGCATAAAATACATGAAAAAATACGTGCAAAATGTTCGAAAATTCGGTGATTTCCGGTACCAAGCTGTCGAAAAATGGCATCCGAATATGGTCTCATATGTTCTTAAAATAGTAATAGTTCCCGTTAACTCTGAAAGAACCTAAACATTTACCACAAATGACGCCATTGCCCTTTAAACCTTAACCACATTTAAGTTGAGTTAAAATTGAGTCATTACTACAAATGACGTAAACTTAAATTCAATAGCGTCGTTTGTGGGAAATCTTTTTGATTATTTCGAAATTAATATAAATTTTTGCCTTTTCAAGAACATATTAGACCATATTCGGATGCCATTTTTTGACGGCTTGGTACCGGAAATCACCGAATTTTCAAACAAGTTGACGACCTCGAACATTTTGCACGTATTTTTTCATGTATTTTATGCCTGTATGTAGACTTTTTTCTTATGGATTTTGAATATTTTTGCTTTTATTGTTGTTATTATAAATGTTTTTTAATTTTTTATTTTTTGTATAAACATATTTATAAGCACCCTAAATATTGGCATAATTAATTTTTTGAATATCCTCCCAAATTTCCTCAAACTCCAAAAATGATGGGTGTATGTAGAGTTAATTCCTTAACTGTATATATTTTAAAAAAGTACAGTTTAAGAAAATTGTTTTTTTTTTCAAATCATACTTTTTGGTAAAATCTTTAAATTTCTATTCAACGCGTCCCAAAATTAATACGAATTAAAAAGTTCAGTTCTTATTGGTTAATGACGTCTAAATGCAACAAGAAATTTTTATATTCTTGAAAAGTTTTTTTGTGGATATGTAATGTTTTAAAAAGGTACACTTTTTGAAAAGTACTTTTTGAAAACAAAATTATATTTTCATTCTATAACCTCGTGGTATTTTTCTAACGTTTTAGTTTTGGTGTTTCATATTTTAGTTGTTTTTACAAAAAGACGCTTGATAGAGTTATCACCAAACTTAAATAGAAAACGTTGTATACCTATGTACGTAAGAGAGATATACATATGTATGTAGGTATGTATGTACATACGTATATACACTCTGCTTATTTATTGAACAAGGAACTACTAGGTATATTTCCAAGAAGATTTCCAATTGTATCCAATTTTTAACCCCCGTCCAAAAAAGTGGTGTTATAAGTTTGTAGTATGTATCTGTGTATGTACGAGTTGATTTTTGTCAAAAGTTTACTTTTTAAACGTAAAATCAATTATTTTTTTACATCACTTGGAACTGAAGTTCGTACTACCTCTTCTAAGCTTTTCTCGTAGACGTATGTATGGATGTAAATATATATATATAATTATAAGATACAAGAATGTATGTATATAAATTGACCACCAAGTAATTCAATGTGAAACACAGCAATTCCTTATAAAACAAATCTATATTTTTTTAATATCTTAACTACCTAAATATACAATAATTTAAAATGATTATTTACCACACGGTGCACAATTTTGCGGTTACTCCATATTATCAACAACATTACACATAGCACGATCCAATTGATAGCTTGCATCCGATTTATTGCCATTATTGGAATCTTGGGAATCAATTTCCATTTTAACATCACCTTCACTGAGATCTTCATCGCTGATTTCAGGCAAGGCTGCAAAGGCATTATTGACAATATCTCGGACTCTTTCTAAATGTTTTTGAAAACGATTTGTAGTCTCAACCCTTTGGCGTTTTTGCATTTCCATCATAACACGCAGAGTTTCGCGGGCTTGATGTGGACGAAACTCATTGAGAAGATGATGCATATGGACAAAAAGTAAACTTAAGTCATCAATCTGGAATCATTAAAACACCCGTCTAAAGGAATACACTAAATTAAGCGAAAGAGACTTCATCATCATACCTTTTCGGTTCGCCTGGGGCTATCCGGATATTGTATTAGCAAATCAATCAAGTCTAAGAAGTTTACAAACAATGAATGATTTAATTTCTTCAACTCTTTTCGGCGGTCAAAGTGAATGGGTATAAGTCTTTTAATATTTTGTGATTCCAGAGAGCGTATCATTTCCTCGTTATTGTACGGCATGCCAAACATGCTGTACATATCCTGTATGGGTGGCGGTGGCCTAGGTGCTCGGTTACGCCTTATACTATCTTCCGAGAATAAATTTATATATTGCACTGGAGGCAAAGGCAAACTCATCACCTGGGATTCTTGCTGTGCCATTGCGGTATTTTTTTAATAGATTTAAGACCAACTTGGGCAATAAATTATGTAGTCAGGCAAATTTCCAATAGATTTAAACAGTAGTTCAAATTTTATGAAAAAGAACCCAAGTATTGGAAAAAATTTTAGTTTTATTAAAGAAAACACTGAATAAGACTTCTTCTTTAAATACGTGTGTATTCACAACGAAGTGATAACAATCACACCAATAATCATGGTGAGTATGAGAATTCACCTATTACTGGAATCTGTTTAAGTTTACAAGTGTTGCCTACAGAATATATTGGTCAAATCAATCAAATCGTGTTTTTCTTAACTATAGTTCGCTTACAATGAATTTGTACATCCATTCGTAACAGGAATTAATATTGAAATAGCTGTAGAACAATTTTCTGTGCCAATATAAACGTGTACGTTTGCATATATGTATTTACATAAAATTTCATGAAAGGACTTGTTATAGAAAAACTTATCGAAATCCTCGAAAATTGATCCTGACAACACAGCTCACAAGCTCATGAACAATATTTCTTTAACTATCTTAATATGAGTATTGGATGAAATATAACATGAATTCTAATTTAAATGTATGTATGTGGATTAGAAATTACTGAATATGCACTAAGGCATAATAGCAAAATGCTTGTCTAAACATGTACATAAATGTAATTAATTGTTTTTAAACTATAAGTAAGTACTTACATTCACAATTTCAATAAATTCACAAAATCTTCCGAGGCGATTGAATAATAAGTGGATATATATATATATATATATATATATATATATATATGTATCCTTATCAGTTAGGAAAGATTCTGATAAGAATTTTTAACACGTATATTGTATTAACTTCTAATAAGATTTTTACGCAAATGCTTTTATATATCGGAATTTATGCATAACCATTTTTCTACCCTGTAGCATTAATTATTGTCGTATCAAATTGTTTTAAATATATAATAAACACACGTGCACCATTTAAGTGCTTTTTTATATTTTACATCAATAAATCACTGCATTATCATTATTATTACACGTGTAGATATATTTCCAATCCTGAACCATTTAAATAGTCCGCCATTTTTAAACTACCAGCATTAACGAGTACAACTCGGACGAATAAACATGAATAGAACGAGTGGGTAATAAAAAAATAATACACACGCGAGATCAAAACAGAAAATGAAAAGCTACACAAAATTATTAAATTCTTTAATAAAAAGTGAAATTAATTATTTAAAAATAAAAATTGCTTGGAAAGTAAACGTTACGGACTAAAAAAATATATTATAAAAAATAATTAGAGAAATGTAAAACAAACAAATTTAATGATACAAAATAATACCCTCGCGAACGGCATCATAAGGAAAAGATGACAAAAAGTGCGTGTAAAAATATAAATAAATTTTAATATTAAATAATAAGCAGTCGTAATTAATGCAGGAATGCGTGATTAAACATATTTTTTAATAACACATTGCAATATTAAAGGAACCTTAATGTAATGGGTAAGTGTAAATTAAAGTATGTATTTATATTTAAAATGCAATGAAATGCTGAATGCATTTCTTATTGTCGGGAGTGTTGTATGATTGTTTACATATGTATGTATGTATGTATGTGTATTGTATACATTTATGCATGGGTATAGATATGCACGTACATAGGGTAAATATTACAAATATATTCCAATTAGAAAACTGCATTAAAAATGCGTTTTCATAAAAGTAGAATTGTTTGTATTGGCGCGCGTATTAAGTGTATGTGTGTGTGTAAATATTTTAACATTTTCTAATATTTTGAAACTTCATGATGATGGAAACATTTTGTTTATAAATTCTAGGCGATGCATTGACAGAAATTTTGCGGGCCGCTGACAAACATCCCAATTCTCGCGTTTCTAAGCTTATACACCTAGTTAAAGATGAACCCAATCAAAAGAATATCGTTTTACTTCTTATTGAACTGGCCGAACATGCTGAATATTCTATTGATTTCAATATTTCAATAAAATATGTAAGTATTTATGCATACCTATTAACATAACGTTTAATAACAATTTACATGCAATTCTATGCATGTGTTACTTATTTTAGTTTAAAAGATATTAATACCTAATTCCCTCTATTTAGTATTTGGATTTATTTCAACGTCTGGGAATTGATCATGATTTAGTTTTAAATGAGGCTGGCATGCTCTTGGTTAATTCATCAAAAATCTATTCCAAACGTGTTGATTATGTTCAAAGTTTAGTGGAAAGACAAATTCTGACACTATCAAATGCTGATGATGAGCTTCAAAAACAACAACTGTAAGTACATATATGCCATTTATATACTAGCAGAGATAAGAACTGAAATAAAAATAATCGAAAACCAGTTCTTATAGCAAATAACACATTTCATTCTTTTCTTTTTGTTAGTGTAGGCTTTTTTGTTAATATATTATGCAAACAGAATTGTAGTTATTTTTGCTTTAATTATAAAGTTTTTTTTTCTGTCTCTTATAAAAAGTAAATGCGAGACATAATAAAACCTACAGAAAGAAGTTTCATTAAATTGTGCTTTGTAGGTAGCTTTCATTGAAAAATATGGAAAAATGATTTTATAAATTAAAGATATACACCCATAACTGTACAAACATTTTCCTCCCCAAAACAAAAATAACTAAATACTAAATGCCCCTACCATTGCATATATTATCAGCAAATTTCATGTATTATTTAGAAGCCGGCCATGTTGATTATGCGCTGAAAAATCAAATACTAATAAATTAAAAGCGATCATGCAACTTTTAATTATTTATTTTAAAGTGTATTCAAGCAATTTTACATTTTTAAATCAGTTATTCCATGGGGTGACACGTACATATGTATATGCATTAAATATATAATGCCAATGTGAGTGAACACGTGCATTTGAAATTTGGTGATGACTTAAAATCACTTGCTTTTAAAGCTTTATAAAAAATAATTGCGACATGATAAAACCCACAGAAAGAAGTTTCATTAAATTGCGTTTTATTGGAAGATTCCATTGAAAAATATACACAAATTTTATATAACCAGAGATATACATAGCTGAGCAAACATTTTACTCCCCAAAAAGAACTAAATATTAAATTCCCCTACCATTGTATATATTATCAGTAAATTTCATGCATTATTTAAAAGCCGACTAAGTTGATTATGCTGAAATCTTAAATACTGATAAATTAAAAGCGAGCATGCAACTTTTAATTATTTGTTTTAAAGTATATTCAAGCAATTTTGCATTTTTAAGTCAGTGATTCAATGGGGTAACACGTATGAATATACATATGTACATTAAATATATTATTCCAATCTGAACAAGTGCATTTGAAATTTGGTGATGACTGAAAATGGCTTTATTTTAAAGGTTACAGCTGTCTTATAAAAGCTTTATAATTGGAATATATGTACATTTTTCTTTATATGTACATATACACATATACATATGTATGTGTGTATGTATGTATATCGTTGGCTTAGTCTGCAAATATGCTGTCTTATTTTAAATATTCTGGAGGGAAACACCGTCTAGATTTGTTGAAACTAAACGTGTGTGTACACTAGATGTAGGAGATTGTTTTCCGCCTTTTTGGACCACTGCATAAAAGCGAGACTCAACAATATAAAGACATTTTATTTTTTGGAAATTATGAGGGCAATTATGAACAATTCCAACTAATAGTAAGTCATAGGGAAATATAAAACTCTAATTCGAAAAGGGAGAAATTTCTCGCGGAATTTTATTCATAATTGCCCTGTATGTGTTTGAGTTGCGCTGGCATTCTACATTAAAAACTTACTTTGCACAAAAAGTTCGCTTATCATATTTGTCGACTAAGCCAATGATATACAAAGTATTAATAACAGCTTTAAATTGTGTCTATTCCGCAACAGTTCTAATGCCCGTTATATCTACAAATAGGTAATTTACCTAAGGTTTTTATCTACGAGTTTGTATTATAAAATTTAACTTACACGATAGATATCTGTACAGTAATAGATATCTATGTCTAGAAATAACGGGCGTAAATGACAAAAGTAAAAAATTTCGACAAAAATATTTCGATGGTCTCAAGTACAAAGACCCTGGGGTATTTTTTACGAAATTGATTTTTCATTTATTCCAGTACATTTCACTCCTGGTCACAAAAATTTACTGCAGTAAAACATCAAATTTCTGTTTGATTCTCATTAAAACCTGCATTATAAAAATTTTACATTTGAATATTAGAATTGTCCTGGTAATTGAATGGTTATGCAGTTGACCAACTTTGGAGAACTCAGTAATTATCAGCGCCTCTTCGGTACATTTTAAGTTTTTCATTCAACTCATGAAGAATCATTTTATTTCATGTACACAATTATGTCTTCATCCAAAAAGAAATAAAAATTTGCTATACATATGTACATATGTATAATAAGAAAAACAAGTCCGTGCAAAATTTTTATACATACAATGTGTACATAGTTATCTTGCAGGTTGCGGTTCAATGACCCCACTAATCGCATTTGCGAAAAATACGACAAAATTAATATTATTAGACTTCCGCTATTGACAATTTTGCATGTGCGTAGATAATATATTATTATGAATATAGTTCATTAAGTATTTTTTGCAATACTTTTTTAAAATTTTATGTATACATATGTACATATGTATATGTATGTATACTCCTAAGGTTCCATGGAGGAACATAATGCCACAATTAAATTATTTTGCATAATATTTTACATATTTGAGCTGAGCTCATTAAATATACTAGGGTCACCGCCCGGTGGTCTAAATTAGACCACGTGACACGTATGTGTCTTTATATTTATTATAATCATGTGTGTACTTGTGTGTTTGCAAGTACAAAATAAACAAACAAAAATATAATTTTTTTAAGCAAATGTAATTAGATTTACTACCACTTTTATGCTAAGCATTTTGGATAAAAAAAAAACATTTGTTTGCCGTATTTATATATACATAAGATTAATTGTTAAAAATTTTAGAATCAGTTACCATTACATGTATCTAATTGTAATTGAACAAATTTCAAATTAAAATTACAAAATGTTAAAATAATTGGAAATATTTCAATTACAAATAACATGTGGTTGTAATCGTTTTTACAATTACAATTTAATTGAAAGTTATTTACTATTTGTAATTTATTTAATTCTCGTTGTTTCTATGCAGAAATTACTTTAGTAACATTTTCGTCATTAAAATGTGTAAACTGAATTTAAAAAATCTATTTTTATGGTATTGTAATTTCAAAACACATCGTCAGTTGAAACGCGAACCTTTCTAACAAACATTTTCATAACTTTAGAGAAGAAGCAACAAACACGCTAAATAATAGGTTTGTTTCTTTACTTTTTGGGTAAAGTTCGGTAAAATGAGAGGAAACTATAATTTCGCTCAATAATATACAAAAATGCACAAAAGTACGGGAACGCGAAAAACCAAAATTTTAACACGAAAATAAACGTCAATGCATGTATGCATATACATACATACGTATACACATAACTAAACACATGCTTATGTACATAGACACGCACATACATATTTATTTACATGATTCGGCATACTTATATGGGTTTTTATCTTAATTTCATATAAAAACGTATAAAACTTTGTTTACCACTAGTTTTTAGAAATTTTTTCATAAATTTTTTAATTTTTTTAGTGTTTAGGCAAATGTAATTTTTCTTTGTAATTGCTTATTTTTCAAACAGCTGCTTGATTTTGTGTTTGCCCAAACTAGCACGAAGATCCCGCGGGATCCCAATGTAGAGTAAAGAAACAAACCCAATATATTTAATTGGCGGTCTTTTTCTATTTTTTTTTTTTTTTTCAAATAAAACCACTATTTTTCAGGGATGGTAGATTTTCTACGTTTTTTAAACAGAGCCTAAACTTATAAAAACACGATTTCCAATTTTTTTAGGTGTCGCATTTTTTGTTTGGTTAACGATACCTAACATATTATTTAATTGTAAAAATTGGATTGTTGTTATAAATTTTGAAGTTTTTTATTAATTGTAATTAAATATTTTTGTAATTGATAAAAAATTTAATTATTGCATAAATTTTCTATAACTACTTAAGGAATTATTTTTCCAATTACATGTAATTTTAATTAATTTTTTCGACTGCAATTACATATAATTATAATTAATTTTTTTTTTAATGACATTCACCCTTATCGTGAACATTTTTCCCCCGAAATATTTACGCACAAAACTGCAATCGTGAATAATTTTTCCCTAGACCTTTTTTGATTTCCCTTATCAATAATAATCAAGGCTATCATGAATAAAATTTCGCGTGAAATTTTTCCCTGAATAATTTTGGTGTTGCAAAAAAAAATTCCGCAGGAAATTTTTCCCTTTTCCAATTAGAATTTTTTGTTTTCCCTATCATTTGCTATTAGTTAGAATTGTTCCCTGATAATTATGAATGATTTTTTTTAAATTACATTCACCCTTATCTTGAACATTTTGCCCTTGAAATATTTTCCTTTTTCACAAAACTTTAATCGTGAATAATTTTTCCCTTTTTTTTATTTCTCTTATCATAATAATATTTTAGGCGGGGATTTTTTCACTTTTCCCTTGGTTTTGTTTACTTTATTTTTGCAGTGGAACTGAATTATTAAATTTCGATATTTTCCTTCAAGCTAAGTTATAAATATTTATTTTTGGGACAAGATTAGTAACATGATTGTTAACAATAATTCCCTGCAAAATTTGTCATGGACTATGAATATTTTTAAAAAATAAAATTTACTGTGTGTGAAACACAGTTTTCGGAAACAAAAATTTCACTTATTCATGATGATTATGAAATTTTTTCTATCACAGTTTCTTTGAAATGTAATGGCTTAGGGGCAATTCACATATTCACATATTACATAACGAAATTTTCAGAGTTTTTATATATACAATTTTCGAACTATCTCGAATCTCAATAAATATTTCTTACTTACATATATATTTTTTTTTAATATGTATATTCTTTCTTTTAATTTGCAATCAACAACTTTTTATTCACTCAGAGAACAAAACCAAAACGAGAAAGCAACACCAGCCGAAAAACCAAAAAATCGCCGAAAACGCGTTTTAGAAGCTCCCAGTGATCCATATGAAGTTGAATTAGCACCTAAAAAATTCAAAAAACTAACAGAAGAAAAACGTTTTGCCTTACCAAAAATTGTTCCAAAACCCAAATCAATAATGCGTAATATAGAAATGGAACAACACATACATCCGGCCGGTTGGCAATGTGCAACAATCTATGACTTAGAAAATGAAGAAGATGTTGATACAAAAAGAAACTATAAACTTTTTACGTATCATGTGGAACATCGTTACAACACTTTGGTACCGGACATAAACTTTCGTCTGCATTTCAAAGTCAAGGATTACATCGATGAACAAGAAGAAATGGAAGAAAATGAAGCATGTAACACAGATCGCAGTTGGCCACCGCTTTCAGAGGATTATGTTCAAAAATATTTACGTTTAGAGAATTATGTGTTACAACAAGATATGAAAGCAAATGAAAGGAATAGATTGGAAAAGCAAATGGAACAAAAAAGTCAAGTGAATGTAAATAATACAGAGGAATCACAACAACAAAACATAAATACTTCGGAGATAAAGGAGTCACTAAATACAACCGCAGAATCAAATAAAATTCAAGAGGCCTCCAAAAGTTCAAATGTTGCTGGTTTGTGTCAAAGCATGCTAAGTGAAACGAGTACCTTGGAAAATACCCCACATAATTCTACCCTAGAAAGTTCAGTAATCATAGAAAACTCAAATTCAAATATACTGGAGGCTAATAAATCCTTAAATTCAACCGAATGTGAGGCAGATAATGATTCTGCGCTGGGGACAAGTGTTTTAGAACACAGCAGCAGTACGGCTAATAATACAACAAGAAAAAGCGAAAGCTTTAATATTACTACAAGTAATGAAAATCTTAATGACTCTACTCCGGGAGAAGGGAACAACTCTTTAAGTGTTACAACAAAAAGTCAATTAGAAAATGATTCTGCTTTAGGTACTAGTGTATTGGATCAGACCAACAATACAACCGCCGAAGTAACTGATTGCAGTAATTTAGATATAACATCCAAAGAAGAACAATTAACAAAGGTCACAGATCAAACCAACAGTGCTGGAAGTCACTCAACAGCAGAATTAACCCAAGAAAATCCAGAAACAACAAATGCATTTAGTAGTAATTTAGATACAGCTGTAAAAGATGGCGCAGCAAAACAACAAGCGGTTGCAGAAGAATTAACAAAGGCCACAGCTGAAAACTTAGTCACGTCTAAAAGTAATGTTGCTGGTGAAAGTGGGATAGACTTAAAAATTGATGCCGCTGAACAGCAGGATAAAAGTTTGTTTTGATATCAATATACATATATATATATATAAATCGTAGAGTACAATAATATTATTTTGTTTGCATGTTTTAGAGTCAACCCAAATACGTATTCCCTTACCGAAATCAGATGACGAGGGAATCTACCTTTCGGATTTGGAAGAACATGATTGCCATTTAATGGCACCCGTCGTTAACACTCCGAATATCTTGCCTGGAGTGGAAAGAAAAGATGTAACAATTATCATGGATGAAGAATTACGTCAAGCTCTTGAGTTGCGAGATGACATTATGAAACATTTTGCTCATGAAACGTTTAAATTGCCTGTAATAACGGAAGCAAAGAAACAAAAATTAATTTTTAATATATTAAAACTACCAGAAAAAGTCCTGCGCCGAAAAGTTTTATTCAAATTGGGGCCAGAAATGGACTTATATATAAAAGCGGTAAGTTGGTTAATCCATAAGTCGATGTTGTTATGTAAAAACAAATTAAAATTATATGTTTAGCGCACCATGAAACGCAGCAGAGCGGAACAAGTAACACGAGTAAACCGCAATAGCCGATTTTTTAAATGGTTTTCTCTTAATAATACCGATATGACGGGCGTTTATATGACTCCACCCTATAGTCCAGATCATTGTTCAGACTTTTGTGGCTTTTCAGACAACGAGGACGATACTACTAGTTGCACCGAGTTCTGCGGCTTTACGGAAGAGGAACAATCCATATTGGCCTTGAAACACGAAAATCGTTTAAGTCGAGATTCGGGCGTGGGAGTTGATGTTAACAATCTAACACCCGATAAGGAACCATTAGAAATTATATTTAACAACATAACAGATGAGTTACTTAGTGTAGAAGGTATATTAAAAGAGTTGCCCGCAGGAATAAGAGATGTTTTAGCAAAAGAGCTGGCAGAAGGCGATTCTAACACGGCCCATAAAAAA